>JARQTI010000473.1:143916-322321 GCA_030142655.1 Trachelus tabidus
AGCACGGACGCGAACCCGGATGCCGGTAATATGTCGGTGCAGGAATCTTGGTCCAGAACTCTCATTGCTTAACTACTCATAATAATATAAAACCATTAACATAGAATAAGGTATGATATCAATTAATTATATTGAGTGATGTACTAAAATTAAGCCTTTAACGTGAATTCTTACATGCTTCTAACCTTCACAGTTGCCACACAAATTTCTATTTTATTGATTACCGAGTTCTTCAAGAGGCTCAACCCACATATAGCACACGTCAGACGATACGATAGGGCCAACACTTTACGGACCTACGGTTGCTAATAATTGGCCATTTCTGATCCAATACCTTTTATGCCAATACAATAAGCATCTAATTTTTCACGGAAAGCAAGACTTCTCCTCGAAACACTGTAAAAAGCAAAAGCCAATATTGATTCATTTTTATCGCGTATATAATAAAATACAAATATAATCAAAATAAATACGAAATTGTTAAGCAATCAAAATACGATATAAATAACAAATACTGTGTTCAAAATTAGAATGAGATTAATGTATTCCAATTTTTCCTATTTATTCTAGAACTTTTCCATATAATGCAGCATTAACCGTTATAATTATTAATCGAAGTAACATTCATGAATGAGGCTGGTGAGTCAGTGGGTAGTGTGTCACACTCCTCATTTCGAGCATCCCAGCAATGGCAGCTTTGAGTTTCACTTACGCGTGTAACAACCGTGGGTTACACACACTCACCCCTTTTTTAAGTTTTATCTTAATCAATCACCGGTAAAAATAATATAAATTATTCATATTATTGTAATATTTACAGAACATTTTTTCTGAGCATTCCATAACCATCACTGTGGTAGCTGGATCAGTAATCTTTGCTATGTCTGATCAATCGTCGATTAATATTGCAGGGGACCCTAGATATCATCCAGCATTTTTCCATTGCTGAGTCAGCAATGATTGTCATTATCGCGTTGTTATTTAAAGTGTTCCACCCAGTAATAAGTCAAAGCTAGGCCAATTGTAAAAAACCTATATGGGAATTCGAGTGCTATATATATATGTGTACTGAACCAAGGAGAAGAGTGGATTTCCATTATGCATGGTTTGACTTGACCCATCAAGGATCAAAGATTACTCTTTCGTTGAATAGACTACAAGGCTGAACGATAAGCGATTAAATTCAAGCACAAATGTGACTTTTCTATCCTTAAACAAACTATTTTTTGCAAAAAAATTAAAAAGTTAAAGTAGATTTAATATCAGATTCTCCACACGAATATTCAACCAGTGTGTATAAGAGGGACGTATATAAAAATAAAGGAGAGTCCAGGCAGGTTCTGAAATTTTACTACTCTAGTAATACGATCCTCGAGGGAGCCCAGTCATTACCAGTCGCTGCAAGACCGTTAAGATGTTCACCCCTGACGAATCTCAGGAGGAATTTGCGGGTTCTTGGGGGTGAAGGAGGGCAAGATAAGTTGAAGCTAAAGGGGTTGTGGAGAAAACTCCTGGGAAAATACGAGGAATCAAGTTTTGCCAGCTTCCTGTCGGAAAAGGGATCCCACCAGGTTGAAACTGCTTTTGCAGAGTAATTTCCCACTATCAGAAAAGATTTTCCTCTTTGAAAAGAAAAATTCTATGATTTACGTATTCATGATATTTCATAATCCATAGATTCGGCATTGATATAACTTACAGGATGAAACAGAATTAACGTAATTAGTCCTAGAGATAAAATAATTCTTTTGCAAAACCAAAAGATAGTATCTATTTTATTTTTTTATCGATTTCCACAATTCAAACACTATTTGTTATTCGTAACTATCTTGTTTGCAGTAGGGTATTTCTTTTTCCCAACTGTCTACTGTGACCATTTTCAGAAAGGTTTTTGTAAAATAGGATTTGTCATCCGTAAGCGCGGATAACGTTGTCCTAGCGGATTCCCTGAAAGAATGCATTTTTCACGTATCAAGTGCATCTCTGACAGAAAGGACTCAGTGAAAAATATAAAAATGATATTTTGTGGCTTCCATGGTACGTTTCATCGCCTCAAAGATTAACTTGCAACTCTAATTTCCAGGTTATTAACACTCAATTCACTGAACGCACAGTTCAATGTATTTGAATCACTATGCAATCCATATATTTCGTGCCGACGTACACACAATACAATACAGGCATGCCTGCAATACAGTACAAGAATAGCATAGTATATCATGTCCTAAATATTTGAGAAAATCTCGAATGCATCGATATTGCATCTCCCTCCTGGGACAGATAGTGCACTCGACAATGTTTTCTTCGCATTTAAGTATACGAGGAACATAAGAAATACATACAAAAAATTCGTGGCTGCTATTCTATTGTTGGATGGATTATGCAGGTACTATTTACATACGTATACGGAAAGGGCGTATGCAAACTTCCATGAATCAATTACAAGTTGAATATGAAATTGAAACTTTGTACGTTGCTATTCATTTCGGTACCTCTTGAGTTTATATCTAGCAAATTTCCAAAAATAAATCAGAAAATTTGAAAACATAAAATACTGTTACTATCAATAAAAATCTTTGAAAGATCCCAAAGCATTATTTTAAATGCATATATGTATATGAAGATTATTCATTTATTTGCCACTGGAGACATAATCGGTCCACGAGGTCGATAGTTTTTGTTGACAATTCGAAAACAATGAAGTTTCTAAAAAGCTGCACACAGCTCTATATAGAACATTTATTACAAAGTATGAATGTGCATAGTTTTCACTGAAATACTATTTTTTTTATTTAAGTAAGCAGTTCTGCGTTTTTATAGAACTCCACGTGCGATTTCTTAAAGATTGCATTGTTTTCCAAATCTCAAAAAACCACATTGAATTCGTGGACCGACCATAGATTCATGTGGTGGTACGTGAAATATTGTGATAAGAATCATGCGAGAAAAGCAAGCTTATATAAATTCATTTGAAAGTGCATCGACTGCGCTCATGCACCTTCATATATGTATATCTGTTCTGTACAAAGTGATATATAGATTCGCAGACTGCAGCCCAAACGTGTAGTTAAACTTCATTTTGCAGCTGGCCAGACGGGTTCAACAGGTCTCCCAGCAGGTAAAGGCTGTAATTGCATAGACAAGAAATCATCTGGGACTGCTCGATGCTCAAGTAAAGCAATTTCACAGCCCACACAATTATCCAGCTTGTGAACCCAGTGAAATTTCTCTAGAAATTTGAGCCTTGTATATCTACCTACCTTGCACCTGACTGGCTATGTATGTTCGTATACTTACTTGTCTTACAAGACTAGTAACTTTACTTGATAAGTTTAATGCCAAGATGACCTATACGAGCCTCATACGAGTCCTGTACATTACATAGGATACTTCGAAGAGCCACAAATTGGCTTTGTTAAACTTGCGATCAGGGACCAATAATTTTGCTCGAATTACTTCTCCACTCTTACTTGGCCTCTATTAGTAGAGTAGCACCGTAGTACCCAGCCAAACTAACAGAGTATCAAGGCATGTACTAAAATTCTTATGCGAAAGCTTTTGGAAACGCTACTTCCATTACCGGCATGTGCCTTCAGAACTAGTTTCAAAAGTAATGAAGCATTATAATTGGCTCTCGAACTTTTCATTGGACCAAAGTAGTAATAGACGGACGCAAGTCAGACGTGAGATAGAGTGAGCGTAGATATATTATCGATCTACTCGTAAAAGAGAATTCGTATAATTATCTTTATCGAAAATCTTTTGAGGACTAAATTTTAACTTGAGTGAATATAGACAGTCTGACGGTTTTCTCATTAATCTTCAATGTTCGACTATCAGTCCGAATCCAGCAATTATGGAATATTGAAAAGATAACGTAGATTATTCTCTTACCTGACATTTTCAAGTTACAAATTCTCTACCTCCTAGTCGATTAACGTTCACCACCTACTTTATACATTTGTTAATTAATTTCTTCTATTTCTCAAAAGAATGAAAAATTTCACTTGACTCACTTTCGTGTGCTTCGAAAGCTCTGCGATCGTTTGCTGAAGTATCAAACTGTTTTCGCTTTGTAAAAAAAGAAGTCACAGTACTGGTAGTCAGCGCTAAGCAATAAGCAACGTAGTGGGAGAGCTGTTTAATTAATCTTAGTTTTCAACTTTCGAAGCTTTTTAATGTTTCGCTGCGGCTGAGTGGCCAGGAAGTTACGAACCGCCCCGCTAATGAACAATTAAACTGAGCTTTCGCTCGTTCACAGCTCAACAAAAAGTTTTTTAAAATCATCAAAATTGCAAATAATTCTTACTCACTCGTGGATTCACCTGATTCAATGTTGAAGTTCTATGGCAAAACCGATTACTCCATCTTCATTATTCTTTTTATTTTACCCTTTTCACTACACTTTTACTTCCTTTGCTCAACCTATCCTACGTAATATTTAACACTATATTTATGCAGTCCATCAATTTGATGGATTTAAAATTTTATGCATAAAGTTACAACGTTGTTATTCGTTAAATTTCAAGCAAAAATTGTTGATAAATTCTTTAAAACATTTTACATATTCGAAATTCTTGATCATCGGTAAATAATATTATTTTGAAATCCGAAAAAGAATTATTCGTCTGAAAATACAGTACTCGAACTTTTTGATATCGAAAAGTGTTTATTTGACCATGGCTCTGTCCGTAAAGTAATACTGTCGAATATTAATTAACCAAAGTAATCGCGTCATAGCAATCAGACCTAATTGATCCATTTAAATCAAGCGAGAGCTGCATAGCATGCGACTATTTTTAAGCCATAATTGTACCCTTGACGATAATCATGAATAGACAACATACATCTAGTCCCTGCAAAAAGCGTCTAAATTAGTAAAGTGCATTTAATAAACCGCATACGTTTAACTGGGCTAAGCCAGTCATGGAAAGCGTGATGGTCACGGGGTCGATCTGTGTTGCAGCATGTGTGTGCACCAGAGCAAAAGAGACAGAAACTGCGAATGAGAAAGAAGGAAAGAGAACAAGAAACAGGACGGAATGGGAAAGTGAGAGGAAGAGAAAGAGGGAATAGGCTGAGCAACATGCAGAACACAAAGTGAAGATAGCCCACTGCTTCAGAGCAGAGAATTATGGACCGCAGCACTGAACACAAATACACCTGTCCCACACAGTTTACTGGATTCTTGCCAACGAACCGAATGCAACGCAAGAGTTAATTTTTAATTTACTCGCGATGCTCGTTTAAACGGTAAAGTAATAGTCGGTTATATTAATGTCTCAATAATAGTGACATTGAGCAACATAATTTTCAATTGATAATAAAATGTTATTATAATTTCTTGGAACTTTGTATATACAATTACTACTTTTGTCCTGAGTACTCCTTCATGAACACTTACCTTGAACCAACAATCTGACTACTGCTTCCGGTATATTTCTGTTGTTAACCAGACACTTGTACTCCCCGGTATCGGATGACTTCACTGGATCAAAGACGAGAGCGTAATTCGAAGGCGACAACGTTATGTGATTATGTGGATCGAATCCTGTTGTTGAGCTTGTTGAGTAGACGAGGATTCGATTATCATTGACTCGCCACTCTAACGTTGCCACCAGAGAATGCTCTGAGACTCCGGGACAAGCTAGGGATATGTTACTACCAGCTTCGGCAGTAACCGTGTGGACCGGTAGATTGGTGTCTTCTGAAACAAAAATTTCTTATCATTGGAATGCTATAAGCATTATTAATTAGCTAGAAAATGGTTACTAATGAAATTAGTAAACGCATAATTTTCACAATTTATCATCAGTGTGTAACATTATAGTACCACTCTAACCATAATTTATTTATGTTCCAGTGTATTCGCTTAATTATATAGGGCTAATTTTACTTGAATTTTATATAGGTAGAGGTAAAGTGTATCGTTCGGCATCTCTGTCGTCATAATAATATTAATATTTGTTGAAATTATAATGAAATTACTGAAATCATGAAATATTATAAAGCTATAATATAAAAAAATAGTCGAAATATTACAGAATTTCACAAATGATATAGTTAATCCAATTTCTTAATATTTAATACAGAAATCAAAAAAGTTCAATAAAGCAGATTGCTTTAACCACAAAATATTTCACTGGAAAGGACAAAAAATCCCATAAGAATGTTTCTTAAATACATATAAGGTGTTCTTTGTGTGTATCAGAAAAACAAACAAGGGATACGCTGCGGGTGCTGATGACTAATATAAAATACACATCATTCTTAGCATCTTTAGAATCATGAACACTGTACAGTGTTCAAATTTGAGTAGATCCTTCCTCAAAGCCTATATGTATAATAACGATCCATAAAATCCGTAAAATACAGTCGCTTCCGAACGGTTCAATGAACAGCTCGGCAAATACCCTCAGGCCCGTATCTAGAAGTTATTTTTACAGGGTTACTTCCATCGATAGGAACCTGCGGAATAGCAACGACCTCGTCCAATCCTCTGACTCGCAGCTTATGCACGTATGAATAAGGAAACGTGACACGAATTTTGAGTCTCCTAGAAAATCGCCTGGAAATCGGTTTTTCTTAAACCGATTTAACCTCTGTCCATCAAAAGAATAATTTTCAGGTCACGTGGAAGTCCAATTAAAGTTCATAGAAATATGATATTTTTAAGTAAAATACCATTTTTTATGTAAAAAGTGAAGTTTTATGAATTTCATTAAGTGAGTCAAATTGAAAGATTCGATTCCAAGTTATTCCAGTATACAGTTTGCTGTTATACGCGGATGTTTACGTTATTACGATTAATTACTATACAATTATCGTAAGTAAATTCTTAGCATTGTAGTTTAGTTCTACCTTTTGGATTCTTAGTGAAGGAAAATAACGGAAATCTCCTGTTAGTCAAGTGTAATTGGCATCGATCAGCGAGTTCGCAGGAAGAACAGCAGTGGAGAAATAAAAGAGCATTTCCTTCGCATGACAAACACTCGTTAATCATTTAACAGTTTTATAGAATTAGTATGGCAGTAAAAGAATAAAGAGAAGCTGCAAGTGTAAAAAAAAAAGGTACGGACCTTTCATGATTGATTAAAAATTAATTCTATAATGATTTGACGCTATTTTATACAATGTAAATCCATCGATGAAATTTAAAAATGTAATGTGTATAAATAAATAGTCGAAAAATTGTTAAGATAGATTCCGGTTATCTATTTGATCTTTAAGATATATCTTTAATGTGTATTTCCCATGAAATAACCGTATAATGAAATTACGCATGGAAGCAAACCCAAGATATTAATTTTCTTCAGGAAAGTAGTATGCTAATGCTGTTCTACGTTCCGTAGTCCCACCTATTTATATAAAAAATCGGGTTAATCAGAATGGTTTTGCCATTATGTCCTCATGGTCTGTCTATACAATTCATCCAATGCATGACATGGCTCAAACCACTTGGTATTTCACTGCCTCATACGATTCGCTGGATTTTCATGAAAATTAGGTTCACAGAATTCCATTGGACCACGGGTAAATTTCGAAATTGGCTGAAAATCTGGTGAACATTTAATACGTTCACATATATTAAATTCAACGATGATCAAAATTGCATGAAAGGTACAAGGAGAACAGAGCATTAATGAATTCTTCTGGAATCTAATTCAATATCTTGTAATTGCATGGTAAAAAAAAATACCTTCAGATATTTTCTTCTCTCTTCTTCAGTGACAAAAAGGAGTTCTCTTAATAGAAAGTAATTGTACTCCGGCACTTAACGTACAGGGAATAATCAATTCTAATGGGTAAACTTTCCTAGCAACTGGGTCGCGCGGGAACTTTCGTGAAAACAAAGGACGAAACAATTAGGTGCGTGTCCTGCGGCGATAGAATATCTTCAGCTGCAGCGACGCTTGCGAAGTCCCTGCGGCACTTTGAAAATCTTGTGAGTTAAGTGTTGCAGCCGCAATCTGCCGAAGTGTTTGCTTCGATATCCAATGGATTGTCCAAGCGACGTCGACTTCGATATTTCTACCATCGTTGCTAACCAAGCACGAGGATAAAGCACGAGAAGCTTTCGTGTCACTAGAAGATTATGAAAGTTCAAATCAAAATTTATGCAAAAGCACGTGGAAACTCATCTTTATTGTTATTATAGAAATTTTCATCAGTCTATTTCCAGGCTTTTCACAGCAAAGAGAATACACGTTGGCCGATCGTTCCCCGAATTCACAAATGTTTGCCCGACTGATTAAACTGCCAGCACCTTGTTTTCCCATGAAAGGCCGCTTGTCCTGCCTCTACTTCTACGGTACGTACTATCTGCAACGTACTTGTTGGTTTGAGCTTTGAGTGACCTACTGTCTAGTGGCTTAGATATTTTTATTACGAATATTGGTTCTATCGAGAATTGCGAGCCTTTCATTACTTTTCAACTTACCGTAGTTATTTATTTATTCCATAAATTTTTAATACTTATTTTTCATTTCAAGTGCCTTGTCCCACTGATAATGAAATATCTAAAGGTTTCATAGAATACAAAAAGTAAATGGTTTTTCACGAAAAATCATTTAAAAGATAGCATGAAACAAATTAAAGAACTAACGAGTAATGGAAAAAAGTAATGGCCCCGTTAGTTTCGCCGTTAATTTTATTTTCGTTACCTTTTGTACAATGAATTTTCGCAGACAATACGTTTTCGTTTTCAATAAAAAATACATGTGTTTCAAAAGAATTATAATATAAAAATAACTTACGGAACAAATAAAGGGATTTGAAAAGGGATGAGAGGGTCGCACTTCTAGTCCTATCCAGCAAAATAAACCATTCGAAAGGAATGCGTTTATATAGCATGAACTTCAAGTTTGCATAGTAGTAATTAAAAGCAATACCAAGTGCTAAAACATATTAGAAAGATCTCTAGAATTAAACTGAGAATTAACAACTGAAGAGATAGAAGAGTGGATTACGATATATAAAAGTATATAAACGAAATATAGTTTTGGAAAGAGGAATACATACACGCACGAAATGATACTGTCATAGGAAATTAAAGTATCGTTAATGTGGATTACGATAAGGGATGATATAATATGTATATAGATATATGTAGGATGTAGTATAATATATAGGATTGAAAAATGCAATACCCTGGTACGTACACAACTGGAGCTCTGTACACCAATACACGCAACGTAACGCGCGATAAATCCCTAGACAATTATTAATTCGCAGCGCACCTGCATAAATGCATACATAACTGCAGTTGGCCGGGTCGCAAAATGCACTGGCGATGTTAAATTTATACTTCCGGCAAATAAATACCTCGGGAATAATTCTGTTCGCCTAGGTACGGATCCTCATCCCTTTGCGACAACGTTAAACTCCCCTGGATACTTGGGAGAATTTTATTTGTTGTTTTGCACACTCTGCATTTGCCTGCTTCGGTTAACAATAAGAATTCCATAGGAGTCTCGGATAAATTCATGTGTGCGTGTACGTGTAACCTTCTTCCGTTTTCGCAGAAAGAAATATACCCCAAACAGACCAACGATACGTTCCTCCCTTGTGAAAAAGAAAATAAAGGAAACTTTCCATAGAGGTGAGTGTCTTCTTGGGGTGTGTTTTCAGAGGGGGGGTGGTTTCTATTCAGTAATGTCGTGGGGCGGTCAATGGTTTGGAAACGGATAAGACGAAATCACTGTGGTCCATTTTCAACCCTTAGTAGGCAAAACCACCCTCTTCAGATAGAGTTTCAGGAACGTATAGTATATATATCGAAATGGGCAATACGAATGAATATCTAGAACTGCGCGTAACTCTGGCAGATTTTGACGAAGCGAGCGGCATCTCGGCAGATCCACTTCAGTGTTCCGATATAATCTATTCTAAGGTTCCCTAGATTTTTTGTTAGCCATCCTCTTTATTCTACAGCCAATCTTGGTTGCCGTTATAGATTCTCTCTCTTTCTCTCTCTTCCTCGCCCCTTCTCTCAAACGAGTTTCCATAAGATTCTCGTGCATTTCTACGGAAGTCGTTGTCGGTTGTCTATTGAGTAGAATGAGAGAAATTTTTTAATATTTCTTCATATTTTTTTATACAATAATTAAATCTGGTCAGATGCTTCAAATTTCACCCGAACAATTAACTTCAATTTTCAAATTATTTATTCTCAAATTGGAAATGAACTTTTACGAAACACATTATTTTAAATACAATTACATTTCATTGAATGCAATGAATCGTAATAAAATAATTAGTAAACAAAAGAGTTTCTAACAAAAGCTTATTCTTTCCACTTAGTTGGTCAGGCAATATTTACAAATGTTGATTTCATTTATTCGTAATACTACGGATAAACGAATTATCAGGCATAATGATATTTGAAAAAAATACCAAGTACACGGCCCTTTCAAATGGTTCCAAAATATTATATCTGCTGGTAGAACTGTGTGGGGAAAGGCGAATATATCTTCTTAGGAATTTCTAACTGAAATCGAAAAATTCTTCTCGAAACCCATCAGAAGCTACATAAGCTTATTTTTTCTGTTTTAAGCATTACTCGAGTATGTATAGTAAATTTATGCCTGATAATTAATACTTCGAAAGTTAAAATTCTCATATGTCGCTAATGCATTTTCGTTACTTCCTAATATAATAAAGAGTAAGAATATAGTAGAAATGCCAAAAGAAGGAAATAAAAGTAAGGCTGGAAAAAGAGTCTTTCAATATGGAGCAGATGTCAGGAACCTGTCCCTGTTCTGGATCGATTTTACGGGACTGTAAGGAACGTGAGGGATGAAGCATAGATATCTGGAGGGGGACGAGGGGCCAAGATTCTCGATTGAAAAATGAGGGAAAAAGAAGCTTTCAAAAAGGGGTTGAAGTTCCTGAGAGTGCCAAGGGATGAAGAGGAGACTAGAAATGAGCTTTTAACGATCTCTCTATGCCTTCCTGCGACCTATCGTTTCTGCATACCTATCTTATACATCTAGTGTATAACTGACCTATGGAATACTAATACCGCTTACCTATGTATACCTACTTACCCTACGTGTCTCCTATATTAAGCTACATACATATATTATTCTATATACAGCTTGCTTTTTCTTTCTGTTTTTGTATTATAATACATTGGTACTCTATTTTCTCATTTTCGCCTCATTTCTTCCTTTTCAGGCCCATATCTCTCTATTCTTGTCGATCCGCGAAAGAGATTCAGACTTTACGGTTTCGAAGTTAAATGCTTTTTTTAACGACAGTCCTACCAAGAAACGAATCTACGGGCCGGATCGTGAACGCAGCAGGCTTTACGAGCCTCAGATAAGGATACTAAGTATACCTTACCTGTTCAAGACTCCATGGCCGAGCAGATAAGTCCAGTTACGACATTGGCGAGTTAGATATACGTACTTACATATCTACCTGATTTCAGAAACCTGGAATTCCGAGGAATTATCATGACGAATTTTTATGCGATTCTCTCTCTCTCTCTCTCTCTCTCTCTCTCTCTCTCTCTCTCTCTCTCTCTCTCTCTCGCTCTTTCAATAAATTGGTTTCCCTTCCTCTTGTACACTAGATAAAAAAGTACTGTCTAAGTAAGTAGATTCTTTATTGTTGTTACTATCAATACACAACAATTTTTATTGTTAATACATTTACGATTAAAATATACCTACTTCGAAGGGATAATCTTGTGGCTTTGAACATAAAGAAATTCCTTAGACCCCGTACTTTATTTGGATTTGGAATAAATAAGCGTCATCATAAGGACGATGTAATAACTACCTTTTATCGTTATTGTGTTTATTAATCTCCTCAAATTGCCAAGAACAATTGGATTAGTGCCTTGAATTATGTTTTGAGAGCAATTCAGGGTACTGCATCAAATTTCCCTTGTTAAAATCCTGACAGAACTTTGATTACTTTCCTGGGACTATTTATTATTTACAGGAGTCCTGGCCTCTCACATTGCACCCCGTATATTTAAAAAAGCAGCTAAAATGAAATATGTCTCCGTTTTATTTTAAATGGGCGTGCGCACTATTACGCTACATAAATTATCGTGGTTGCCACAGAAGGGTAGTCGCAGTAAAGGTTGAAGTAGGGGACACCAGTGTCTGAAATTCGCTGCGGCTTAGCAGCTGAAACTGCCGGCACGGCGCAGCTATTTCACCAGTCTGTGTGCACACCGTTTAATGAAGAACGGATTTTAACAGTTGGTTTCAAAGCTTGGCCGATACTGTTCACAGTTTTTATGAAAAGTCAGGACTTTATTGTATTACGTAAAGCACCTTCGGGGATCCAGTGTCTTCTGTCCTGTTACCCGAGATCTTTTAATTCCTATACCTTCCGTAACTGACTCTATTTATTTCAAAACAATGAGTGTGAATCATAAAGACCTCGTATCGTTCCGGTCATGTAGCAAATGTTACGCGCAACGGTATTGAGAACGAATTTGTAAAAAAAAAGTTACAGCTTGTAATTTTCATTAAATATATATTTTTGTCATATCATTTATTTGCATTACCGTTACCATCAATGTGAAAAGAAATATTTCTATGATATATTCGAGCTCAACGCTAACTTTCAATGGGACAGAACTGGCAGAGTAAAGCAGATGCAGCGAAAAGAGGATGCATCGAATGATTACGGAGAGGATAAACATACGATGAACCTTAACAAGGGGCAGGACGGGATAAGGAGGGTCAGGCTAATTAGAGTTACCGAGGAAATTCAGTAGCGTTGCAATTTCCGGGAATTACGAATGGAGTTTCTCGTTATGTCGCGCATCCGATGGCACTTGACGTTTCCCAAGGGAATCTTGTTTGGTTTATATACCTGCTGGCTATATTAATGTCAATCGTGTTCTTATAACTTGGCATATACGTATGCGATATATTGCATAGGAACATGGGTAGAAAGGTAGTTCGATGGGATAGGACTGCATTTCCGATTGGCAATATTCTCTGTAATACGGAATCGTATAGTTTTCTTAACAACGGAAATCATTTCATCCGAACGGACTATATTCTTCTGTATTTTATGATGCATTCGATTTATTGCAATTTCGACCCGTTTTTTGTCAAAACTTTTTTTTAATTTATAAGAACACTAATTTTTGTTTTTTCTTATTAAAATATCTCCCTGTATTTTTCAGAGTTAAGACTGTCTTTAGGGTTATAAACTTAAAGCGCGTATTACTTTTTTTTTTTAATTTTTTAGAATTTATTTATTTATTTTTGTTCATGATTTTTAACAAAAATTAGTGTTCTTATTATTCAAAAATTAGTGTTCATATTCAGTCTAAGGAATATTTAAAAATTTCGTAACTCCGATATCGATGGGGCTTGGTTAGGAAAAAACATTTTGTGTATTTCTTCTTTTCGAAAATTTTCATTTTTTATAATTTTTTAAAACGATGTACCGTCTCCGGGATATCCGTGTTCAAAATAAAAACGACCGAATCCACGTAGCACAGCAAATAAAATACGGATGGCTAAAGTCTGATGGAATCGCTCGTATATAGTTGCCTTTAGATGCAAATGAGAGACATGATACCATTCTTACCGTCTGTTACTGAATTTCGGGAGGTATACTAAAGACTCATTTATTTTAAGTAAGGCACGCGTTATTAATTATTATTTGACTATTAAATCAGCAATTAGCAGCAATAATAGCACAAAGGAGTAGTGAAGACGTTCTTGACAATTTTGAAAATACAATTAATATGATGAACTATAGCTAGATCATATAATAAGCAGATTTGTAGTGATTTATGTACTTGGCATTATGATGTGATTTCAATATTTTTTGTGTTTTATTCAAAGACACCATAAATATATTTTGTATTCTTTGATTCGAAACACAATTACACTGAGCGTTATTAATGATGTCCAGCTTGTACATACACGTCGTGCGATAAAGGTAAGAGAGGAGAGTGGGCAGGATTGTTTACGCACCTCAGGTCGTACGCGCAACAGAGGATGCTATGGTGCGAGCGATACGCCAAAGCGTCGCTCGTTGCGTCCTTTTCGTACAGGACTAGTGCGCACGAGTCGGCAATATGACGCTAGTGTTGTTCTCACAAGGTTTGGCGTCACGCTCGCACCGTAGTGCTATCTCCGCTGCACGCACGGGCCGACGTATGTAAATAGTCTCCGCTCGGTCTCCTCTCTTGCCTCACCGGACGGCGTCAACAAGCAGGACGCCATTAATGACGCTCTAATTACATGACTTGCTTCGTCGCTTTGTCTGTACCGCCAGTCGCCTATTACTTGGCGCAAAACTCAGCCGCGTTCTTAACCAGCACTATCTGTTATGTAGAAAGTTAAATGGAGATGAAAAGACGACGACGAAACTGAAATCATCCCGCTCGCCATGTCAATACGTCCTGATCTGGTATACTAATCGTATTGATCTTGGTAGCAATCGATTTAGAACCCTAAATTTCTATAATGAACGTATGAATAAGTTTATCTGATATACAGCAGTTCATAAGATATTTCATTCGAAACACAGATACAAGAGTTGACTTGGGTAAAGAGTCTCGGTGGGCTGTGAGTTGTATGTACATACATACAGTCGGTTGCCTGTACTTGGCGCAAACTCGACCGAATCTCTTGATAGATAAAGTGGAAAAAACATTTCTTTCAAGACATATCTATGTTTCTCCGCCAATTATTTGTGAATTGTCGGATTCAGTTTCTATACTGTCAATGTATTAATTTAGATTTTCATGGCGTCGTCATCGTCATGGCTTTGCAAAAGGGCAGATATATGTATAAATGTACTTATTTGAGCCTCGCTCGGTTTGACCGAATATATTTGAAGTTCGGGAAGTGGAAGAGTGACGAAAGCCACTTTAGATCACGAAATGGGGTAAGTAAGTATTTATATCAACCCTCTTGAGAAGATTTCAACGAAATTAAATTGAAAGGGTGCTTCCATTGTCTTGGATAAGATAACGTCATTCCGCTAACTTCAAATTTATTTCAAGGTAACAACTAAAGCTCACTGGCTCCCTTTATTTCAATAAAACCGTAAACATTTGCGAATTACTTGCAAAAATCCGAGAAAATTGACTGTTACATTACCGAATCGTTTAAAAGTTATAGCCAAAATGTTATTTTAAAGTATCATCAATTGCTTACTCACAAAATTCTATAAGATTGATTCTATTTGCTATTATCTCTTGAATGGTGAAGATAATTGTATTGACTTGTTGTTCTAGGATCCAGTGAGGAATAATCACAAAAGAATATGCAATGCTGCTTAAAAGGGATGCAAATAAAATACTAGTACCGATAATCCTAATACGAATGACACCACCTATCTATAGTGGTATACCCACCCTTTCTCTGAATGAGAACTTTTACACCCTGACAGTACTTATTGCTAACCATGAATTTCACGTCGGTGGCCATAAACTACGTGGGCGAGAGTACAATAGAACAGATTAGCAAGAATATGTCGACGGTCGTTAAACGCGACGAGTAAAATGGAAGGGAATAAAAAAAGTGAACAAGAGCAAGAGGAAAGAACTTAATAAACTGCACTTTAATATGGGCACGTTAAAGTTCCGCAAGACAATAACCGTCATCGTCCAGTTTTATTGCGATAAATATCTTTATTGCTGCCGATTTGCATGTTATTGACAGTTCTTTTTCCATTTTTCTTCTTTCGTTGTTCTTGCTTTTTTATTTTTCTTAATAATTAACTCTTTCATTTAGTCGCATTAGGACGATAAACGCCAGCTTTATTCTTAGTGAAAATGTTTTTAAAAATCGCGTTTTACTGCACTTTGTAACAAGAGCGTTACAGTGCAACCAATGAAAAAGGCGAGAATAAAGAGAACTCATTCGCTTTAGATTCTTTTTGAAATAAATTTTGATTACCATTTAATGAAATCACAAAATTTTTTTTTAAATTTAAAGCTGACGATGTTCTGAAACACTTGTACCAAATCTCATAAGTTATCCTATTTTTCTGTTGACACTCTATTTATTATTTGTTGTTGACTCTACGTTTAATGCATAAACATGATCGCGTGAGTTCGAGGGTCTCCAAGCAAGGTAGCAAAAACAGTAGTGTAGAAACGACAAAACACGAACCCGATCAGTTTCCTTCAAGTTCGTAGAGAGCATTAAGTAAAGTGTTCTCGGTGGGCGTCGAGTCTTCGAGACGCAGCATAATCATCTGGGTGCGAGTCAGCGAGTCAGCAAAAACTGAACCCGATCGAGCGAGAAACGTTGCGGCGAGAACTCGAACTAATCTGAGCAGAATCTTGTGAAATGTTTTTGCGGTTACGTTAAAACGTTTTGGGAAAAAATGTTACACACAATTTATATTTTTTGTTATTAACAATGAGAACCTAAAGAAAAAGTTAAAAGAAGAAGAAGAAGTCAATTCCCTGTTACAACGATAATATTCAAAATAGCATGCCCCGTTGGGTTTGCCCTTCATCGCGAAATTCCATCGTATCAGCACTAATAAAATTATGATAACGAGTGGAACCTTTTACAGAAATAGACGTGAACATCTATGCATACGGATCCCATAGTGCCTGTGACATTTATGCTGTATAATACTACTGAAATGGAAAGAAGTCATATTTGAGAAGAGAGTTACTACTTATTTTTCGGGATTGTAGGAGGTCAAATATCAAGAGAGAAAATGAATGAAAGCAGACGGATGGAGGAATGGAAGGCGAAAGTAAAATAAGACTTCCTTAAAAAGGAAAAAAAGAAAAAAAAAGGAAAAATAAAGAATAAGATCACGTCCATCGAACTGGATAGAGTTACGTATCAGTTTTCTCTGTACATATCTCATTCCATATCTTCCTTGTTCTGTTTTATCTGAAGTTTCCTTTTATACATCTTCAGTCGTCTTCTCACTCTTTCTCTCGATCCCTCATTCCCGTTCTCTATCCACATACCTGCCTACCCTATCTTTATCTTCGTCTGTTTCTCGAGCGACCAGTCCATTTCGCGCGTAAGTTGACATAATGTAAAAAGTTTCCCGGCAGTTGATAGCACGCGCTGTCGACTCGCGCACACTCATGGCCACGTCAGAAAAATATGTGGCTGTTCCGGTCCGGTCTGTTCTTAGGTTCAATCGAAGATCATTCATCCGCCGAGAGCGGCTGCCTTTTATCCGGCAAATACTTTCCAAGACTCAATTTTATCTTACTGGAGGTATCCACAAAGGGATGAGGTCCAAAAGGTGGAAGACTATGCAGAGATTGTCTCATCAGATTTTAAACCTGTATTGATTTTATCCCAGGATGGGTTTTTGAATAAAAGTTTAAAACTTTAGTCTCTTCAATGCTTTTACTTTTTATTGCTTAATTTTTCCTCCTCTTCTCTATTTCTTACTTTCAATTTTTTTCTCTCTTATAACGAAACATTGAATACGCGTTTTCAATTTACACTCCAGATTTTTGGATTTTTACGATCATATCAATTATCCTAACTGCTTTTCTTTTGATTCCCTTTCAAAAGAATTCTTAAGCCAATTATTGCTTCAGCTAATTGCATTCCTCCAGTGTAGTACACTAATTATGTGTACTTACATTCCTCGTTATACTTGAGATAATTTGTTATCTCGTGGATGAACACCAATTAGTCCGTCGGAAGTGTCGAAGTTACCAAGAGTCCTTCTGCTAAGATACACCATGTGCTTATCTTGGCTGCAGTATGCGTTTATCAATCAGTCTAATGCTAGTTACAGACAGTTTGCGAAATACTTTGTTGCGGCATTATTATACTCTAGGACAGGCACAAAGTAGTGTAACTTTTGAAAGTAGACTTTTTATATTACTTTCGACCTTTAATTGTAGATTTCTCAAGGGACGAGCTTTTATCTCCGTTTCCTTCCAGCATCCTCGGCAAAGGTCCTCTAGGAATATCCAAGGATATCTTCGAGAAGAGTTCCTTGGCTATCCCGCGGGAGAAAAACCGTCCCATTTATAACCCTGCACGTCAGTCATAGCCACGCTTCCAGATCATAGATTCTCGGCTGACCCTTGAACCCTCAGAGGAGTCACGTTCACCCGACTTGACTTCTCCGTTAACTCCTCGTAAATATCCCTTTATTTGCTTCTTAAAATGCGACCCTCTTATTCCCACTACTATATAACGTGATTTCCCACTCATTTTTCCTTTTCTTTTCTTTTCGTTTCTCCTGCATTTTCGCAGCTCCGTGAAATATCCAGTTCGCTTGGATAGCAGTAAATAATTCATATGGTGAATAGCGGAAGGGCAGTGGACACCAAGAAGTGACTACACATAAATTTAAAAAGGAAGTCGTCAATAGCCAATGGCTTAGGTTCTCAAAGTAGAGTCGAATTCACCAAGAATTTTAAAGAGAGCTCCTTTCCAAGACAGAAACTTGATGGAAACTTGACGGTAACTTACTGCAAAAGTTTCTCAACAAGTTAATAGAGAGTCCCATTCGTTGATGGAAAATGCACTAGCACCAACCTAGGTACACCGTTGCGTCCGAGAGCTTTAATTAAGCCAAATCGAGGCCCGAACGTTAACTGCTAACTAAGATCCTTCCCCGTAATTGGATATAAATGCCGGATGAATTTAGATCTGACGTTGAAGTTTGCCTAGTCTCGTCTCTAGTCGTGATTTCATGTTACGTCACGTCAATCAAATATCTCGGTTGAATTTTCCAATCCGTACGAGATCCATCCTTATTTACTTATTCAATCTTCGATGTTAAATGGGTTATACGAAAAAATTCAGTACAAGTGCTGAAACTGAAGTAAACACGGAGTGTATAGTGAATTGGATGTCAGTAGTAGAGCCGATTATAATTCGTCGTCCTTTTAGAAAGTTAGAGCAGTACAATGCCGTGTTATGAAGTTAAAAATGAGAAATAACTTATCATAAGTGTGACGCATCAAATCGACAACGGCGAAGCATAATTTGAGAAGAAACAAAGTGTATTTAACATAACAAAAATGATTAATTTTATAGAATGAGGACCAAAGCCGAAGGATTATGACAATCTAATGGAAAAAGCACAATTTATTACTTCAAACTACACTTCGTAATGCTTAATCCTTGCCCTCCTATTCTGGAGTGACTCTTACTCTTACTCCCATTCTCACACATGCACTCAAAGCACATCCTCTTGCTCTTTTCTTTCTATCGTTTTCTCTTTCTCATTCATGCCTTCGATCACGCATCTTTCACGCATGCTTCATTAATTCTCCGAAGTCATCGGCCGTTGTTTCATATCCGCCTCTACAGTTCTGAAATTATTTATAATGAAACAACAAAATTGTTGTTGTAGAGTTTCATATTTTGCATAAATTTAAAAAAAAAACAACATCTCTTATGTAATTATAGTCTACCATAGTCTACCTTATTCGTTACAAGATTCTCTACAGATTCTGTTTGTTTACACTTGTATTCCATAAAGAATTTCTAACTGACAAATCTATAGCGGGGATATTATAGAGAATGTTGTAACTAATAAAATAGGCTATGATAGGTTGGTGTCAGATAAAAGATGTGGTTATTTCTTTAAGAAGAGAATACGAAATATCATCATGGAGCAACTATGCTTTTGTTGCTTCACTATAAATAATTTCAAAATTATTCAATTCGTTATATTAAAAGCGCATTACCTCTTCTTAAATTCTAATTTGTCATGGTACATTTTACGCTGTACATTTGTAATAATTTATTTTGTACTTATACTTTGATTGCATAGGACTGTACCGCATTTTCTACAGTGAACCTAATCCTTACTTATTTTTCCAGCTATGAATAAAGTAGCCATTTTGAAATAGAATACCGCAATATGTCCCTAAACGATTAACAATGTCTGACTCTGTGAGAATTAAATGGTCGTTTGCACTTTGGCCAGTCTCGTTAATGTCTTTATAATGAAGATGCAGTGTTATGATGTTTGCACAAAAATATTCTTATAATACCAAAAGAGAAATACGAATAGAGAACTAGTATGGAATCAACATACCAATAAATAATAAAGGTCCAAAGATTAGCAACAGACATAACTGATCGAAATCTCGAAAACATTTTTATATCATAAATAATCTCTCTTCAACTTCTGTTATTCATCGGCTGTAACTTTCTGTCTAATCTCGCATGTGATACTTGCATATGACTACTTACAGCATATTAGCCATATATTACATTATGGATTACAATACATGGTTTACGGTTACTTTAGGCTTACAACCCAATGCCTACGAGTCAAATGGAGTTGTCTATATGCAGATTACTATAGTTAATAGTAATTAGTAATTAGGCACCGAAACGTTCCGCAGCTTATTCCTAAACGCATATCGTATCCTATAGTACATACTACCTACAGTGCCAATAATGGAATGCAGTATAAGAATGTAGCATAAGCATCGAAAGGGATTTCATGGACACATCAAGTAATAATAGATACAACTAAAGAGCCATCCAAAATAATACATTTCGTAAGTGTTTAATACAGTACAGAAAGTACGATTACATATCTAATGCGTGAAACCAATATTTCTGAAAATAATCGATATTATATTTTATTTAAGAAATTATTCGATTGTTTCGCAGATTGCTGCATCCATGAAAAAACCAACATGAGAATAGTAAATATCCCAAATTCTATTTTCCCGTGTTAAGCTTCCCGTACGCAACACACCCTCGCACTTTATCTTGGGTTGTGTAAATGAATTTACGCAAATCATCCGCGGTATGAATTTTTCTAGCGGTAATTTCCTCAAGGCGAGTTACCAACAGGGCAGACGCCGACGCCGTTGGACGTACCCGGAACGAGGTAAGCCGTTACCAAGGTAATTACCTTTCCAACCATCGCAGTGCACTTTTTGTTTCATAACCAAATAACTATCTTAATTGCTTATGCTCTCCGGGTCTGGTTACTTGCTGCCTTAAGTCCCTTTTGGTTCCGGCAATTTTCCAGAATCCATTCTACGATTCTATTTAAAAATTCCCTATTTTTCTCAGCCATGTTTTTCACTTCTGGTATGATTCTTTCGTTTTGCTTTCTATTATCGCGTTATCATCGCCACGGTCGATGTAAATTTGTTCACGAGGAGTCAGTGGTTAGCTGGTTCGCTAATCGTTAGATAACATTTAATGGCGCGGAACGGTGTCGGGCTACCTGGTGAAAATGTCCTTGGGACAATTCTCACCAGTCTTTATTAACGTCCATGAACTCTAACGAGCTACGGTGAGTTCTTCCCGTGGGAAATTATATTTCACTTATATTCCCACAGGATACATTCTGATGATATTCCTTCTGTTTGTAGATTTTATTGGATACTGTCCCCAGAGAATTCAATGAATTCAATAAAAAGTAGGTTTCCTCGCAACTGCTGTTTGCTTCTGAAATAACATTTCATTAAGCTACATTATTTCGTTTAATCATTTTCATTCAGCTATTAAAAAAAATACAACACAAAATTTTGTACTACATATTTGTTATATCCCATTAAAATATCACAAAAATTATGAGCATTGTTTGTGACACATTTAAATACTTTTTTTATACAATAGTTACGTGACTCTCTTGCAGTGGTAATGTCCTAGTCAACGCCAGACCAGAGTCTATACGGAGCCAGTAGAACAGCTTACATGTAGTTTGAGCTTACTGGAGTTAACAGAACAGAGTCTACAACGTGGACGGATTGTAGCAAGGTATTCCTTCGGGGCTCATAGAGGTATGCATTCCTATTGAATCCTTGAAACGTAGCCAGAACGAGAATAGCCTACACGGTACAGGAAGTGAGTCAAATGTCGGAAAAATGTATCCGGCACTTCCGTCCAAGAGTGCAATAACCACGAAAAAAGCCAATTCAATTTATCATTGCTACTGACTACTAGACACAGCAAATAGTAGAATGTGCTAGATATATTTTAGTACTATATCTATATCTGACTGTAATAGTAATAAATATCGAATGCACCACCGAGAGATGCATTTACCAATTGGATTTGAAGTATTAATTATACTGCACTATTCATCCCTGAAAAATAACGTATAGTGCATGATATATTATTGCCTACTGGGCAAAAGCACGCCAGAACACTTCTTGGATGCCACTGATATTTCATTATATTTATGATACCAAAGTATATTATGCGTTTTGTTGCTTCGAAAATAACTAAAATCGATCGCCGTGGTATACGCAATCTAGAGGAGTCGATCTGCGATCAAATAAAAAGTTACTTTAATTCCCAGAGAGCACGCTAGAAAAAAGTTGACACGTTGTTTGCCACACGATGATAAATAAGTGACAATGGCGCGATGCTGGCGATAGCCTACCGCAAGAATGGGCTGGGATTGAAATGACTCCCTTGATTGCCCGATGCTCATAATCTCATAAAGTACCGGTCAAATCGACAATCAATATCAATCGATATCACAGCCCACAGGCAGTATCCGTCATATCTGAAGTGGCAGGAAGTAATAGAGAAATGGGAAAGGGCAAAAAATTTTAACTAAAGATAGAAGAAAAAATGTATAGAGTAAGATATTCCGAAATAATAGAAAATTGTTTAGCACTGATATAATCGACTATTGGGATATTGTGTAGTATTAGTCATATCGATACTGTTCAAATACCTTTTGAAATAGATACAACACTGGTTACTACGTTTGCATTCATTTTTATCATTAATCCATGCCCTTTCTGTATCCTCGCTATCTTTTCATATCCGCTGAATAAAGTCTCGTTAACTGGAAATTTGCAATGAGTACGATGTACAGCACGATGGTTCATTCAACTCCTCGGTCTCGGCCAAAACTCGAAAATGCACGTATAATGCCAATTCCTCGCAATTGCATTTAATAATCACTCGAGTGCACTTGAACGAGTATACTCCAAGCTGTGGATGTTCTTATGAATGCACCGCGGTATCTAACGAGACGTATTTCCCAATGAATGGGAATGAAAAAAGGTACCCCTGGTATGTAGAATACTGAAACATGTTTTCGAATATACAAATTTCGAAAAGACCCGTTACACAGAAGAATACTTGGTGCTTGCAAATGTAGTAGACGTGGAAAATGCTTATTTACAGTTGATAACTTTTTTCATCGCTTTCTACGCCTTCTCTATAATCATCCCCTAGTTAGTTTTTCTCTCAGTTCTTTATGCGTGTCTTCGGCCTCGTTTGTCCGATGGACTGTTATCAGCACAATCCAGCCTTCTTTTATATTTCATCGCGTCACGTCAACGCGTCACATTGTCCTCGAGCAAATAGCTACTGCATTACGAGGCGCCGGGACTCGTCGACCGTATACTGTGTCATAGTACGATGCCGTGCAAAGCCAGCATAATGTCGCACGATGCCACCGACCGATTTACTACTGAGATAAAGCACATTAATCAAAACGGATCGTTCGTGATAAACAGTAGAAGAAATTGATGAGCAGAGAGAAGAGAAAAATAAAAAAAAGGAAAAAGATAGAAGAAAGAATACAATAAGTACGTTTTGTGCTACAGGTAAATAGTACAGCTAAAGAGTTCACTACAATAACTGGAATAGCTAATGGCATACGTTTAACCAATGTAATGTAAAAACGAACACGTGTTTCCCCGTAACGCAGTATAATCCTTTGTTAAGGGCGAACAATGCATAGTTGCTATCGTATTACAGCTGAATAAAAGTTCCAACAGAGAATGATGTATCGTCAATGCAGAAACTTAAAGAGCATGAGAATATATTGGAATGAAAATCGATGATGGCGTAAATAGAAATGAGACAGAAGGAGAAGGGGGATAACAAAAACAAGAGTAAAAGGGTATACATGTCCAATTTCTTGCATTTTATTCCTTTCTCAAAACACTCTGGGAAACATGCCATTCCCGAAAAATCTGTCTCTAAGAATTAATGGATTTCTCCGTAGGGATGAGAATCTCGACTCCTCGACGACGACGTCAATCAAATTAATAAAAAAAAAAAGTTTATTGATTTATCCATCAGGAAGCATACGTTCAGAATCTCAAAGTCTCTCCCGTACCATTTCCAGTATACGTACACAGCTATAGGAACATGCGAAAAGATTTCTTAAGAGGTAATTCTTGTTTAATAGGTGAGAAATAAGGCGATTTAGAGGATTCTTTGTTAAAAATGTTTTTGTTTAAAGTGTAACGTATATAGCCTTGAAACTTTGTGTTATTTCTTAAGACACTTTTTAAGTATATGAAAAAATTTGTTTTGCATACGGATCTATGATTTTCTAATAGATGGCGTTGAATTCGCTTCCTTTGGGAACAAATATCTCGATGGTAGCAAAAATTGCAACTTGTGGATTGATCTGAAACAAGAAATGAAAAATATTCTTAATCTGTAATAGTGTGACTATTGCAAGTATCTGCACTAAATGAAAAAGTTAAAAATTTATTAAATGTTGGGCAGTTATAAGTTAGGTATCCATTGCAAATGAAATTTCACGACAGTTCATAACGCCTAAACTGAAAACTCTTCGACATTGAAATCTGATTGAGGTTCTTGCAACAGCCACATTCATACAGATTAATAATACGTTTGAATTTACGAGCTGCAATTCTTGTCGCCATCGAGACATATCTTTCGAAGATCAGCGCCACCTATAAGAAATTCATAAATATAAATGCAATAACCAAACTCTGTTCATATACTACAAAGAGTGTCTTAATAGATCGCAAAAAGTTTAAAGCCTATATGGGTTACAGTTAAAAAGAAAAATATCCGTTAACGCGTTAATTTTCTTGCCTCTGGACAGGAATTGCCTCTTAAGAAGAAAGCGGAAAAACAAGTTGTTCATTCTCAAAAAAACGCTTATGAACACCCTTGGAATTTGGGCAGAACCTCTTAAATAACCCAGATACAGTTCAATTTAAGTCAAGTTAGCCACCAGCGAGGTTCCTTCTAATAAAAGACATGGTCCCGAGCAGTACAGCTGGAATATAATTCTTCATTTTGTTGTGGGCGTTTGGTATTATTACTCCGGACGAGGTTAAAATCTTAAGGGAACACGTGTACGGTTGCGTTCACTATATAACAGAGAGAAAGAGCCTTCTTAATCTAACCTAATTTAACCCAACCTAACCTAACAAGCATTATCTTCATTTAAGTCAACCCAACCTTAGTCCATCAGACTTATTCCGTCCTAACTTAATCTAAAAACGTAACATTTCGGATATTCCGTGAACATTTTCTTTTTCAATGATAACCTTATCCGACTTCGCCATACCGTTTTTTTTCGGTTCAACAAATTGTAACAATACCAAAGTACAAAAGAAAAATGTACTCTATTACAAAAAGTTAGTTTGCCTCTTTAAGTGAGCATTACTCCTTATGCAGGTTATATGAGGTTGAAAGTAGCTTGTCACATGTCTGGCTGTAATAGTGATTAATGTTAGCACTGTCCATCGATTATTATACCCATTGTATATATTATACATGCCGCGAGAACGAGAAAGTCTTGTTAATTGAAAACAAGATAATAGATAAATGCGAAAAGGAAATATAGTGTGCATTAAACTGTATAGCAGCATAACGTATCGGCATCGCGTGCTTGTTTCTTCAGCCGACATATCTACATACTATACTCCTGAAACAACATTCTAGACTGTAGTCACTCTTGTGCTATCACACGATTCACCAGAAATTATTTGCACTGACATTAGCAAACTTCGTTGCAACGCTCGATGAGCCTTAATAATGCATCGAAACACTTCCGCCTGGAAGATAAACAATAGGACGAGCAAGGTAGAAGAAAAGAGATGGCAAAAAGAGGAGAAAAAAATGACAGCAGAATTACCGAGGCTAATAGTGTGTCAGCTCTTTCGTTCTCTTGGTTACATCGAGCGATCAGCATTAATGTTTTCCCGTCTTTTTTTATCCATTTCTCACGCTGTCCACATATATGTATACCTACATAGATAAGCAACATGAACGCAAAGCACATTGTCGCCAGTAATGAAGACTACCGCACCTAGCTACTGTACATTACTATTATCGATTTCAGCCGATGTTTGTAGTAATTGGCCGAGCAGGCTGAACCAGTTCGGATACTCATGATAAATAATATAATAAAGAGCTACTAAAACAAATGGTGCTAAACGATATCATTTATATTATTATCATGTTATTTAGTGTACGTCGACGAAAAATTGATCCAAACTATGATGTTCATTATTTTTATCTGAATTGCTCCAATGACTGGCTTAACCAGCATAGTGAAATTCGAGAAAATCAGGTATTGAAAAAACTTTTCAATTTCGATATGAAATATCGAAGTATTCTACAAAAACGACGTTCGAGTAGGGAAAAGTTGACTCTCGGCCTCGTATATATGGTACATTGCACGATAATTATACATTCATTAATGGAGGAGATATAAAAAATATAATTGTTAAGCGAATTTAGTAATAAGAGCAGCGAGAGGTGCGATGCCAATTATTTTTTAGTATACCCAATGCAATAGCTCTATAATATCATTGCGATCTAACGTATACATATACTGTATAAATTTTATCGATAAACTGAAAAGTTCCATAGGGTGGATGACCCAGTCATCGGCCATGCACCAATAATCGTCAGTTGTATTATAATACTGTAGGTTTTGCTATAATCAAAGCACATACTGACGATTACTGGTACATGGCCGATAATTGGGCCATACACCCTATCGAATGGTATATAACGTGAAGTGAATGTGATACATCATATGTAACATATAGCGGTGCATAAAGTCCTGGTAGAAACTGGTCCAGATGTTCCTTGTTGCCTGCTAGCAGCTAAACGGTAGTTCTGACCGAAAACCTGACCTAGTCAGGCGGAACCGTCTATAATTTAACCAGGTGAGAAAGTATGTCCTCTAGGCGTCAGGACGTAAACAATTAACCCTCAGCTAAAGTGCATCTCTCAAATATATAATCAGCCTAAAAATTTTACATGACACGTCTATAATAAAAGTGTATTAGCGTAATGTAACAGCTTGAATCAAATCAAGGCATTTAACCGTACAAAAGTTGCACAAATATTTTGGTTAAAGTCAACAAATATCTGTATCTCATAAACATGAATACCTTACTTCAGTTGTCCTTCATGGCGCTTTTCATAAGAATACACGATACACCCATGGTCTGTGGTAACTATTCTTCTGCACCAGCCCGATCTAGATCTGACTAAGATTACCAGTCAAATCTGGGTACGATCTCAGACTTGGTGCTGCCTTGTACAGCGTGACACCCTAAACTGATTTCCCGACCAGATTTCCTGGTTAACACCCGATGTCAAACCGGAACCACAGACCAGAAACTCGGTCCGTCCCCGTTTAAAATTTCTACCACAGATGGAGGTAAATAAAAGCAATACAGACTAGCGGTTGAAATTAGCCAAAAATATCAGACTGACAAAAGAAGCACTGAGGAAATTCAATACCTATTTCAGGTAAAAATAACACTTGTGGAACCACTGCTTAAGAATATGTATACAGGTACTTTCACATATATTCACGGTATACTCAATGATGGTATCTACTAGGTAGAAATTGGTAGATAGGTTAAGGACTGCGCCGCGCTTCGAAGGTGTTGCAGTGAAGCGACACTGAACAGATATAAGTTCGTATGTAAATATCCAGATTGGAACTACCCGCCAAAGCAGTGGCTGTAAAAGGAGTGAGCTTCCGAGCTTGCGAGATGTAGCCAACCAGAAGGAAACCTGAGATTCGGTGTAAGGGAACAGAAGTAGAGCGAACCAACCATAGCATGAGAATCAAGTCTTGTCTTGTACCAAGAGAGGAAGGTGAGATGGGTAGGTTGGTGGATACGTGCATTCGTGGACAAATATATGTTATATCAACGATTTAGGTTAAACTTGTGGGAAAGTGTTGCCAACTACTTACTAGCAGCTGTTAGCTATATATGCTTTCTCACCGATGGTAAACGTTACCTGAGGTTTCGTGCGATTACCAAACTCGTGTTGTTATGGCTAAACAGTGTAGTGCTATATCCAAGAAGATACCGGCTTAATTTACTAACTTTAATTATTGTGGGATACAGGTACCGTAGAGCACTGCTAATGATATTCATACCAGTCAATTGCGGTACACACATTGAGAAAAAAGTCGGGTAACCAACTAAATCTAGAATTTAAGCTAGAATTTTTAGTCGTAGAATCTAATTATCTGGAACATTAGATAAAGCCAAAACCAAGAATAGTATAATAGATTGTCTAATTGTTCGTAGCCTAATATTTAGTTGAAGGAATTAAATTCGTAGACAGCGTCGAATAACTTGTAAATTCAACTATAAAACTAATAGATCTGATAAGAAGACCCGAATTGAAGAAGCTATGTATTCATAATACAAAAGAGCGTTAACTTAATTAAGCGTACTTGACTTTTCGATAGAATCAACTCGCTTTCCATTTCAATTATGAATAGAAATACTTAAGGAAGCTTTTCGAATTAAATAAACAATGGAGGCACGTTAATAAGTCTATTACTTATCGTTAATTGGCGAGCAAAACACATTTTTAGGAAAAGTACTGGAAATTTCAGATAAAATTATGGATTGTTAACGTATTTCCTTACGTGGACAGCACCTTGGACAGATCATATTCAAAAAGGCAATAACACATTAAGACGTCGATAAAATGTGACTCCTACATTGGCACACACGTGTAAACGTGTGCTACTGGAAAGGATTGTTCTAATATGTACATTTTAATGAACTCTAATTGCGAAATGATTATATCATGTTTCGCCATCTAGTAGAGATACGTTTTTTCAAGTTTTTCCAATTTTCGATATATTTAAATGATATGAAGTTCATTTGAATAAGTAACGAAAGTCTAGCAACCTTTTCCGTGCGTGTATAAAGGCGTTTGGTAATATAAAAATTAAGAGGGGAAGATTTTGGCTATGTTGACTGTAGTGAGACGGATATAGGATGGCTAATCGGACATATTAGCATGCCAGCTGAAAACAGATTAAACCACCAATTGTGAGTCGTAAATAAAAAAGTGTTAATTATTGACATTCAATCAAATGTTGATCTATGATTTCTCTATTTACTTGTAAAGTTGATTAAACCTGAAAAGCCGTTAAAACAGTTTGAATTGGTAGGTTCGACATAATTAAATGTAGAATTGTATTTTTGACAAATGAGATTATTTCAACCACCTATGTGCTTGATTCAATTAATAAATTCATCTTGTATAACTGGCATGATTTGGATCGTTGATTGTATTTTTATTGTAAAATAAAAAGCGTATAGCCTTGGAAATTAAATATATATTTTATTCACATTTCGCTTTAGCAGTTGTTCGAACATGCTCATTTATGCAATACACCTACATTGTTTATTTCCATGAGGTAAACCTATCAATTATTATATTTGGTCCAATCGACTAAATCTATAATATAGTGGCAACTTCAGTTGGTTTCTCGCAACGCGAATTTATTTACATAAATTCCATTTTGTTCGACTAAATTATTTAGTTGATTATGGCTTATACTTTTTTCTGCTTGCACGATATATAGCTAATTTTAGCTGAGTTACCAGGTACATAAATATACAGCGAAGGCAATAATTCTTTTAGAGGATTTTACTTTTTTAATCCATTTTCGTTTTTTTAACATCTACTTTTCGTTAAATTTAAGTAAGGTAAATTGGAAAAACGGTGCGACCGCTTTAGTTAAAATGCGAAGGAGGATTTCGGTAATTAATTTACTTCCTTTGCAAATTAATTACTTAGTGCGCCATCGTCGCGCAAGCCAGAACCGTGCTATCGCGTCCGGACGCGAGAACCGCGAAGGCGATTCAAATTAATGAAATTCGAGAATTATAGGTTTAGAGGGTTAATCGTTTGCCACATCGGCTTCCATTACCAAAATTCCTCGAAATCTAGGTGACACCTTTGACCTCCGCTGTAGTTAACTACGCAATTACAGACTCCCATAGTAGTCCCAGTAGTGCCACTATTGACGACACCTTTAGGATTTCTTTTCAGCGCCAATTGAAAACTCGACATTGTATCCCAGTTTTTTGCGACTAATGGAAACCAGTCAGAAAGTATAAAAAAAAACACACAGAAACACACACACAGAACAACGAGAAAACGTTGTATACGAAAAGTTCTCCAGAAATGCGTTGATAGAAACCTACAAGTTTCGATAAGGTCTAAAAATATTACTGAATTCCAAGTTCTTGCTGTTTTGAATTATGCAAATATTGCACATGTATTTTGAGGTGTGGATGTACCTTAACACAAATACTACGATCTTTCCAAGAGTCCAATGAATCCTATCAGAGTAAAGTTTCTGAGAAATATCATGGCAACGCTCCCGTAGAATGTTTATGCGTAAAGTATGCGAGTTACGATATAACTATGGGAATAACCTTAGAGGGTTATGGGACGTGATCCCCGTACGCCTGAACTAAATCACCCATAAAACTCATCCGGAAAATTCTCTCTTCGTAGACTTTACTGCCAGAGACAAATTTCTTTTTCGAAAGAAAATGACATACGTTGCACGCGTGCCTTTCGACGTTCTCTACCATTCTGTTGGTATAAAATAAAGCATCTTACAACGGGGAATTAAGTTGGTCAGTTGGTCAACCGTAACAGTAATACTTCCACTTGAAGAAGCATCAACAAATAAAATCCATCTTCACATGGCTACACCAGCCACACTTTCCAGGCAGGCAACTAAATAAAACCGTCACGCAAGGGTTAATAGAGCGAGTATCGTGGGGATACTTTGGTCTCACCGGTTTATACAACCCTCACCAAAGTCACCCTTTACTTAAACAACCCCACCCATGTATCCATCTCAACCCACCGTCACTACACGCTTTACTACCCTCAACTCGAGGGGTCCTCTCATCGAGGTTGAGCACCCCTAGTTTAAAGTGTAATCGACATTTACACGTTGCGGAAATTGGCCATTACCGCTTCGCTTACGTATATGGTTATTAACACCCGGTTAATCGAATATCGTCCCAGTAATGAAAGGAAACGTGCACCATCTCTGTACCGGCGAAGCCCTCCGCGATTTAACGAATAATCGTTATAACCTTGCACGGCCGCACACTTACAGTTACCGCGTCTGCACAGTACCTACATGCCCTACTGAATCCTGGTACTAAAGGGAGCCGGCAGTAATCTCATGGATTCTCAAGAGAGTTGTTACTTACGACTCACGTAATATACTCCACTCTGTTCTCTCCTCTCTTACGAATGAAACTAGGAGAATCCTATTAAGTGCTACGCGGACTTAGAACGTCTGGCCAATCCGAGATGAAGTAGGTCTCTTACTATTTACTAGTGGCACGCCGCTCTATAGGTACTACCTAACTCCTACATAAGATTGGCCGTGTTCAGCGAATTCGACCAATGCGTAGAAACCATAGCTCCCCGATCGTTAAACTCAATGCTTGTTGGATGCCAACGAATGAATTACATTTTGTTTGAAGTCTAATAAACTTTTTTTGAATTTCTTTATAACTTGATTAGAATTCACGAGAAATGGAGCGTCGAGTCGAGCATGAAACGACATGAAGGAGGAACGTATAACGACAGAGCAATTTCTATGGAATACCGTTCGCCATTGTCCGGCCCTTAATTAAATTGCTGAATTCCTGAAACAATGGGAAAACGATTGAGCCGCTTCCAGTGACAGTCGTTATACGCTGTGCCATGTTTATGATCGTCCAATTTACTGGGAACACTCACGAGGGACGTGCCTTTTGGTAACCACCTGCCTGCCTATATGTGTATCCGTAACAACTTTTTAGAATGTCCTATGGTGGCGCTTCCATTAAATTTAAAAAGTTCCCCAGCGTGTACGATCCCCTTGTGTGGAATATCAAAAGGCTAAGATTAAGCTGTTGTAATATATACAATTCTAGCAAACTTCCCGACTGTCAAGCAACGTACCTGCTAACTTTAGTTCACAATAGAACTTCACTGAGACATCTAGGATCTTGTTTATACGTCTATTATTGGCTTAACCGCGAATACTTCGACAGGACTTCTCTCCTCTTGAAACACTAAGAGTATCTAGCGTTCTAACGATTTCATTGCTGCCAACCGCTAAGATACGCCTGGTATCCATGAACACAGGGAAACGACGGAATTATGGTTGGAGAACTTGTGCCTTGTAGAATGAAACTACATTGCTCGTTCACCCTGTACTCTGTACGTTCGCCTTAGTTTCACTGCAGTAATTGCACGATAATTTACTAGGGAATCTTATTGGAGTCCTCACGGTTGCGGAATTTGGTTTGAACGAGTAACAGTTACGTAGCTTCCTTATTTAACGCCACTTTCTATGTTCCACCCGTGTGCACACCTTTCTACATATAACTTATATACTGTAACTTAGAATATATCGAATTTTGTGTTGCGTCGATAATTTAATTTATTTATTTAATTATTTTTTTATTGCGTCTAGGCTCCGGTTCAAAGTCGTCCAGCGCGACTGGCGGCGAATCTTCGAGGTTTCTGTTCGTGCTGTTTTTAATTGTAGGATTATTTTCTTTAATTTATTTTTATCATTAATTTATCGCGTTCTGTCCGTGTTGCGGTATTACTGAGAATTTAGCGCGAGTGCGAGGGCCTGCTTCACGGGCGAAATAATTGTTAAATTATTTTTGTCGGTTGCGGAACTCTTTACTATTATGTAATTCTTTCCATATACTTTTTAAATAATATATATTTTGCGTTTCGTACCTGGTAATTCGAACGCGCTCTTATTTTTAGTGTTCTTGTCGTCTGTTCTCTGAGCCGTGCAGGAGACCCCGCGATCACCGCCAGGGGTGGGAATTAGAGAATCGGACCATCCCTGTCTCCTGGAATTAAGCTTCTCGGAAGGCTGCATCCGTGCGGGGAATAATTCGAAAGGGGCATTTGAAGTCTGTTTTAGAGAGGCCAAGTGGTATTGTGTAACCCGGTACTTGCAGGAATCGGTATATTTGCCAGGGACGATATACTTGGCGTTCAAAGCTTTGCATCCGGCTCTCCTCTTGCGTAGTAGAGTCAGAACAAACATAATTTGTTGGACATTTTCTATCCATTGTTTGTATCTAGAGATGACACCAGCAGGTCTAATTTTTGACTTGTATTCTATAGCACTATGTCTCATTAGCTTGTATATCAATTTTCAAGTCGATTGCTCTCTTAGTATATATTTGAGAGCCTACTGAATAAGACGTCTCGATTGTTCCAAAATGACAACGCACCTGCCCATTCATCGGTCGTTGCGATAGCTAAAATCAACGAATTGAAGTTCGAATGGTTCCTCCAACTACCATATTCACCAGATTTAGCCCCCAGCGACTATCATCTGTTTCTTAAACTTAAAAAATGGCTCGGAGGTAAAAAATTTGACAGCAACGAAGAGGTCATCGATGCTGTAAATAAGTATTTTGAAGGACTTTTCTTTCGACTACTCAACTGCTAAATCGAAGCATCAGTAAGGTACACGAAAATTGAAGTATTGGACATATCAAGAACTATTCTTGATATTCCGGATGAATATTCCCGGCTAAAGGGATTTGCAGAATTGATGGAAACTAATGGTATCCAAGGTAATGAACGTGAACGGTACTTTATACCTATACTACTATATTGGTTAATCTGTATACTTGCTGTAATGCAAATTACGTGCCTTTGTTTTGACAAGCATACATTGATGCTAATATGCGCAGATGGTACATATATGCATATGACTGAGATTTTAAAGCCTTGCATTTAAAACTTCTCAACAATTTTCTATTGATGGAACGTGATTGCATAAATAGCATAGTGGAACAATACACTGGAATTACATATAAAAAATATACAGGGTGTTTTTTAAGCCCCGGACAAGAGACATACTGTTAGATCCGAGGTGAAAAAATAAAAATAGTGGCGTCAACGAAATTCAAATTTTTTAATTAGTTTATTAATTATTACGGGTTAAAGTTAGCCAATCATAAGCGTTTGAGAACTGGTAACTGCTCCTCAGTCTCCTCCCACTGGGGACAGCGAATCATTTATTTCCCCACAATAACAGTGACCGCTTGATACGTAAACTAGTTACGTAAATAAACGAAAGAGTAACGCAAATAAACAAAAGAATAATGCAAAATGTTATATTTTAGCTTTTCTTTGAACAGACATCTTGCAATTGGATGTTGGCCAGAAGATACGTTTTGCGTTATTCCTTTGTTTATTTGCGTTACTCTTTCGTTTATTTACGTAACTAGTTTACGTATCAACCGGTCACTGTTATTGTGGGGAAATAAATGATTGGCTGTTCCCAGTGGGAGGAGACTGAGGAGTAAGTTACCAGTTCTCAAACGCTTATGATTGGCTAACTTTAACCCGTAATAATTAATAAACTAGTTAAAAAATTTGAATTTTCTTGACGTCACTATTTTTATTTTTTCACGCCGGATCTAACGGTTCGTCTCCTGTCCGGGACTTAAGAAACACCCTGTATACATGGATTAAAATATGAGAGCAACGTCGGCTTGATTTAAGCATCCGGACAAACAGGTCTGCCTTGGAACATTATACGATAGCATAGACAATGCGGTTCATATTGTGTATTAGATATCATCGAAAATAATATTATCAAAAAGGGACAATATTGAAACCAGAAATAATGAACAGATTAAAGACAGAAACTTGATTTTTCTTACACAACCCAATTGGTTTAACAATTCGCCATAAGCTTTATACATAAAAAAAGCACATTGGAATTAATGAAAGTGTTTTTTAGAAATTTACCTAAAACAATCGATGTCAAGAATAGTGTGAATCTGGCGATTTTTAAATTGTCTCTATATACAGTTATACTGATGAAGAAGGTCGTGAGAGAATGCGTTTATAATCTCCAAAAATAAGGCACGAGCGACAGCTGAAAGGATAAGTCGAGCGTCGTCATGCTCCAGCTCAATTAAAACAGCATCCACAACGGAAGACACACTGCACTTAAAACTTCAATCTGATGCTTCGTGCGGCATCAGAATTTACTTCAAATCCCAAGAAAAAGAAAAAAAGGACATCAACGAATTTTCTCAGTTGTCTTTCACATAGAAAAAAAAGAGCGTGAGAGAGAAAAAGAGGATAGGGGAAAAGGACGTAAAAAATGTGATAAAAATAAAAACATAAGAGTGCTAAAGAGAAAAAAATGAAAGCAGAAATTGAATAAAGGTGCGACAGAAAAATGACTCTCACATAAATCCTACGTTATATCTGGGAAATCCGTTCAAGCCGGACCAGCCCGCGTTGGAGCACTGCTCTCCTCTTCTACCAGCTACATCCACACTTTCAGGTTAAGGTAGGTTTACACTGGTCGAGTGTACTCGAGCGAAAATCGATCGCGTTAAGTCGAGCTGCATGTCGCCCTCGGAATCTTCCAAGTGTTTACTTCCTAAAGATAAATGTATTCAACTCCCTCTTGCTTATATACACACATGTGTGTACCCCATCCGTATGTGCTCCTTCATGAGCGTTACAGAAATCTCATAGTACACATCACGTGGTGTGAACCCGACCATCGTGCACTGTTTATATGCGATAGAATGTGAATAAATGGATATAAATTTTCAGTGACAATTTGATGAAGTGATACAGAGTTTTAACGGTAAGAATGTATACTCTATGACGTAAATCAACGTATATCTATAGGAATATATTCGAGAGATACCTTTCGAGGTAAAATTAGTATGGATATTCGTTAGATGAATGAGAGACAGAGAATTGAAGATAAGGGATTCTCCAGTTGATGGGAATGATTAGATGCGTATCAACCAGTACGGGAATTGTGGGAAAGGAGAAAACGTGAGGGCGGTAGGAAGGGTGGCTTTAGGAGTTACGCACCTCGAACTTCAGACGTATCCACCCTTTCATTGCATAATAACGGGGAACGTAATTCCACGGGTTCCAGAGCACTTTGCTTCCACTAACAGAACCGGTAGAACAATGGCCGCCACAATGACAGATTACAAACTAACCAGCAACAAAACCTAGACCGTGTGACCTTCTTAGATGCGGATTAGACAAAGTGCGTGCGATTCTGCTAGGTGCAATAATACTACTAATTACTAAGGTTTATTAAGATGGTAATACCAGAACCCTCGCAACCCTTACGAGACTCTGTCTTTCTACATCATATCTTCTGTATCTCTTACATGTATAATACGTGGCTACGTATCTATTCCTCTACTCTGTTTACCTTCTACAAACTTTCTCAACTTTATGGCCTTACGTCCGTGGACAGAATGATAAAGTGAATAACAGCCCATAAAGAATATTGCATGCAATGATCGAAGCGGTACAAGAAGATTTGCATATTGTATATTATATATATTTATATACAAGACCTTATATCTTATAAAGAATTGTTTACTTCAAATTACATTTGCACTGCGGACTAGTCTTTAACGTTTATACCCTTTTCACGAGTTGAGGGCGAAGCTGCGTATACATTTTATACGATTCGAAAAAAAAATATTTATCTAATCATTTTAATAAAGTTACATTTATTAATTTAGATTGTAACCACTTTACAAGCGTAAAAACGTAAATTTGTAGGTTATAAAGTTTTGAAAAAGAAAAGTGTGAAGTCTTAAATATGGGTACCATTAATTTTTCAGAATTTTCAGCTTCGATGTCACTTCTGTATTCCGCAGTGTTTATTAATTCATTTATTAAAAATGTATGAATTTCACTTCAACGAACCAGCAAAACATACTAATTTCGGGCTAGGAGGAACGTCACGAAATTTCTTTGAGAAATTGTCAAAACTGCAGGGTGGATAGATACAGTATTATACTTGTACCGAACCACCTTCAGTAGCAGTCCGTGAAGTTGGCTGCACCTCTAAACGAATTACCAGCCACCTGATCGAGTTACACGGTTCTTGGAGGGAATTCGCAATGGTCTTCCTTACGGTTAGTCTCAGAATAATTATTGGCATTCGACATAGCGAAGGGCATAAGCCTGTTGACGGCCAATGAGTAAACAGTCTAATTGAATTTATCTGAAGAGCGGCGTGAAGCCAACGGAATTCCGGATGCAGTGATCACTTCCGTTGTTCCATGTTGGTCAACCATTTCTCTTGATTATATATACCTCCAGTAAATAAATATAATTTTAAACGTGGTAAATAATGTTTTCAGAACTTTTAAGTTAACAAATGGTGAACCGTGATCAAGTATATTCTATTCGCAATAAATATATTAAGTACCACGTTATACTTTTACATTGAAACTTGAATCAAAGGGTCTTCCTGAAATAATATTTTTGTTCTGATGTAACTGTATTGTATGTTTATTGGAAATATAATTGACCAACATATTTACATTAGGTAAGTACCAGGACATAGAAGATTGTTAGTCCAAATTCAAAAAAACTACGGGAATCCATCACGAACATCCTACAAGGAGCGATCTTGACTGTTCAGGATGGTCGAGGTTCCCCCCCTCGGAACGGAAACCATGAAACATTCCATATTGTCCGAATTTAAGGCACGGCCTGCGCAAGCAACACTACCACAAAATGTATAAAACAATGTAAACAGACGAGCCTCCCAACCAGCAGCCATATCATCAACAAAAGAAGCTCTTATCACTTAGCTGTTCTTAAAACGTATAGATATATATTTTCATCATCCCCATAACAATCTCAAATCGTCTTCTGTACCCTTCTCATTGGAATGCTGCTTCTGTCTTAACATTACGCACTTTCCGTTATCTTAGGAATATTCGTTTCTTCCAACAACATTGTTCTCTTTGTCTATAAACTAATTATAACGAAACGATGTCGAAAAAACTCGTCATTATCAAAGAAAAGGATCCTCGTATTGGGAAAGCAAATTACCACGGCATGTAGAGTGCCGCTAGCGTCGCGTAAACAAGTATCTTTGTCGGAAACGCCAATTTCCATAGACGCGATTTGTGAATTTGAGATAGACGATGATTTGAGGATGACGAATTATTGGGCCGATAAATCTTATGATAATTCAAATTTGTATGCTCGTTCTTGACTTACAGCCATGTATGTACACACAGCGCTTTCCACTTGCCTTTCCTTTGCGATGCGATAAAGAAAATTCCATTATAAAAAAATAATACTACGCGAGCAAATTAGCGCTAATCACCGCAAGCTTAGTTTTCACATGGTTCCGTTATTTAATACACTTTGTGTTCTACATTGTGCGTTTCGGCCAGCCATCTTGTTTAATATTGGCGTTCTCAACCAGGTACCATATAGGATACTCTCTTTCCCAATAGAAAAATATTTTAAATGTTAAAAAAAGAAGCTAGTTTATTCAGGCACTTCATAATCTTTATGCATGTACAGCAACCTTACACTCAATAGAATAGGATACTTTAGCTATAGAAAATATAAGATTCTCGAACATTATACAATACTGTGCTATGCGGGGAGTAGGTAGAAAAATATTTTCGCAAAAATGCGTTGAAGCTTATGCTTTACGACTTAAATGTCGTATATAGCAGTCTTTTTCACATATGTATTATGTATAGGGGGAAATGTAACCAGGATTGAAGTTTGAGAGCATGTAGTAGTTTAAAATGGATGCGTCACAAGGGCGAGATACATGGATGTACCTGGGTACTGCATAAATACATGTATTACCATGTAGTAGACATGGCCAAAATTTTATTTTCAAAGCGGCGGTGACACTCGGCTCGTTATCTTTAATTCATTCGACGTCATCAACGAAAAATTCGAGTATTCCAGAATATTCTCGAGATCCCCCATATCCGTAGGGAGTCGTTAAAGAACTTGGAGAAAACGTCGATTTCTCATTTGAGATACCCACTTAGTCGAAAATTAGCTTCTTTTCCACTTCTACTTGGTATTACTTAAAATTATCAACTTCAAGCAGACTTCCTTCATCTTTTAGCGAACGAGATTAATACTGATGTATATTAGATTAAAGGTATAGAAGTAAAATTTTAATAAAATTTAATTATTATCAAAATAAATTTATACGAATGATATTAATTATTACTTATTGTTAGTTAAGGTAAAGCCGAGATGCAGAGCAACTCACCCAGCCGGATTAGGACAGTTTAATATACGCGTTTTCGCGCACATCCTAACCTATATAAATTAGACACGCTAAGTTGAGCGATGAATCCTAATACATAGTCGCTCGAGACAGCAAGCCTTCCAGCCCGGCAGGCGGGGACACAGGCAAGGTGGGAGTTCGCGATCCCACGTTGTAAAGCGTATATCGCTTTTAAATCCGTTAATGCGGGTTTGGAAAGGCAATTTGCATAGGCCCCAGAGTTAGGCGCAGAAGCACACAACCCATGGAGCGTCATTGCGACATCCAGGATCCTATAACACTAATCCGAGGACTTTGCTGCTGACGCCTACCAACGGCTAAACAGGACTCGCTTCGCACTAGGACTACCTATGTCAGATCTCTTCCAGGATTGTACTGTGTCTGTAATGTGCCGGGACCGCGACGCGCAGAATCTGGCCGTCCTGTGCGATTTTAGAAATTACAATTGGCTGTCTATCTGTGAAGGTATTAAAACGCAATTAACTAAGCAACTGATTAAGGAAGGGTTAGTAAGGTAGAATCTTCGAAGGGTAATTTATGTAATAAGACAAGATAATGGTAACAGGGGACAAGTTTGGTTGCAATTCTTTTACTTGTTCGGGTTCTACTATTATACTAATATTAACACTAAACGTACCATCGACCGGTCTTTTGACCGTTTTAAAGCAAAAATACGTTTATAAAAAATTGTCGGTGTGTTTGGTGTTAAGGATGATTTAAGCATACTAAATTAGAGATGCTTCAGGTATACAATCCCAACCAGAAGTATGCTAATTTGAAAAATCTTGATTATAACAACATTGTAAATGTTAAAAAAATGAGTAAACACAGAATATTATTAAAACAATATTATTACACCTTATAAAATGCTTTATGGCATTTTTAATCACTATTTTTACATAATTATAAATATTTATGACTTCCAAAGAATAAGTTCTACCTGAGATTCTGCCCTGATTTCAATTGTTAAATACAAATTTTACATCACTTTAAAGGACCCAGCGAATTTGCAAGACGGTTGATAAGTAGTCCGTAGAACTAAGAAATGGAAAAAAAATATGATAAATATTTGCTGAATTTTTGGAAATTAATAAAAAATTGTGTGTACTGTTCTCCGTGCAGGTATTTTTCGCCCATATTCACTTTCACAATGAACCGAAAGCTTTAGGGTGTACGCGTACGTAAAACACCGACGTATGATAAATATCATTATAAGGAAAGACTAATGTCAGAATAAAAATACTATTGATAATAATCTGTACTTACAAATTTCCGATAAGCCCTTGCCCAAAAATACTAGGCGGGTTTTTCAGTGATAGCAAAAATAGAATAGTACACCATGCGACATGCAGTGCAACGCTGCCACGTCTCAGCAGTCAGATGAATACAAAATTCCCAGATTAGGCACATTTTTTTCACTTTTCCAAATTTTTTACGCAGTTTTTTTGTATTTAATTCTTCGCCTTTATCGTCCACATTTCAATATTTTTATTTATTTCCTAATTATTAAATAATAACACCTTGACAATACATCGTGTTCGAATTAATTCTAAAAAAGATTACCATTGTCCAAAGCTTAAGTTCAATATAAAATTAAATCACAAACGAGAAATCATACTATTACATTTATGTTCATTTAAAAAAAAAAATACATACAAAAAACATCACGCATATTCCATACATCACATATGCATTTTACGCCTCATTCATTCGATTTATACCTCTCATAAATCAATATAATTGCGATAAACAAAAAAAAAAGTGAATATAATAGTTCAACACGAATGACGACCTAATAAATATAATTAAGAATAAATACATATCTTACGACCGTGCTGTATCACACAGCTGATCCGTGATCCTTGTGTTAATTCGGCCACACTGGGTCTCTCGTCATTTTCAGGTAAGCAATGCTTTCGTCCTCCAGGATTCGTCAACGAACGGTTTTTGAATGCGGTAAATATAACATCACCAGTACCGGGAATCTTTTTTCGGTTTCAATCGATGGATGATAAACCAAGGGTTTTATAATAGTGTCAATCGAATATTTTATAGGCTGTCACCAATGGCCCTTGTTGGTTTATTGAATAACAAGAACACAAATATATATGAAATAACGGTAATGTGGGTCGCTGTACCAGCTATGTCATAAAGAGAGAATTATTTTTGTGTAGTGTCAAGTTGCGTATTTCAGAGATGTATCCGCCTTTAGTTTTGCACTCTCTGACAGCCGACGAACGAATGGGCCGAGAAAATGCAAAATTTGGTGATAATCGCTCGTGAAAGGTGGGGGGCGTATCGCGACTAATGACACGAATGTTAATTGTATTAACTAATTTAATAAGTAACTACTCAGTTGATATTATAGGATGGTACAGTTGATTTGACGGTACTTTACAACACATGTAGCCATGTGTCTATTTTTTATAAGAATGCATGTTAAACTTCTCAGAGCTATAGAACTTGTAATCGAGTCAGTTTATCGAATAGAAACTTCACAAGTGTTTTCGGGATGATCAGAGCTACGATCTCTGCAATTTTCAGAATTTTCCTATGATTTTGATATAACTGAAATATATCCTTAATTGGATTTTTCTAAAGCTCAGTTACTCCTAATTCTACACTTAATTGCTGTTGATAAGATAAATCCTTCTGCGTCGGAACTTTGCCAGTAGTTTAATCCAATTACGTATGTCAAAGGCATTGCTGTGTACTCTCATTGTCAGTTTCACACAACATTTGCACATACGCGTGAAACGTCGACTAGATACTAATATTATTATTATAACACAGCAAAGATCTGAATTCACGGTTAATATTAAAAAAAAGGTATGAGGAGTAAAAGTTAAAATTGTACTGTAGAGCCGGAAAAGAATTTAAACAAGCAGTTTCTGTCTAATGGGGATAAATGTTGAAGGAAACAAAATTGGAAAATAAGTGGTAATAAAGTAACTTTCCTATTTGAAAATTCTAGAACTATTTAGAAAATATAGAATTAAAATATCTTTCATTTTTAAATTTTAAATACGAAAGTTACCTTATGATTATCCTGTAGAATACAATAGAAGAAGAAGCACGTGATAATTTGAACGGACGTTAAGCAAATCGATACGTAAACGTCGAACTATGTATCCGCGCTCTATAAATAACACAGTGGTTAAGTAAGACGATGCAGTCTTTGAATGGCTCAGTGCGTATGTATGAAAAATATAGGCGATGCATATCTGTAGCTACAGTTACATGTGTATCTGGAAGCAGAGAAATTGCAGGAATTTCTAAAGAGAGCCTATTCCGACGGATCCTACAAGAGAAGCCTGAAAAGTGATAAGAAAAATTGGGGATGCTATCGTTTGATGGGGTGAGAAAACGATTAACATAATATCTGATTCAAAGACGATTACCTACCCTCAGAGATCGTCTTATTCGAGGCAAAGGGCCCGTGACAAATGCAATTCCACTGTGGCGTCAGGAATCAAAATGAAAAAGAGCCGCCCCTTTAACTACCCTCATTTTTATTCCTACCCCTTGCCAGACGGTAAACCAATGGAGAAACTTTCAAGAGACTCCAGAAGCATTTATTTTCGGGAATAGTTTTATTTCACCTTTGCAGAGACTATGCTGTAATCATCCTCCAGCCTCGAACTAATTCCAACCCTATATATTTAGAGGCTATATTCGAAATCGAATAGCTCTTCCTTTGATCCTGCATATAATTTCAACTCGTCCTCAATCAATTCTGTATGTCACAATTTATAATATTCAAGCATAAATGAAGAAGAACGTTTAGCGAACATTGAGAGGGAATCATAGTACTTTTTCTACGTATGGGTAACTCACATGGCCAAGTATTCGAAACGAGAAAATTTCGTATCTAAAGTTCAAAGCGTAGAAGGTACCGTCGCTAAATGTATTTGACACAATCGAAGTCCTCGAATGAAATTTCAATCCCTGCGGAGACCGATTTGTCGATCGTTCGTTTGAAAATTATTAAAATAGAAGTAAACATGGTACTGATAGGCTGGTCGAAGTGCCAAGGACATCGTCGTGGCCGTTGACGATCCTGATGCAGCACTTGCCACACTATTTCGCGAAACTGTAGACGAATATCGAAAAAAGTGCTCCACAGGAACTGAACGGTATGTATCAGGAAGTAGTAATACTTGGCTTCACAGTTAGACGCAAAGTGCACAGGCCGTGGCCAGTGATATTCAATCTTCTTCATGGACCATCTATTCCAAAGGCTTGTATACCTACTAATTGCATGTTCTGGAATCATTGCACTTTCGCTTCCTGGTCCACAATGTTGGGTCTTGAACATTTGGTACAGATTTTACTCTGGAAGGCGTATATACGTATAGTAAAAATGAATTTTTTCGTCACTGCATAGCGTGCTACTACCACTACGACACTACCGAAGCAGAGGATCCTACAATAATTCTACGGCCTAGAACATCATAAAAAAAAGTTTTCAATTACGTTTTACATGTGTCATGCTTTATCGCACAGCGCAAGAATCATTTAAAATAACTCGGGGAAAGATATATTTAGGCATTGTTAGTTACGAAAGATTAGGGTTGGTCCAAGACACATTATATCTACAGGGCAGATGTAATACTCGCAACGGTTTCTACGCTGAATGGCGTGTACTCTAGAGAGTACTCGCGATAACATCCGTTTTAATAATACGTCAACATGGGAGTTGAAGTTGACATGGTTGCACAGTAGCCAGGAACGTGGCGATACGGTAGTTCCAGTTCCTCCTGGCTGGACACTGCAGTGGTGTATGATTATATATAGTAAAATGTACTAGAATACTGTGCACTATACTGTACTACACTTCACCACACTATACTATAATAGTATAGAGTATTTTACCTGGTGTAGAAGGTGGTTGCTCCTGTGAACTCGTGGCTAGAATATTTTACAGGTTGAAAGGTATGGGGTAACTCAAGGAGGACATCGACGTGAAACCTCAGGATGGCGAGGGCGCCACCATCGTGGCATAGGGGAGCCATGCAAAGTTCCGAACTTAATTCATTTCTGAGGCGCCTCACGCGATTCCAGAACGTGCCGGCCCTTCGCGAATCCTCAGGTTTCTATATCTACTGGTCTTCAACGACGTGCAGGCTAGTTTCTCTTCTGGATCTTAATAGGTATGCTTGTTTCTATATACCCGTGTCTGGGAATTATTAACTGGCGGACATTACCAACGGCTCTATTAGACTTATCCAATTTTAACGGAGAAAAATGAACGTTGAGCCATGGTTGTATTAGTTGAGCGTGCCTTAAGGCATGCGGATTGCATTAAGTTTTGTAAGGGAAAATCAGAGGTTTTCATACTCATTTATCTTCTACGCCAAGAATGAATTGTGACTTTATGTGACGTAACTCTTGAAATTTGTTCTTCTTGATAATTGCAAGAAGTCTTGTTGTTGTTCTTGTTCATGATAATTATGAGGTCAAAGACGCCATTTGAATTTTGCCACCCTTCAACGCCTCGGGGACTTGTAGTTATGACTTTTGAATCTCTTCTACACTCGCTCTTCCTCCCTCCATGTCCTGAAGTAATGCGAAGGCGGTTTCCGGGGCCATGGATTGGCGTGAAGGGAAAGTGGTTTTTGTGGGTGGGCCATCCGTAAAAGAGTCCCAGACAACTGACCTCACGATGTGCGTAATGCATTTCCACTTTTTTAATAAAAATAAAACACTCGTTCATGCACTTCTTCCTTTTTCAGGATACGCTTTTCTCATTTTCATGGCAAATTTACACACATTGTACGCAATTTAAATAGAGAATTCAGATCCTTCTGTAATACGAATTTTTATTTTTGTTCCTTCCAATATGCTTATTAACGCAATGACAATTTTATTTGAGGCTTGTAGTTTCAACAAAGAACATCTATCTGTACCTAACTGGTTGCCTCTTTTATCAAATAATTTTGTCCGTGTCTTTTCCTATCAATCAACAAGATTCCCTTTTCTTTAGCCACGAAACGAATTCTCATAAGTATATATGTGAATCCAAAGAAATATTTATAACAGAACGGCAGCGGATGTTGACGAGGAATAAAAACGTGGGATCGAAGATTAATAAATTCGAGTTGTATCAATAGGGAATTCACGTTTATATCAGATTCTTGCCACCTCGGATGAAAAGGAATACCATTCTTACATATGTTACATTTCTTACACACTTTTTAGATAGAAATTACTATATCATCAATATGTTGACGAAACGAAAAAGTTATTTTTTCTCTAATCATTAAAAAATCAAAAGGTGTAATAATATTTACTCACAATGAAAATTTTTCACACCAATTAAACATAACGATACCAAATATTTGCTACAAATTGAATGGCACGTTTCGCGGCAGAGAGAATGCGTTACGTAAAACGTTTTTCCAGAATATCGAAATAAAATGTAAAATTGTAGAATAGCTATATCCTCCACGTATGAATTTGAAATTTGCATTAAAATTTTTCGGATTCAACACAGTCATTTAATTTGCAAATCACCATAGTATAATATAGTCCCTGGATGATACGTGTAAATAGCATTTATATTATCAAAGTAAAAAGTATAATATATCGATATACGTACTACATGTAGGCCGTCCTACATTGATAACTATCCAGACAAACGAATTTGCCGCGAGGCACAACGGCTTAAATAATGCAGTGCGTTTGCCATTTCAAAATAATTAATTTCGCGAATGTTAAAACTGTCAAACTGAAAGTGTGAATTACAAGGGATTCAACGTCGCTTTCACAGCTAGACGGATATTCACGATTTTCTATCATTATTTCGATATCAGTTAATGCATGTCCTTGAAACTTATAACACAATTATTATCATCGAAATATTCAAGAAAGGGACAATGTCCCGAAAACCGTGCGCTTCAATTTAAATAGTTATTTATTTATGATCAATTTAATTTCGAATGACGATGAAAGACACAATAGATTTTGCCATAAATTCTTTGAGAATTAAGAAATCGACATAAAATCACTAGTTTCAGTATATCGATTATAAACAGATCCAGAAATAGGTATCTGAGTGTTCGAAATATCACAGAATGGGGACTCTTCCTTCTACACACATACTATGTCTACACCTGACTATAGGTACCGGAACCTATGGAACGAGTGAAGCTTCGTCGAAGAGGCAGGATTGGTTCTCGGTCTTTTCTCGTGGAAAATTAGAACGGGAATCGACAATCCATCGTCTCGATAACATGATGTGAAAAATCAAATTGGAGAATATCCAATATATATCCTAAAGATAAATCCAGCTTTACATAACATAAAGTAACATACAAGGGGTCCACTTATGTTTTGAGCCATAAATGTATAGGAATACATAACCCTTGAAAATAAAACTATACATGTAAAAAAAATAACCAAATTTTGAAAATTATAAAACCAACAAACGCCAATGGCTTACTTTATAAAAAATCGTGTACTTTAAGTAACTTAAAGAATCTAAGGACATGCCTCAGAAGATTCTTTGCAGATAGACAATCGACTTCATAATATAATATGAATGCTGATATAAGAAGCATCTCATTCTGAAAAGCCGCCCAAGGCATACAATTCGACAGAATCGACTAGCATTCAAGTGTCTCTTACGGCATACAGACACGTACTATAATATGTGCTTCTGACAATACCTATATGTAGCTCATGCACTCTGCTCGAACATTATATATGTATGTAATATATACTCACACCCACGTGGAAGATACTGCCCGTGGCAGGTATCGTTCTTGTCATCTATATTTGATGGTAGGATTTAGATATCGCGAAGTTAGGTACAGCCTAACCTAACCTGACCTGTACGAATATTCGTTTTGTAGATGCCTGGAAGGCAGTTCTGTGAGTGAGACAGCTGCAGTTATGTTCCAAGCGTTTAATACCAGTCTATCTTTAAAAAAAAGAAAGAGTCCCCAGGATGTTTTTCTACGTACAGATTGAGCTTTGTGATTGGCTCGGACTGGCACGCGGATATAAATATGTATCTCGCAGAACGAGAGCGTGACTCGATTTCAAATACGGTATTCTAATAACCGATAGCCCCAGGCATCAGGATCCACATTATCCTCCGGCGCAAGAAAAAGTAGGAAGAGAAAAAACAAAGAGAAAAAGATAAAGGATTGAGGACTGTCATTCGGATCCCTTCCGTAAATTTTTCAAATATTTTTATCTTCCGGAGTTCAAACTAAAATTCTTATAAGGTAATCCAATCTAGTCGTTGGAATTGTTTTCATGTTTCTAAACTTATCTTAGAGTAATATTTTCCTTTTTTTTTCCTTTTTAGATTTCAAGTGCCCAGCACGTGACAAACTGGCATTTTGAATATATTTTATACCTTTTTTTATCTTATGACAACTGGTATATCTTATTTATAGGTTTACCTGTTTGCTGAAAAAAAAATTAAGTGAGGATCACGATTTGCTTTTGGGATAAAAAATAAGTTTTTGGAAATTCGATTAAAGCAAAATTGTAATTACTGATTTATATATTTTTCTCCATATTTCCCCTCTCTTGGTCTTTATAGACTTCTTTATTTTATTTTTTATATTTTCTTCTCCTTCTTTCATCTCCTTCGTACCTCCATTGGTCCTTAAGAAGTTTGTGATTCTGCGCCGGGCCGACAAGAAGAACGACGACGAGCAGTTTAACTAAAGAGGGTTTCACTTTTATGCGCGAAAGGGCTGCCAGAAGATAGTCGTGATATCAATCAATATTTGAGAGTGGTCGGACAGTCGACTCCTTCCCTTCTAAAGGTTGAAATCTTTTTCGCAACCCCCATCGTGCTGAATGGTAGGGCAGACCTATAGGCAATCCTCGCTTTTGTCATCCCATCGAAAAAGTGTCATCCATTACAGCTTCAATTGCTAGATCGCTCTTCCTCCCCTTTCGCTCAAAAATGTAAGTCCTCTGAAACCCCATAACTGGCAATTTATAATAAATATAAATTTGAATTTAATCGAATTTTCATATTCATTTACTTCACATACGCAGTACTTATAAGCTAATTAATACTATATACTGTATATGAAATGAAATATGCAGTAACCTTCATAAAATTCCGACTAGTGAAAATTTCAATCTACTTTACAAGAACAAAGTTGAAAGAAATCTAAACTTTATATCAGGAGAAGAAAAACTTCATTTCATATCCAGACCCACATCTGAAGGCACTCCTCAAATCCTAAAAATTCCCTTAAGCACTCATACGTGAGGCTCATAACTTATAAGGAACAGAATAATTAAATTCTGAATAATTTGAAAATCCCTGAAACCTCTCATAGCAGGGTTGCTGATCCAAGTCAACAAAAAATGTCGATCCAGAGATTCTGAATGTTCTCTGAACTATTCAAAGCAAAGTTCATTACGAATAATAATAATAAAAATAACAAGTGTCTCCATTAAAAATTATTTAGTTTATCAATACATTTATTGATAAACAATATTGACAAGCAATATTGATAAACAACGGTGGATGATCATAGTGGAGTAAGCTGTGTTAATAGCCAGCATGTGGACAACATCCAGATAGAGAAACAATTGGAAAACTTCAGAATATAGAATATATCTTTAAAATACAAATTAAATCAATTTCAAATTATAGTTACATATATTAAAAAACTAACCCTTTCCTATTGTAACGTACATGAAACGGGTATATAAACCGCAATGAATTAACGGTAGGACACAGTATAGTCGCACAGCGAGAAAAAAAGAGTGCAAAGTAGTCGAAGATAAAACGGGAACTCTGGACTGGGAACGAGCTGTCTTGCTATTAGTACGTGCACAGATCACATATTTAAGCATATATTTCAGTGTAGGTGAAACTATTTTGGAATTACGAAATTAGAATCCTAACTTTCTTTGGAATTCAGTAGATGTTGTCATTGTGATTCTTGATTATCTTGAATGCTGTACACATATAACAAAAAGCTGTAAAACTGATTGGCGGTGATTATTGCTATCACTTAACTAGGTTAGGATTACAGTATCCTGTATTACCAATAGAGATGTGATCGAAGGTGCATTGGGTCAGTTTAGCTGTATCGACTAACTGGACACTCTTCAAACTCTACTTTCTCAACTCAATTCTCCGTGAGAGAAAGAGGGCAGGGCGATTCTGCAATTTCACAGTTGTCTACATCTCAAGAAAAAAAAATAAAACCAAGGATAAGATGTACATAAAGAGTACAAGGAGAAAGTGCCTATCATCAGTGAGGAAAATTAAACTTATTTATATCTAATGCGGCAGAATAAGCTTACGTTTTTGACATATCAATTCTCACTAATCAGCCTGACCCAGTACACAAACCCGATCCGTTCGCGAGAAGGAAATTAAAGGGAAATGGAACTGATGGCCGTAGTCCGAATTGACGGTGCTGCCACGCGTTGTGGCAAGCCGTGGAAACACGAAAATATATATACTTATGTATGCTTGTGTGACGTCAAGCCTTAGCGATGCTCAACAGCTGGTTACGTTGAAGTGAAAAAATGCATTATACACTTTTCCCTGCAGCACTTAAAATCTGCCTTGAATGTTACAGAATCGACATTGTGGTTGAGAAAACGTAGTTGCATGTGTGATAATGTCAAATTAATATGTATAAAGACCGCCTAATTGAAGATAGCACGTTGGAAACAGATATGCTACTACTAGTGCTCGCCGTGGCGAAAGGCTGATAGTTTAAGCGAGGCAAATCGGTGCGTTGACAGCTTCCCCTGTTCGCACCCGAAAACTTCTAAGAGTTACAGTATTATGATGTAAAGTTGACACGTGTAAAACTTTCTTTGTGTGCTTTCTTTTCAGTTTTTATCGGCACTTCGGTGCAACAGTGTAATAACTGTTGGATAGGGAATGGCAAAGGTATTGTCGTAGCGCCATGACACGTCTGTAGGCTGTCACTGTCGATAATCACTTCTATCTTATATATTTTCTAAACAATGTTTAAAAAATTGGGATCCGCAGAGGAAGTCTTTCCATTGGAAGGTTTTAAGTTGGTACAACCAATTTAGTGACAGTATTTTCTACAATGACATTTTTGAGTGCAAAGTTTCCTCGCTTCCAGCTCTCGTCCGTGTGTTGTACTCAGGCATAAAAAAAGAAGTAAATTCCATTTCCGCTTTATGGACAGAATATTCTTAATAATTAGCAGTCTTCATATTCTACTGATATGAATGCCGCGCCATACCTATTTTATATTTGTTTACGTTGTTTTCCCCATTATCATAAATTACGTACTTCTTTTGATTATTATCATTTGTATGTTATGCCTATACTTGCAATGCAGCATCTAATAAAAGTATCCCATTAATCAAAAAGTGAATGCAGCTTATATTCTCCATAGTTCTTCCATCATTTAATAAGGTTTCCCTAGCATCATAATAATGGTATTCCTAATTCGGTGAATACCATGTATATCGTGTATTGCAAAAATATGTTTTACGTAAGATATTATTTTTGAGATAAGCGGAAGGATAGAGATATATCGTATGAAACGTTTTCAGCTTAAATTCAAAGTTTTTCAACTGAACAATCGTCGTAGTAATATTTGATGTTAAAGAAGTGTCTCTTATACATTTCATACACTTTTACCACCTAGAAGTTGCGATACCTTGACAAAAATATTGCTATTTTAACGTGGCAATTATATCTGCATAATGCATTTTTAGCTGCTTTCATTCCTTATATCTGGTAAACTAGACGGTATAAATGATTTTGAAATTTTAGATGCACCACATTTAATTACCTTCCCAGAACATACGCAAAGTTCAGATCCGTATCTTGGAAGTGGTCCAAGTGATCGTAATGTCTTAAAGATCTTTGTTATATCTGTAGAATACGCACAATTTCATACGAGGAATAATAAGCAGATGAATTCTCCAACAATAATTCATTCTTAACAAAACCATAGGGATTTTGTGCCATACATTATTTCAAGTCCCCATAGAATTTTCTTTATAAATCGGTGCGTTACCATAGCATTTCAGAACTCCTACCCCTTGCACACCAATCATTTATAATTTGTAGATTCTCAATAAACCTGGCAATGGTGGCAATATTGGTGTGGTAGTAAGTATTATTCTCAGAGGGATCTTCGATTTCTTACCCCTATTTGTCAATGTACACCAAAAGACTGGATCAGACCCATATTTTGTAGATACGAGCTCCACCCCATTTTATGGCATATTTCACGGAGGTTTGCACTGTTTCCTCCATGAATTAGTAGCTCGTTCCACCACTTCATTTGTCACACTGTTCGCCCTGCCTAGGTAACTACCTATAACCATTAGATACCCTACCTACCTAGTACTAACATTGTTTTCCTTCAGAGGACCTTTACGTTACTACTGCAAAAGAAAGTCGATTGGCAATCGAGAAAGTCGCAAGCAGTGCCAAACGTTCACCCTGGTAGCGTCGTTCGGCTTTGGTTAGTCACAAAAGGCGTAAAGTGAATTTTACGAGTCTGGAATTCTTGATCAGACACGACCCTATCATTCTGTTTCTGTGTTCCGCAGTTTTCTTTCCTTTCAATATATCTAACCGATGAAAGAAACTCTTTATTCCTTTCTCTTGTTCTCGACACTCTCGTAAAACGTTTTACGATCGTTTTAACAGTATTTCTTTTCTTTTTCTTTTCCACATTTTTCTATATTTCTCACCTATTCCATTCTTCCGTATTTTTCTTTCCAATTTTTTTCTTTTTCGTTCACCATAGAATTTCTTATACAGTCGCGTATAATACAGAGCTTTTCATTTCATCTGCACAAAAAAAAACGGTATAAAATACACTAATGGATTCATTTCTTGTATAACACCTATTCGGGTGGTTTCATTAAAGATTTTTTCACGTTACGACATTCTAAATAAAGTTATTTACCTTATAAACTTTCATATGTGTCTATGTACTCACACACACGTGGGTGTTGAATTTTAGTACGATGTGTTCGTGTGGAATATATGTCTGTGTGTGTGTATTTTCGAGGCGAGGAAATCTCGCGAATTTATGAAATTAATCCGACCAAGGGTCGTAAACGTGAAGGTGAGCTTCTAATATGCGAGGCGTTACCGTTGGATACTGGAAGAGAGTAAGAATAAGAAGACAGAAAGAAAGAGTAACAGAGGGATGAAAAAATGTTAAATATAACCGGAAATGTGGGATGAGTAAATTCGGCAGTAACCGTAAATCTAAATGCGCACCTGCTCGTGCCAGGAAAAGAACGAGCTGAGCTGCAAACGTTCTCTTAGTTAAGGAAGGCTGAGCCAGAAGTCTGCTATTAACCTTGCACGCACGTACTGTTATAATAGCCCTAAATCGAAAACAGACCCGGACTGACTTTTTCATATTTGCATTGAAACAACGAGTTTCATCAATGCCTGTTTAGCCAAACGAAACGAGCCAATTTCAGACCGATGCGATTTAGCGGATAGAAACCCGGCTTTTTGGTCCACTAAATTAGTTGCTGGCGTCATTTTATCGCTATCAGAATCGCATTTGTTTATTGTAAGTCTCCCGTTTCGATTGGCTCCAGACATTAAAGCTCCCAATTTTAATTTCAGACTTCGGGTGATGTCTGCTTTCTCGGTTTTACCCTAGTCTGAAATCGTTTTTTTTTTTTAATCCGTTGTCACACACTATATTATTTCGCGAATATGAGAAATTGTTTTAGATCAATTAGTAAAGTATGAGACTAATTCGAGGATCGTTGAAAAACAAGTATTGTTTCCGATCGTATCCTCAATTGGTTCAAGAAATTGTTTCCATACTCTTCGCCAGGTATCTTCCCTGGATCTCTCTCATATTTTTTATTTCCATGCAGAAAGGAAACACATCGTTGTATTTTTCTTTGTCCTCTTGAGCTACATGAGTTTTTATCAAAATATTTTTTATATTTTACGCGGTATGCGAAACTTTCCATTATATATTCGTATACATAATCCACAGACGGCAAAAATTATGTTCTCCGCGATACATACAGGGAAAAAGAAGAAGAAAAAAATATACAAAGTTAAATGCTGCGCGTGATGAAAAATTGCTAAAATACGTCAATTCATGTACAAATTTATAGATATATAGAAAATACGAAGGGAAACAGCAACCGGGTTGAAGAAACCTAAGTGTTTGAATGAATTCAATTATTTTGAGTCGATCGGAGAGGTTCTCTGTTCGGTATATGTAGGACGAGACTCGCAAGACCCCATCCCATGGGAAACGGGGAAGCCGGGGTATTACGCAACTTCCTATGGTCCAATAGCCGGCATGCTATCTAGCCTATATACCTACCCTTGTGCACGTACAACCCACCCACTACCCATTAAAGCTATCGAATTGATAATTTCGTATGCATAAATTAAAACGAGAGATCATGCACTGTGAAAGTGAGAAAACCTATGGAAGTGAAAAAAAAAAGTTTCAGATGGAATAATCATGAAATCGTATAGAGATACATGATTATAACGATAAACAGAACAGACAAAAGTGAGCATTTTTGTAATGTATAGATAACATATTTGAGGAAAAAAGTAGAAGTTATTTGGTTATATTATATTGACATGATCTTATCTCGAAAATTAAAATAAAAGGAAATATTCAGTCTGCTACAGCGACATATGGGCATTCCATAAGCTTGTGAGCATTCCAGAACTATTATGTCAACTGGGACACATTATTTTATTTTGCTCACTAATTAAAATACGCATGCCATGTTATATCTCTTTCACTTCGTGGTACGTCCCTTTCATTAGCGCCACCCTGTTCGCGAAATATCTGTCCATTTATCAAATAAAATCCTTTCAGCTGTCACTGGGATGAATTCAGTTTAACCAGGGTAGCAGCTACCTATTTATCTACTTGGTATTCATTCCTCGACAATCCTCGACACAATTGAGGTTTTCTAGTCGTGGACATTAAGTTGCCTACAGTGAGCACGAATTTTTTGCTTCGTTATATTTTTATACCCCACTTACCCCTTTTTCAAACTCCTTACTTCTCTACGTGAAGTCTCCGGTTTTCAGATGAAGAGAAAGATAGACGCCAAAGATATTAGACGCCCTTCTTAGAATGCACACACCATTTGGAAAATGTTGAACTTACCTGAAACACAGATGGAACCGATATTAGCAAATGATCTTATTTAAAATGTTTACTAAGCCAATGTGGCTATCTATAGTAACCACGCAACGAGAAATAAGAAAAGATATTAATCTAAGATTGAAAGCATGGATTCCGGACACGCTCATGCACTTCCCTAAGGAGGTACGGACATCGAAGGTCAGTCTGTGGGCTTTGGGTGACCGGATGGTTGATAAGGGTCCTACTCCAACAACTCAGCACTGCCGTGAACTCCTCTCATTAAATATGTACTCCAGCCTAGATAGGGGTAATTCCGGCTCTGGGAATTTACCCAGAGATCACACGAAGCATTAGGCCTTTGGAGTAAGGATGCTCTCTGAAACATTTGTAATTACTCACTCGTTAGAGGAAAAGGTCTCCTTACGTGTCTGAAGCCTCTCATACAGTATAGCGATCGGTTGTCCATACACAGGTTAGGTAATCGTCTTAAGAAATAATCCCGTGCTCATGCAAAATTTAATAGTGGATGCATAACACTGCTGAGATCGATTTCGTAGAGAAATTCTATTAACGGAATATTTAATCAGACTTTTTTTATAATTGAGGCGAAGCTGTAGTACATATACTACTCAAAAATATCGTAAATAGAAACTGCTTACAAAAAGAAATGATCATTTACTCAGTAGAATTGTAAGAATCGTAATAGATGGAATAGAATATGTGAAACTGTAGGTAATTCTGTAAAGAATGGCAGATTGATTTCTATATTTAATTACGCAATTATAATATACTTCGTTCTCGTTTTTATGAATTTATATGTACAGTGACATTACAGTTTTTAATGTTCCGTCACAAGAATCGTTGGGCTTACTTTTCTAACGCGGATTGGATTAATGGTCTAAGGGAACGCTCGTATCACCGATAAGTCACTTGAAAACCTATGATTTCTTTCAGTTCATTTACTAAAATTTCTTCTATTAAAATTTGTTGTTACATAATCGCTTTTCCATCAACAAGTCGCTGCAATTACTTGTACATAACAATTAACATTTGCAGATAGAGAGAGGGAACGGAAGAGCATTGTGCTGGAGAAGTGACTTGGCTGGTGGCTGGAAGTGATGTTGAAGGTGAAATTCCTAGGAAGTTTCCCACTGACGTTCTAGTCGACTTCAATGAGTCCTATGACGGAACTTAGGGCTCAGAAATAGTTCCCGAAGATATCTCAAACATTCCGTTGACATCGGATCAGCAATACGGTGGAATAAGTTGATTTATTAATTAACTTGTTAATTAATAATCTATTAGGTGTACAAATTAATTCTCGACCCCAAAATTTAATAAATCATGCTCCCTATTTAAATTTAAATTTGGTCCCCGCCATAGAGTAACTTTAAAGCGTCATTCTTAAGCTTTGAAATGAGGTATAATAGTTGACAGTGTTGCTGACATAACATCAAAAAACAATAATGAAAGCGATATCCGCCAAAAAGCAAAATTTTAAGCACTGCCTCCTTCCGAAGAGAAATGCTGCAGCAGTTAAGGAAATTTGTTTTACCTTCAGTGAAAATGCTGTGTCTTATAGTACGTGTAAAACTTTGTTCCAAAGGTTTAAGGATGCAAATTTCAATCTTCAAAGAAAAACCACCCTTTTTCCGAATCGAGATTTGACAGTTGCCTTAGAGATGGCGGAAATATGTAGAAAGTAATGGGGATTATTTTGACGTCTAGGCAATTGTTCATTTTTGTTTGTAAACAAACATCAAAATTATGCAAGAAAGACCGAAAATGAATTTCTACAGCTAACAGTACGTTACCACGAGGAGACTCAGATTATGTAGTGATCCAAGCCTGCGCCTGACGCGCTACAAGGCGGCAGTTCTCAAAAAGTAAGAACACCTTCGTTCTATGAAGATCGCTAAAAGAACCATCAGCCGAACCGGCAAAGGTCATGCCTATAATGAACCGGCTAAAGAGATTTAAAAAATGATCGTAGTAGCGCTAGATCAGTCTCAACTAGGGATTGCAATACCGGTATACCGGGTTACTGAATACAATGACAGGTAATGACATTTCACGCATGAAAATATTGGCGGGGCTATTGTTTTTTTCACGTAAGCCGTTACAGTGCACGGAACGGAGCATGCTCGATGCTACTCATCACGTTCCGTGCTCCGTAAAATACGTAACGACCCTAGCAAACGCTTCCGTATCGTTGCTATGTCCGAGACGTAGCCAAAATCGTAGAGATTTAGTAAGCGCTCTGTTTTAAAAACGATTTTCTACTTCTTAGTTGGAGGATCCAATGGAATTTTGCAAATATACAATTAAATACCACGCCGCTTACGTGTTCCGTGTCCCGCTGCATTGTAGAATGGCCTGTAGTCTGATATTCGTTTCTGTGAAAACAAGGTCGTAGTTGTGAACAAAGTGCGTAATATTTCGTAAAAAAGGGACTAGCCGATTCAAATTAGATCAAGTTTTTAGTAAATTTTCTTAAAATTTTTTACCCACAAACCTGTCCACATTCAGAAGAATTCGGTATAGTTATCGAAGATGTTGATGACACTAATGTAGATAGTGAAAAGGAATTGTCTCTTGAAGAAAAATTAGAATTAGCGATAACTAAAAAGACTTCAGCAAATCAAAATCAATTCAGAAATCGAAAATATCGAAAACCATCCGGCGAGAAATCGCTTTACTTAAAAATGAGGGATTTTGAGGTAAATACTTGGAAAAACTATATCGTTCATTGCTAACAATACCACCAACTAGCGTAGAAGCTGAAAGAGCGTTTTCGGCAGCTGGCAATTTTTGCACAAAATTACGTTCCAGGCTTAATAACAATGCAATTGATGCATTATGTTTTTTAAGATCGCATTTCAAAAATTTGTAATAGTAACACCGACTGAATAATAATAATTATAGTTTTTTGTGATTTAAATAAATAAGATGAACCTTTACTTTTTTGTGATTCTTTATATACTGTTATAATTTACGAGTTGCAAATAATTTTTTGTGATATTTACTCTTACTAATAAAACTGGCAAATTAAACAAAGGAACACCTGTGTTTTCTTTCTTTTTCTAAAATTCCTAATACCGATATTGAAACCGGTATCCCGGTATCAAGATCTAAAAAATACCGAATACGGTTTTGGTCCGGTATTGAACTTTTGGTCCGGTATTGCAATCTCTAGTCTCAACATATCACGGAATCCCAAATGCGATGTTTTCAAATATGAACTCGGCCCGCCATGACGGGATTCGAGCGACGATACTCATCCGCAGCATAACGCTTTACCACAAAATTGAAATCAAGGAACCAGTCTCGAGCATCAACATCATAGCCTTTTTGGGAATTAGGAAGAGGACTTCTGCGATGTATTTTTCGTAATCTTATTATTATTGTCCATAAGCATGTCTTGTGTATGAGCTTTTTGCAGCCAGATGACTTTTAATAAATAGTATTGTGAAGTTTTTTAATTTCCTAACAATCCATAATTTTTTCTCCTTCAGCAACTTCAAAACATTTTCTGGTACCACCCCCTTTACCGATCTCATGGGATGTGGCCGAAAATCAGCATCCTATCGTCCTCGATATTTGTGTGGTGCCTTGCATCTAATTTAGACATCATCTATCAACTAGTTTTTGTGTAGAATGGCAATACTGAAAAATCTGTTCTTGTATTAGTATGCTTGAAACATGTAGGACACTGTATCTCGATGCAGTCAAGTATTAGATCACACCAAACTCGCTAAAATATATTGGATGCACCATAGGAATGAAATGACTAGCCGTTATCAGTACAATTCAGCTGTTCAGCCCTATATATTATACAATAATAATAATAGTAATAATAACAATAATAATATATACCTCGACGTTCACGCATACTAGCCCCGTATACATTACTATTCTCAATTCGCATATAAAATCGCTTGGGTACAGAATAATTTACTAAGCTAGATAGGTAGATCAGTATCTATTTTATCTATATCTTGCAGTATCTATATCTTGCATCAGTGCAAGGTCGGATTTAGCCGATTCGAATCGAACGAACGGCAATATTATTCGCAAATATCGCGTACCAAGATCAAAGGATTTGCCGCCGGAAGACGTTTCCAGTGCAAAGACTACGCTAAGACCGAGAAGGAAAGGAGGACAAAGCAAGAGTTAGGTACTAGAGTTCCTATGGAGTCTTAGGAGATCCTCTATGCCAGTCCGCAGAGCCAGTCGAAATGAATTCACATTGGTATTTGGTGGTGCCATCAATGAAAGGGGGAATGGGATGGGGTTCTATCAGAATGGATGATGTGCTATACATATAGAATATATAACGTATACATATACTCAACGTAGAATGTCTGGCCGTAGATATGCACTACCAACTTTCGTTTATAGAAATTCGCCTATGTGGAGTCGGACCCAGAAACTTGGGACAATTGACGAAGCCCTCGACATCGGTGTCCTCTGTGCTCTCCGTTCTTTGCCCATTATACGTGAATTGAGCTTTCGTTGACTATAAGATTCGTTAGACTGCCATCTTCAAAGATGTAGAGACCCACATATTATTCCCCTGTACACGCGCATGATAACATTCAAAGGAAGTGATTTTTTCCCTTTATTCATGAAAATGATTGAAACTCGTTATAAAGTAATACGATTCGTGTTCCCCTTTGTATAGACGCCAGAAGTATACATATTCTACTTCTCGTGACTTCTTATGAAGATGATTCCTCATCTGCCAGTGTACTATTAAATATATTTTAATTAATGACCCCGCATGTGATATCATTAAGGGAGAATAGAACTTACTTTCTTATAGGTTTGTTCTAGTTACCTACACTTTAGGATGATATTTTTAAGTAACCAACGAGAACTTGTGTGTGATTATATCACACGGACGAGAGCTGGAAGCGAGGAAACTTTGCACCCAAAATGTCATTGTAGAAAGTGCTGTCACTAAATTGATTGCACCAATATAAAGCCTTCCGACAAAAAGACTTTCCCTCAGGAGCTTGATTTTTAAAATATTGCTTAAAGATATGTAAAACAGAAGTGAATATCGACTGTGACAACTTAAAGACGTGTCATGGCGCTACAACAATACCTTTGCTATTCCCTCACCAAGACTTATCAATTACACTGTTGCACAGACCCAGTGGTAAAAATCAAAAAAAGGGGCATACACGAAAAGTTTTACACATGTCAACTTTACTCCGTAGCACTGGCATTTGTTCCCGTACATCGAATTTCAAGATTTTTTTAATGTGGATTTGGAGAGCTGTCAATGAGCCGACTTGCCTCGCTTAAAACTTCAGTCTTTCGCCACAGCGAGCGCTAGAGGTAGCACGGTTAGACTCAACGTACGCCAGTGCGATCAGCTCCATTCCTTCTTATAGAACTCGTAGAAGTATCCATTACGGATAGTCATTAAAATTGGAATAAAGGATTTTAATCTATCCTGGAAGTTATAGTATATTCAGTTCCAGCGACACCTATATTCTTCTATGTTAATGACACACTTAATGTAAATCATATAGGCCCGTGCAGGAAATGAATGGACGAATTAATACGTATAACAGAATGAGGACGTGATAGAAGGAGCAGAGACATAAATTGATAAAGTTAAAAATGAATAGAGAAAAAGAAGCTCAAGGAAAGCAAGCGTGTCCCGTTACACATAATGGAAAAAGGGCCTCTTTTCGTCGATGTAAATTGGCCAACGAAGCTTGTTAATGGCGCCCAGGCAATCCACCTTTTGGTAGCATCGCTCAGGTCTAATAACAAGATGGTGGTCTCATGATGTGGGGATGGATGATATGGATGTGGCTCAATGATACCATCAGCAAATTGCTGAATAGGTCCAAGATGTAACGTGAGCTACTTACTCTGAGCGATACTACAACAATGCTTGTGAGGAACAAGAACAATAGCTAGAAGTGTCCAGTTTTCTCTGCTATATTTTTATTTACTGAATATCGAGCTAGATGATACGCATTTACCAAATGAGTATTGATAGTTAAAAATTGTTTACGAAAGGAATCTTGTTTGGTCTCTGTCTTTACACATACTTACGATTCGTAGTTGTCGTTCTCTTTAGATTTCCATAAGGGATCACAGGACTCATCCTGTAATGAGATCCATTTTTCCAGCTCTCTTTTTACTTCTCTTTTTCTTTCACTCTTATCACTCTTCCACCCCCACCTTGAAAACTAAAGAGTTTTTGAGAATACGAGCTTTCGTCGCGCGTTAATTTTACTCCTTCCCATCCAAGATCCTGGAGGAACTGCGGTCCTAAAATAACCTCCTTTCCTTGTTTTTTCCCTCCCCCTCCCATTCCTCATCCAACCCCTAGCACTGGATGTCCTCCTCCATTTGTAAAAGCTCTAATAATGTCGTGCGAAGACCTCCGGTCCAATTTGCTTACCATCCCGACGCTGTGCCAATTTGCGACGTCCCGAGTCCCGAAAGCATCCTTCGGGGTAATTCATCGGAGAGCTGAATAGCTGAATTACGCGATACGGATTCGTGTATAACCCCGTCCTAACCTTAAAATAAATAAACCGTTACGCCAAAATATACTCATTTTTAATCGATATGGTCCTGCGGGAAGAGAAACAAATATCCTATTTTAAGACATCTCTTAGGCAAGAAGAAGACACTGATTTGACGGTTAATGTATAGATAATAAGATACGTGCACGTGTGATACGTCAAATACCATAGGGGAAAGAAAAATCTAGAAATTATCCATTGACTTTCTACAGGATTATATGCACATATTGATTTTCAATGTGAAGTCGCAAACTATCTCTCCTTTGCTATGACGCAAGCTCGTGGTTTGCCAAAGTTCGCAATAGTAAACGAAGTTTGAAATTCGCGGGAAACTTTGATACTTGTGTATATCCACACGTTATACAGGCATATTAACATATGTCTATCCTACAAGACTAGTACATTGATTATTCCATCGCTCTAAGCAATACAATTAATTTCTTCCACTGTACCTGGATTGAGCATCTCTTGACAAAAGAGTAAGATCGCTATAGCATACTCTAATGTAGTACCGTTGATTGAAGATGTCTAAATCATGTTTCTATAAGTCTCTCTCCGATCGTCTCTATGCTGTGTATTATTTAATCGGACAAACCTATTGTAAAACCAATTTTAGTGGAGCAACCAATTCGAGAGAGACATTTCCTAAAATTTGCCTGGATAAAATCTCAGCATCTAGCACATTTATCTCGGAGCATCCAGATAAGGCATCCTACTGTAGCCCTAGTTTAGGATTCGACATCAACAGTAACGTCTATGTAGGCTCTGGTCTGACATTTTCTTGGCAGTCGTGGTAAAGATAGCTTTTTGTAGGGTTAGCAAGGAACTTGAGTAAAATGCTCGCTTTCACAGATGGATTAGATTATGGAAATATGCTACGAGTACAGAAAACTACGAATAATTAAAGATGAAGTTTTTAAGTATATTTTACGATAGACCTATTCGTGCACTCGACAGGCATTGAAACATCACAAACGCACCAACAATTTTACGATACTGATCTCGCGTTCGGCAACCAAGGGTGTTACTTGCAATTATATCGGGATCAGAGATCAGAGATTTAGATATATCATTAGATATACATTATTTTAATTCAGGTCAATTATATTATGCACACTATCTTAACCATATACATATACATTTTAGTATTAGAGACGTTTGGTTCATTGACTGATACATACTATATCAAATTAGTATTGAATTACTATGGGAAAAATATATCTATTAATGCTCACAATCAGTCAGGGGATATCGAAAATGTTTACCCGGGAAACAGTATACTGATATTTAAAATCCCACAATGGCGTTAATTTTATAGAAAATTATTTTTTAAGCAATGCTATTTTTCATCTTACTATCTTGAAATAATTTTGCTATCTCCGGCAGTAAATAAGTAAGGTAACGTCCGAGCTTTGGGGTTTGTTAGATGTGGCTGTTGACGAGAGTGGATCCGGGCCCCTTAAGACGTCGAAGGTCCTAAAGGACCAAGGGCATCTGTCATAGGTTACAATGATGGATTACCGCATTCCTGATAAATCATGCGATGGGCCTATCAGATTCTTTTCACCTTCCGTTATGTATAATGCTTCTCGAAACTTACAAAACACTCTACAATCCATCTCGAATATTACATACAAAATCAGTATCAAAATTGTTTTGTTATCGTCACATTATGTATATAGTTACGATCATTAGTACAATAATTGTTATTTGGGTAGCAACAAATAGTAACAAAAATGGCTACAATTACAATATTGCTACTACAATTATTTTACACAAATACTGGCTGTAGATTCAATAATCGTAATGATACTAATAACAACAGTAATAATAATAATTTTCATTTACTATCTTAATAATTTTAATAAAGGTAAATCCTTTTGCCTCATATACTTTCCAATACTTTCATATGCCGAATGTTAATGAAGGACTTACTTCTTGAATATCATAGAAACTTGTTATACTCAGAAAAATTATTATTTACAACACAGTTCTCTTTGTTCAGAGTGCGCTACCTTTTGATAATTTTGAACATAGTGTCCATTGGAATCATAGTCATCAATGATATATGAAAGTAATTTCAATCATCACTTTGAATAAAAATACAAAATATCTACAACAAAGTTATATATGCAGTATGGAGCATCTGGATGTATCAGCTATTTTTTAAAAAATTTAATGAAGGATGGAACTGCTCGCCTAACTGTGACGTAATGGTGCTGCCCCGTATTATAACAAGTCGTGTACACATGCGTGACGCAGGGACTATATGTTTGCACGTTTGTATACCCTAGTAGAACCGATGCAACCGTAACTTCTGAGTCACATTACAGTCATGCTTGCACAAACGTGACATAAACATTGAATGTAAGTCGCATGACTGTAACCAGACTTCGAATAGACTGAGAAGCGACCGCTCTTCTTGTGTAAGTATTAGACTCGTACGAAACTTTCATTTAATGGTAACTATTGTCATCGAAACGACGCTCATGTGACATTAGGAAATATTACGCGGAAACATCGTAACTATCAATTTAGAGTATATCCTAGTCATAGTTGCGCAAGCATGAAAAAGACATCGAACGTATTCTGACGGCTGCGGCCAAACCCAGTATAATTGCAAGAGTTGCTCAAAGGCCACAATTACTCGATGGTTGCTTTTATCGTCTTTGTAACGTTCACGTGACCATAAATCTCGAAATTGGTTATACGACAGCACTTCTCAGTAATTTGATGTAAAGCTGATAGATGCAAAACTTTCCCTGCGTGTTCCTTTTCTGTATTTTCATCAGTTCTGTACAATAGTCGAATAAGTGTTGAATAGGAAATGGCAAAAGCAATGGTTGGTGTCCGTGGCAGATTCGTAGGCTGTCACTGTCGATATGCATTTATATTTTATATATTTTGTAAGACATAATTAATAATTCGGCTGTGCAGGGAAATACGTTTTATCAGATGACTTCGGATTGGTGTAATCAATTTATTGATAGTGCTTTCTATAATGACAATTTTGGGTACGAATTTCTCTCGCTTTTAGCTATCGTCCGCGTGACAACTCACATTTAGAAAAAGTCATTCCATTTGCCTTTAAGTGTCTTAACTTATTGTTAGTGCAAAACACAATTAGATATATTAAATGGGTGGCAGCAGTAAAACCCAAACCGAAAACAGAAACACGAAACGCGTGGACGTTAGAAAGTATGGCGAGGAACACCTCTTGGAGAGAAGAAGGTAATCGAATAATTCTTATGGCAATCACAAACATTTCAGTGGACTTGTAAAGGCCGCTGATATTTGCCAGAAAATCCAATGTCCAGAATCGTCCTTTGCCAAAAGCTGCAACTGTCCAAATCTGTATGCCTGATTCTTGAGGTATCTATCGATGTGGCAAAAACCTACGTCTGGCTGTGTAACTATACCTACCAACTCGTTCTGCTGCTGCAAGCAACAGGAACGTAAGTGGCCTTCAAGCAGCTGCCATTTTTGGCAAATGACCATTCTGGACTTTGGAGGTTCTCGCGAATGCTGTTTCGGGCAAATAAGAACAACCCCAGTGCTACCCACGGCGACTCGAGGATAATGGTATTATGCAGACGATAATGATGGTGGAACCAAAAGTTCTTAAAAGATATATTTTAACAACCTAATAACCTTTCGCTTAATGTATTGATATGAATGGTTAAAATTTGTTTAAGCCATTTAAAAGTTTACCCAATGTCGAACAGTCCCTGAAATTGTATCCTCTGCTCAAGAGTAAAAACTCCCCGAATTAAATGAGACTGATCGAAACTTTTGTACTTGACGCCAGGATCGACCGAGTCTCTTGATTATTTTTCTCGTGATACTAACCCCTTTATATTTTTTTGACCCATTTTCTGCTATTTTTGTTACTCTTATTTCCCTTCTTCTGCTTCCGTATACTTTGTTTCGAAACATTGAACTTCTTTCTCCTTTGTTAAGCGTTGATCGACTCACGCTCAAGTACAATCAATTTTAAATGCATTATCAGACCTAGTCATTCAGTTTCAGGCATGATCTCGAATTATCCCTTAACGGCCTGTATAAGGTAACACGCAAGACGGTCCTTAGCGCGTTTTCGACAATTCCTTATACAAGAGAACAGGGAGTAAGAGAAAATGCCCAACAAGAAATACTCAACGATAATTGTAGTATACGTTTATGGTATACGTAACTATGCACGCGAAAAACAGGAGTAGTGAAAAACAGATTAACAAAAAATTTTATTACTGAGTCTGTCATATTCGCGGCATGAAAAACACTTTAAGATGAATACAAGAAAAGCTTATATTTACTCATTGTTATTCAGATTCAAGATATAGTCAAAGAGATAACCCCCAAATTGGGAATTATGAATCCTGAATTTAATACTGAATCCAAATTTGTAAATTTCTTCCTACCTTGGAACTTCATTCTTCGATAATGTCTCAATGTCTCTTTATCAATCTTTATCTGCAAACGGCAGAGATAAATTTCAAGATAAAATTTTGAAGCAACATTCACACAAGTACAGACTATGATAATACAGTCAAGTGAATGTTATTGGTGCTTGACTTTCAGAAGGGAAAAAGCTAATTTCGATGAAGAAAATTGAGCACACATTGTTTATATTCCATGATCTACTTTAATAATTTCACTTGAACTTCTACACTTCCTCACTTACTCACCTACTCCTTGATAAAAATTTAGATTCTGTAAACGAATTCCGAAAATACAAAGTCAACAGCAGTGCGCGAGGATTTTCATGGTAATAGCACAGGATCAGAACGGAAAGTTCCAATATTTAGAGTTGGTGTGTCACGCGCAGCGGTAACAGAATCGTGACTCCATGTCCATCCGTGCGTGCGATCGGCATCCGGGACTCGTTGGTTGTACAAAGTAAGAATGGGGATGATGATGGTGCTCACCCTTAGTCCCATCCGGCTGGTTTCCGTTTTCGCTTTTCCACTTTTACCTTTTCGTGGTTGACCTACACCCTTCTGTACCTACTTATGTGTTCCTACCAGTTTACGTATCTATAGCATATGGCCTTTTCCACCCCTATCTACACTCCCTACTACTTGGTGCCCTTTTCAACTGTAAATGCGACACATTCTTCACCTGCGACATTCAGAATTGATTAGGAAGAACTCACGCCGAATTCCAAAAGGGCCGATTCGCCTCTCGACGAATAGAAAAAGTTTAAATCTAACTCAAGAAAAATTTAAAGGATTCCCAAAAGACGGGGACGTCTTCTTTGGAAATAATTTCAACGAATAATTCCTCTGGAAGTCCAGCAAGCTTATATGACAGAATTCAACAGTGGTTGATACTACATAAAATAATAAAAAACTCCCTCTTAAATTAAATCTACTTTCCTGATGCCACAGTATTTATAACATTAGGCTCCAACTTAATGTTGGTTGTTATATATTTTTTTTAAATAATCATTAACACTAGCAATTTTCATTGCAGGTATTTAATTCCAGAATCTATTACTTTCTTAATTTCACTGTAAATACAGTTATATTTAATACATATCACAGGGGAATCCTATTAGGGGATAGTAATGGGGTAGCTTTGAATTATTCACTTATTGCGCGCCATCCGTCAATGCGTGGAATTCACCAATTCTGGAAAATGGATACTAGCTACCAACTAACCACCTAAGAGCCAATAATGTCTCTTATACATTAATAGATCTCCGATTTGCTGTATTTTTTGTACCTAAATGAATGACGATAATGTATTAACCCTTTGAGGATGGGTCTCGTAAGATAATACATGGTGCCCTTCTCAAAATTTAATTCGAAAATAGGAAATTAAAAATGGTGGATCTAACATGGCGGCCGAAAAATGGTCCACGTCAAAAGTCACTTGATTTTCATAAATTCAAACAAGATGGACAAGTGTGTTATTTGTGGTTGATGGACAGACGCCTCTTTGGACTGTCGGGAGCGCGATACGAACCCACGATTAGTGGCATGCTTTAATTGAGGAGTGTGACACTTTAACCATTGAGCCAGCAGCCTAATTTGTATATGTTCCTGCGGTTAAGAATTATAATCCTGTAGCCACATATTAATACAGATGGTCTATATAAAAAATTCGATACGTATCGGTTAACTAATAGCGTTTAAATTCACAAGAAGTCATGCAGATACGGATATAAAACAGTAAAATTTTCAAATATGTAAAGTTTGCATTTTGAATGCTCTGCAGTTGCAAATAAACTTTTTTTGCAATGCATAAGGCGTCCACATAGATCAAGCGGTGGTGCCCAGCTGCAAACTTGTTTGTCTCGATATTTCCAGGAACGCTAGGCAGTGCACACATGGGCTCCTATAGGTATGGTCATAAGTAGTTATAACCACCGATAGGCAGAGTATGGTTTGAATTATGCTCGAATACGTGGCTCAATGTGGCGTAGACATTTTCAGGGGAAAAAACCTATGACCAACGCCACTATTAGTTCTAGCATGGTTTTTGCAACATAATGCAAGCATATTTCATTTGTAGCACGGTAGCGGTTTACAGCAAACTGATACAACGATGCTCCGCATGGTAGCAGCTTGCTACCACACAGAATCCATTTTAAATCAGTTTTAACTAGTAAGAAGGTTTTTCACAAATATTTTGAAAATTCTCAAGAAATTTAATCGTGTAAATGTTATTTCTGGTATTCAAAAGAAAATTTCACAGTGTAATTCCATAGAATTTGAATGGCCAACGCGCATGATTCTATCTTACAGATTTCATCTACACTTCGAACCCTCCGTCTTCCATTGTACCAACGTTTACATTATTTATTATCACATCAAAAGTCGCCTTCCTGCGATTCGACTAGATTCATTTCTATTTCAGGTAAACTCACCGCAATATTGGAGGTGATACGCGCCCAACCCGTTAAATGAAATGGAAACGCTGCGATTTCTGCTACGTGACTTCTCGCAAGGTGCTTTGCTGCCCGCAAGCCAAGTAGCCAAGTAGCCAAATAGCCACTGCCATCGAGATCACCGTAGCACGGGAATTTTTTACATTTTTCATTTTTAGTATTCCAAGAGATTTTCTAAGCTGCATTAAACGCTTTCAGATTGCAGTAAACGTACGCTCAGAAGCTTTTCTGGTGAACCGCAAATTCAACACTTTCCAAATGTAGAAAGTGCAGGCACAGAAATCATCTAAAGAATTAAAAAAAAATCAAACAGGCTCTCTCGTGCTTTTGACACGCGGCAAAGGAAGCTTTCTATAAGAACGACGCTGTAATTTCCGTTTCAAAATGGTTTCCGTTACCTAAGCTTTTTTCTTATTCTTAATGAAGTTAGAGGGACAGATAATTAAAGCTTGACAGTCACAAAAAGGGGTAAAGAAAATAATAATAATATAAATTGAAAATAGTTCTAAATTTTTATGAGGATTCGAAGGTACCTACGCCCCTATCCTCGAAAAGAAAAATGTGCATTTCGACACGCAACGAAACCATCTATCAATATATGTAATACAAGATTAATCTTTATCAAATTTTGATCTCTGTGATCCGATTCGGTCAGATTCATTGCTGCTTCGTACTTCCTCACAGTTAACTTATCAAAGAATGGCTACTCAAAGAGTTCATGTGAAAGCTCCTCAAACGATTATTCACCCAGCATAACGTGAGGTCATGCATATATTTAAAAAAGTACCATATTAGTTTCTTCAAAGTGCACCATGTAACTCGAAAAAGTGATGAGTCTAAAAATAACGTTTAATGAATAATTTCATTACCATAAACATTACTGTGTCGTCGCTATAGATTGTATCTTAGCACACATAACGTATCGATCATATTACCAGAGCCCGATGACTCATTCAGTCCTATGATTATCGAAACCAATAATGGGTGGTAGGTAAAGGAAAAAAATTATATTCCATACAAACATTCTTTCTAACAAACGTTTTTTGCGGTAACGTGTGCCTTGTTCGAGACTATTTATTTCGATCTGTCAAAAAAGTACATCAAACTCGTGGACCGACTAAAAGACTTCGACGGGCCTTTGATATCCATAATGAACTTTCTATTAGAGAGGTAGACAAGTATCTATGAGTAATTTTATTTATATATTTATTTATTAATTGCACCACTTTCGTAATTTATTTTACTAATTTTATTGAAACTTACGCATCCTTATCTTCTAATCGATGAATATTAATGAACTGCAAAAAATAGTAATAAGTTCGTCGCTAAATGAATAAAGAATATTATGGGGTATAATTGTGAATATGTTGGTATCGTTGCTGCATAACGAAAGTAACACAAATCACGTTATCGATTTATCATTAAATATCTGGTCGATGCTTTGGATTAACCGACATTAATTTGAATATCGAATTGGCGAAGTTGATAAAGCATGCGAAAAATAGGGTATGAACATTGACAAATTCGCCAAGTATTAATTTTCAACGCAATTCGTCCCAGAAGTCGCTTTATACCCGCTCTGCAATGCAAACACATGTACAATTATTTAATTTTAGTATTTTCTCCTTTTACATATTTCATAAACGTATTTGTTATGTTAATGTACACACTGACAAAAAGAAGAAAATGTAAAGAACAATTACCCATTTGTTTTGGCACTTATTCCCTCTTCACTTAGAAAAGAATTTCTCTTACTCTTTCCAACCCTCTTTTTCGGGCATAGCGAATAGAAAAAAGGGGGACCGAAAAAGAAAGAACGGCGTTGTACTAACCAAAATTGTCGGAGGGGATTTTCGGCAGGAGTCCTACCGACGCCAGCTGGATTAATATCAGTAGGCTTGAAAGTAGTTTGTCACAGCCGCAGCTTCGTCCGTAACCCGCATTACTTTAATTAAAAGCAAACAGATCGATTCACGGCCAATTTATTTGTTACTTTATTTCCACCCTCCGGAATTGGCACCACAAGATTGAAATGACCAAAATCCAAAAGCTTTGGTGCCATGGGGAAATCTTTCGTAGAATTATGGCGAAAATCATAAGCTCAAGAAATTTAACTGCCTAAACATTAATATATTACTAGAATTATTGCTACGTATAAATTTACTGGCAGGATATGATGACAGAATCAACAGTACCGATAAGTAATTGATTTAACGTTACCGAACAATTAGTTTAATTGCAATTTTAAATCTTTACAATAGCTACAAAAGTAGAAACTGAATCACCGAATTACCCTAGTCGTTTTAGTCCTGCCTTATCACTGTCGAGTCAGATTAGCCAATGGATATGGCTATAACGCTTTTTAAATTTAGCGATGTTCTTTAAGAATTAGACAGTCGTAAAATAGTACCTATTAGCATCAATATCTAGTAATAGCTTAAATGTGTCAGTAGCTAGACAAAATTAAAGTGACATCTTTGCTGGATTAGTATTCAAATATTTGGAGCATATCAATAATCCCCTTTGAGGGCTCACCGCCATCTACTTCAATTAATTATTTATTAGATCCTGGAACCTTCACGAGATCAGACGACGATGCTTTCCATTACGCTACCTCATCGCTTGTAAAGTTTCAATTCCTCACACGACGAAATAATTAACTGCGTCATTGGAAATTCAATTCCAGCATAATGTGATACATTATTTCATTCCTACCAATTAATAGTACTTTTTGCCACAAGGGAGGAAAGTGCGTGATTTTCGCCGAGGTGAACGCGAGGTGAAAATCCGCACTCCTCCCGTGTGGCATATACTACTTTTTACCCGACTATTAATAAAATAACCATATTTTTATTCTTGCAACGGCACAACGCTACAATATATGGGTGTAGGTTCACATCTCATTTCTTCTGTTTAGAGTTCTTTTCTTCCCGCAATAATCACTTTTTTGTCCGGAAAATCACTTGTTTTTCCCGCTGGTCAAAAACTGATTACTTTCCGCCCGCGTTGCAGGGATGGAATATGGTTATTTTATCGTAGTCGGGTAAAAAATTTCTTTGTACAATTTCAATTTCATCGACTAGACTGTAACAAGATAATTGCCTGTTTACGTATACGTTCAGTTAAATGAGACATTCCAACCATGCTCGTGGTGTTGGCAGTGAACTTTGGAACATATATACATATATCCTAATTATCATTTGAATTAGAATGACTGGATTCACTAGATAAGAGTTATACCTGTTATTGATGCGATAATAAACATAACCTAAGTGTGTCCATCCGTGACTATGATAGCCTAGTCAGTGAAAAAATTATCCCTAGATAATAATTTCATGGAGAATGTACGCCACCTATAACTAAGGGTGGCTAGACCCTCCAAGAGTAAATGCAAGATTCCTATGCCACACAATGTCATAACCTCACTTTTCATTTGTAACCATAATCAGCGAGCAAAATCTATGTCCTCGTTACAAAATGAATTGAATACGTTTCAGCGTCATCTGCAAGTCGATGTACCTAAACGCACCCTAGGCAAGAGCTAGATAAATTATTTGCAGAGTGACGTGACTTCACTTTTTGAGTTAAAATCAAATTGACTAGTCAATATCGAGTTATTCGCTGCATATTTTGTGGTAATTTTGTGCAATGTTTCCATAGGTGATTTTAAATGTAGGAAGCAAACGACAAAGAGGTGCTAGCTTATATACATTTTATAACAGAAAACGAATTCCACAATGTGTCCAAAGAAATTCCTCTTTTCCTTCCTTCTTATCTCCCTGGCCACCATTGATTTGCGAAAGAAAAAAAAACCATAAGTCTTCGACTTGCGGGGATTGAGTCCTCCATTTTCTTTATCTTCCTCTATCTTCCTCATTTCCCTTTTCTTATCCACCTGTGGGACCTTGAAGCCGCGATACCTTCAACAGCTACTAAATAGAAAGCTGCCACTACACCGGCCAGACAGTATATATATATATATATATATATATTTAAGCTGCCATCGACCTCATGGCGCAATCCATTAAACTGTTCCGTATAAGTGATTGAGTGTTTAGCATTTTCCAAAGAGCGTTCCGCCTACCGGTCGCTTAATAGTTTCCCAAAAGCTGGAAGAACGGAGGCCTGAAAAGCTCGAGCTTTATGGCTCGACCCGACGAAGGCTTTACTCAACGTTTATTCTCTGAAGTTTCAATAGCTAATGCTACTCTCCGAGCGTCCCCAAAATAGCTTATGTCGGGTTTTTAAGGAAAGATTAAAATTTGTATGATCCCCTTATTACCGATCGACACTCAATAAGTAGACTTATTCCGTCAGAGTAATTTTCGTGCTAATTAAGTGGATACTTCCATTCACTGTTAAAGTAATTGTCATCATGGAAGTTACAGTCGATTACCTTAATAGGAATATGAAAGTTCATTGAGCATATAGTGGAAATGGATATCACCTTAACTGGATATACTTAAGAGCAGCTTCCATGTGAACTAATTTCGCGCGTCAATGAACTCTTCGATTCGATTGGTTAGCTTCGTGCGTGAATTCATTCATAGTTCATAGATGAGCAGTTATAGTTCACTCAATTTCAGCAAAGTCTCTCGCTCGGCTGCGTTAGCACATTGCATTATCATTTTTCCTTTTATACGTTCGATATAATTTTTTTTAAATCCTATCTTGATTCTTATTTTCACTGATTTTATTTACTTTGGTTCAACAGATTAAAATTTTTAATATATTCGCCGCTAGATGGTGAAATAATGATACTTAAATCGCTAGGAGTGTAACTTAAAAATACCTCGTAGCTCATATCAAGATTGTAGTTTACTTTATCCACAAATGTAAGGAAACAAGTGAGATTAATGTCTAGTTAATTTTCAGCCTATCGTGGATATTAATCGCAATCCTTTGCCACGCCAACTCTATTTATCCTTTTCTTTACAGAGAGCTATATATAGCATTGGGCTATAAGCCACCCCCTTAAGTTATCAATTTTTCCCTGACTGACATTAACGTGTAATCATGTCCACGATCTCGAGGGAGATATGAATCTAGTTGTGACTTATAATTAGAGAAGTAGCAAGTGGAAAACTTATCTCTGGTTACTAAAGCCCTTAATGCCAGGGTTTATTCAAAAGTCAAATGGTAAAAGCGAAAATTGGAAACGCATCCATCTAAATTCCGCTCCCATTGCCAACTAGATGGCTATATGTATATCCGCCCATTGTGTCTATACAAATAAGAGGTTCTGTCGAAGGTTCGAGATATCTATAGACCTTGTTGAAAGGTTTAACTTATATTGGAAAACACAGCCAGCATCTCTTCCTTTCTCGATCTGTTTATCTACCCATTTATCTCGTCATTTATTTGTCTAGGTTACGCTTCTCTTTTTTATCAAGGGTAGTTTCCCAGGGAAGCAAGAACCAACATCAGAACCCAGAACAATAAGCAATGTCGAAACTTCTCCCTTTGACTGCGATTTCAGGAAATTAGTTTGTCAACTATTATATCCCCTGGGCTTTGTACTTCGCACGGTCTGCACCCTGGCCATGGGGACTTCACAGCAATTCGCTATAATTAGGGAAACGTAAGGTTATATGTAGATTGCAAGCTGTATATCATATATGCTGCATAGTATGTTTTAAAGGGGATGTAATGCGTGGGTTGTCAGATGACAAGGATCAATATGCCATTAGAAATTATGATTCGATATAAATGGACGGTCATTAGTAGTATCATACTATAAAAGACTAAATATAAGGATATGGGATAGATACAGAGAATGCTGCGAAGGATATAGATCATATGAAAGGGATAGAAAAGAAAGAAAATTAACAAAAATAGTAAAACTGATCTCTCATGCTGATCCGGTAATAATGCCTAATGTAAGATAAATTTCGGAATTTAAAAAAATATTTTTGACAATAATTAAATTTTAGTCTAAGCAAAATATGAATATGTTTTATATAATAGTTAAAAAAAATACATGACTTTGAAATTCAATATCGTAATTTTCGTACGATTGAATGAATTTTGGTTCGAATGTTTTACTACCTTTTTAACCGCTGATAATCCATTATTATTATGATCATCGTGACCAGACTACCTTAATAGATAAAGATGTTATAGTTCACTATTTTGCAATGAAACGAAATCTAGTTGAATCTTCTTTGAATCGCAATGCTGGATCGTATAATATTTCCGCTGAAAAAAAAAGGTAAGAGAAGGAGATACAGTCTGCATGAAGGTGTGGCGGAGATGAAACGAGAAAAAGAATATTTCTCGGGACCACAGGGCTGTGAATTAATATCGCTAAAAGCTTCCTCAGCAATCGTTGTGAAAAAGAGAATATATAGAAAAAAAATGAAGCAGGCAGAGAGAGAGAGAGAGAGAGAGAGAGAGAGAGAGAGGGGGGGGGGGAGTAAGAGAACAATATTTATTACATTAGGGCTTTAAACCCTTTAAGTATAAAGAAAACCGAGGAATATGAACAGAAATGCATTGAGTTAACAAATAGTATCATAATAAATACAGTAGAAATCGTAGTAGTAATAGTTGTAATTCTGAGAATAGTAGGAGTAATAATGTAGATGATATTAACAGTAATAATAACAATAATAATGACTTAACCGAGATGATGATAATACTAGTAGCAGTGGTAGCATAACTTAAAATAAAATAAAATAATGGTGCGAGTAGAGTAATAGTGATATAAATGTAGTAAACATAATAATATTACAAGTTAGTATACCTAGGCAACCTGGGTGTTTAGGAGAAGTGTATGAAGTACGGGTTGAAAAGGTCTCGAAACAGATACGTCACGGATGTTAGCTGGTAGGAAGTTCCAGAATCTGATCGCAGATATATAAACTGAGTGCTGGTAAGAAGAGTGAGTGCGGTACCTAGGAATAATGAGATCGCGTGGATGTGACCTTGTAATAAACGTTGTTCCAGCTCTAGAGGAGAGAAAGTTTAGCTTGTCATAGATAAAGATCGGCTGGTTGATGTAAACTGCTTGGTGAATAAGGATCCCTAGGAAGTAATGACGCCGCTGGGTAACATTCAGCCATTTCGAAGGACGAAGACTCGGTGTAATATTATCGTACTTCCTCAGACCCGAAATAAAGCAAACACAAGCATTTAAAATCCTCTGAAGTCTGGTGTTTTCCTCAACCGTGATGTCAAGAAAGACCAAAGAGCAGTAGCAATGAGTTGTAGAATCAGGCTCGAGACTAGTTGCTGTTTGAGTGTCTTGGATAGAGAGTGCCCGTTCGCCTTTAATTGATTACAAATGTTAGTAACCTGTTCTTGCGAATCGAGAGACGGGGATATAATGACGCCTAGGCTCTTTAGTGGGTTCGCAAATGGTATTACGCAACTCCCGACGATTACATTTGCCATACAATTGGATCTAAGTGCGTTGATATACCTGGAAGATCCGAGAATCAGAGCTTTGGTTTTGAAGTATTTAGCCGCAGTTTATTGTGGACAGCCCATTCACAAATACGTTCAATATGCTCATTGATCTTCGCGATACAGTCGTCAATACATGTGGGGGAACAGTGAGCGTAAATTTACAAATCGTAAGCATATTTAACAACGGAGCAGTTCAATATCCTCTCATTGATATCTCGGATGTAGAAGGAGAAGAGCGTAGGGCCTAGGGCAGAGCCATGGAAAACACCCGAGGAGACGGTAGACCAACCAGGGGTATCAAGAGAAGTGCGAACAGCTTATTTACGTTCCGTTAGGTATGACCAGAACCTATTTAAAGTGCGCCAGGAGAAGTTTAGAAGAGAAAGTTTATGAATGAGAAGAGAATGGTCTATCGTGTCGAAAGCTTTCGAGAGATCGAAATGCACCACCAAAGCGACCATCCAATCGTCAATTGCCTGCCGGATATCATCAGTGAGTTTGATTAGGGCGATTTAGGTAGACCCTCCCGAGACAAATCAAATCTGGGAAGGATCCGTGTGTCCACAGCGCCTAAGATAATCCACCATATCCTTACGTACAATACATTCAAGCACCTTCGAGAATTCGCAGAGTAGAGAGATCGGTCTGAAATCACTTGGCTCCGATGGATTTGGTTTCTTCGGCACAGGCACAACAATAGAACTTTTCCATGCCATTGGAAAGACAGAAGCAGAAAGAGAGGAATTAAAAAGACCCAAAAACACGGGAAAGAGAGATGCAGTGCAGTGCCTCAAGAAGCGTCTAGGAACATTTTCGGCGCCATTAACGAGCGAGTCGGTGAACTTAACTTGTGGTAACAGAGCAGTAGGAGTTATATGCGCAAAGTAGAATTTTGAGTCGTCAAACGTAGCATTTCGGATTAAAACGTCCGGAGTAACAAGAGGAACCGAGTTGAAAACTGAACAGAAAAAGTTATTTAGCACCTCCGGCCTAAAAGCAATAGTGCGAGATTGCTTGGTGTTTGGAGCCATGCCGATTGTTCTTAGTTCTCGCCAAACCAGCTTAGAGTCTTTCAACCGTGCAAGGCGTGTATCACAATAATTAGCTTTAGCCCTGGTAATAAGAGTTTTAGCTATATTACGTAACCGACGGTAAGCAATGCGGTCCACTTCAGAGCGTGTGCGTCTAGCAACGGTGCATAATCTGTTACGGGACCGAATGACATTTCATATTTGATCAGTGAACCACCGAGTAGGAGGACGCTTTAAATTGATCTCGTGCCATGGCGCAAACTTATCTAATATGAGCGTTAGTTGATTGTTTGAATATACTATTTTGTCCTCAACGGAGGGACAGGTTAACAGAGATGACCAATCGTGACTAGTAAGTTGAGCTTCAAAACCCGGGTCCTGTAGCCCTCGCCAAGTTCTGCTTCTGATAACAATTGACGCAGGTAGTCGGGTACACTCAAATAGGTACTTAACGTAAATTAGATCATGAGCTGACAGAAAGTGAAGTGGAAATTAACCATGGTTCAAGATTTTGTCAACCGAATGAGCCAAACATAGATCTAACCAGGTATTAGAAGTCGCCGTTGTGATGGGTGGTGCTGAATGGTACTAAATACAGATTGTAGAGAGAAAGAGGAAAAGAGGACTACGAACTTTTCCTATTTAAAATGTTGAACTGATCACAGAGATAAAAGCCGCCTTTTTAACATTTCGCATGGCTCTTTATCTTTATTAATGCATGCTTAGGTCGTACTCTAATTTTCTAAAAATGCTTACTTTTCCATATTGAATCGCGACACCCGAAACATTCTATTAGAAAATCCTACCATTGTTAACGTCTAAAAAATACCCAGTGACAGCAATGTCAAAGTTTACCTAAAGAAGAGAATTTGATTTGGCAAATTCTAATGCTGATGGTTTTGGCAGGCTTTGGAATTCACATCAGCGCCTGCTGTTCTCCAATCTAAGCTAACCCAAACTAACAAACTCAAGCTACTTTAGAAATGACCTCAAGGTCCTCCCGTGCCTCTCGCAGTTTCACGAAGCAGGGGACCACCCCTCCCTTTTCATCGGGATGCAGAATCAGTCGGAATTGTTGGAAAGTTATTGTCGTGTCCCAGTAGAGAAAGACAAGGAGGGTGTAGGAGGAACTCGAAGTGAATTCCTTCAGGAATTCTCTGACAGTTTGTAATCTCGAGACCCGAGGACGATTTTCAATCCTCAGGGTTCAGCCAACCAATCACCAATCCTCTCTTACGTCTTTCATCCTCTACTTTCTGGTAATCGTCGAACAAGTAACACGGTGGAATGAAAATTAATAAGCCGAGTTAGGCTAGATCCTCATACAGGCGCTAGCGTTCGAACGCAGTACCTCAATTGTTGGATACCAGGTTGTAGGAGTAAGATTGTCATTTTCCACCAATAAAAATCCTGCGTCAGAGCGCTGACACCCGAATGAGTATCTAGCCATATGCAAGATCCTTCTGTGCTTAAAAAATATGGAAAGAAGTCATAAGGAATGGTAGACAGCCATGAAGTATGTGACGGAAGAGAAAACAAGAAAAAATTGATATCAGGAAGCTATAAAGAAATAAGAAGCCGGATGATTGGGCGAAGGTGGATTGCCTGTAAGAATGTAATTGGCAGGGGTTACAAGTATCCAGATACCTACATCAGAAAGAAATACTCCATGGCGAATTGGTCGTCATTCGTGACTCGACCGTTAGTAAGAAATTCTATGGCGGATATTACGGCGAGTTTGATGGGAAATTGCTGGATGGAACATGGTGAAAGAAAAAGAAGGAGAGAGAGAGAAAATATACGTAGAAAGAAGAAAGCAAAGGGAAGAAATAGAGAAGCATTCATTGGATTTATGGTTCGGTTATAACTGACCAAATGGAACTTGTAATCATTGTCGCTAGGGGCGCGAACGATCGTACTTTGATACAGGCGTTTGTGCATTTATTCGCTATTATTATTATTATCTTGTACTCTGTTGTCTCTGCCGAAGAATGACAGTAAGAAAGACACTTTAAAAGAAAATGAAGGACACGAAAATGTAGTCGAGAGCTATTTAACGATGAATGGTGTGAAAGGGATAGAGTTTACAACACATAAGTAAGGGACGCCATGGTATCTTTACGAGGACTTAACTACATCGTATAGACGAAGTACAGTGGACATAAAAATCGTGCAGCCATCGGCGACGCGTGAATCTTTCGCAACATTAGGAAATCTATCGTTAAATAACACACTCTGTGTCTGGTTAAGAAGGACATTTATTTTGATTTTCTAATGATTATTCGCGTAGATTTATCCTTCTTTCTTTTTTATTTCCGTTGCCTTTTGGAATAAACATTAAATTCTCAACTCAAAGGCGCATGAGTCTATTGCAAAATATTCCTTTAAGAGGCAACGTTATAAACTTATTGAAAACCAAAAGCGGCTTAGAAATAATAACGATGAACACAGGAGATTTGAAAGGACGCGAAAAATCGATTACCCATAGAAACTGTTCTTTGAAAACAAATAACTGACAATTTCAGAGAATTTTTTAAGATTTTTAGGAAATACCTTTTTCGACTCGATTCAGTTCGGTTCCGTTCGATGGATTTCTTCTCATTGGTCCCCCGCAACCATCAAGATTCGAAATGGCGGAAAATCGTTGTCTGGACGTGATATGTGCATGTATATATATATATATATACATATACACACTTATATGTATATAGGTATATACCGTTGGAAATGTAGCAGTCAGAAATTGCTCATTCCTCAGTCAACGATAATGTGTTCCAGAATGACAATGAAGAAAAAGAAAGAGTCCATTGAAATTGCCTTGTGTAAGTACAATAACACCGTTCAAGAAAAGAACAGAAAGAACAGTACAATGAAGCAAAAAATAGCAACGGTGATACCGCGCTCTCAGTAAATTACCGTAAAATTACCGTGTTAATGGCCGATTACTTGCCAACCACAAAACATCGTTCAACCGAGGAACATTCACGTTAATGGCGGAAGAAATCCGAGGGCTAACGAGCCGTTTACATCGAAATCGGCAAGTGAATCTTTTTCGTACGAGCGAGACGCATTCCCAAGTCCACACAATACAAAAATATAATGGCACCATAATTAAACAATAGTTGTAAATAGGTCCATATAATATTATCATAAGAAAACAGTGTAGTTTACTTACTGCTAATATAACGGCAAAGTCAACTTGAAGAACAAACAAAAAATATTGACGCACAAGAAAGAAGTACAGGATCGAGTTACAAGTATTTCAAATATAACCAGTCTATGGTTGGTTTATGGTTCGTTCGTAGGTTTTACATTGTTCTCGACACGATCAAGAGGAAGAAACGTTCGAAAATAAAAGAAAAGAAAATCGATCCGCAAAGCCATATATCACATTGAAGTCAGCACCCTCGCCAAGTGTCTTAGGTATATTCTTTCTCCTCGGAGTGCGTATAATGAATTGTGGTAAGTGTAAATACGAGAAATGCGTTAAGAGAAAACATATATTTATTGGCTAGGGTTATAAATGTGAAAAAAAGGTGTGTTAGAATGCATCCACGGTAAACAAAGAAAATTAGTATAAGGGTAAAATTTTATAAAAGTAATGAGAACTCGGGGAATCATAACGCTAATACCGAATTACCGTTCTGACACGTGTAGCGGTATTACCGTAAACACTGTCAAGCTGCTTATTTGGCCAGTGTTCCGGATCTACGGTAAAGGAGGAATGCTTCCATTTCGCCCCATAACCATTATAGATATAATATGACTAGGTCTGGAATAATTGCTCAGAAAATCCAGCCGCCCTTCAACCCCTCGGCCGACACTCAATTCGGACGCTCAAGAGCACGAGCTCAACCAAAAAAGAATCGATTAGAGGTTGGCTATTCACTGAAGAGTTGTATAAGTCATATATTTGATCTGTCTTGGAGATAAGGAGAAAAAAATAGAAATGTTTTCTTGAAAGATTTACCTTCCTAACGTGCTCAATGAAAGATGCATAGTGGAGATATATTTTCTAAACAAGAACGAAGAATATAGATTTCAATCCCTGCTTCCTATCCTATGCCTATTGCTGTACATAGGGTGTTCCAGAATTAACGAATTTTGTATGATATAAAGTTTTCAAGAATTCTGAGTTGAGAAGCTCTTATCGATTTCTACTTTCTTCGGCACGACCGCGTGGAGCATCTTATGCATTCGTCATCCAAGCACAGGGATGTGTTTGTGTATGTGTTCGCGTCAGAGGGGAAGATAAGTATGTGCATGCAAAATATCGTGAATTAAATTACAACCAAAACGCTAAATCCATTGGGGTAAAATTTATAGAGGGTATCAAGTTTTGAGTATATATAGAAAGAGAGTAGTTTCAGATATCTAGCACTTCTAGTTTCGACAGAGTTCATGCGCAAATCCAAAATATGATGTATTTTACTCAATGACGGGGGCTTCGCATCACCCGCCATCATTGATTTTCAGAGGGCCGCCAGGAGGCACTTGAGGGCTAAGAGTTTCCCAGAAATTAGGAGTTCTGATCGGCAATCGACCCTGATACCTTCGGACTGCCAAGTACACTTACCATTGTACCACCGAATCCACTGTCCGACCTAATAAGTCCTATTTATTTATCTTCTTCGGTAAGTTCTAGGTTGCCTCCCCTCCAGTTTTGTAACGTCACGTTAACTTCTGCGCCCTTAAACTTGTGTGGATGCGAAGCGATCCCACCGAGCATCTTCCTCGGTCTCGGGATCTGCTTGGCCACCTCCACCCCTACCTTGATGGTACCCTCTGATCGTGACGATGCGAACGCCTCATACTGCGAATTCTTGTGGACCAAATTGCGGACGAACCGTAGAACCTATCGAGTTGGATGTAGATGGCACTTCCGTCTAATCCTTTTGGGAGCGCGAGGACCCTCCATTTTAATATATATAATTATATAGGCTGCTCTAATAACGTACACTGTATTTTTAAATTCATAATCAAACGACAAAGTTTTATAAGAAAACTACATTCGCTGTAACGTGGCGTCAGGATGGCAAATTACGAAAACCTCGCCCCTCCGCTCACCGCCGAAGACACGGTGGTGCCTCCGGCCTCCATCTCTAAAGATTTCATAGATCTGGGATTCGGGAGAAGGGAACGAGGGAAAATAGTGGAATAGCTCAGGAGGCACCGGGCCTTTTTGGGTTGAGAGCCCGCGCGCAAGAGGTGCCCAACCGCCGGGACGCAATATCGACACCCAGGGAACTTTATCCGGCTACGGTTTGCGGCTCCGCGGGGAGGGCGCCGGAAAGAAGGATTTTTTTGATTTTTGATCTACCGCAGAGAACAGTAGGAAATATCTCTGTGTAAGGACCTAGGTGTCCGGCAGACCGGATTTGTTAAGGGGCTTACGGGACAGCCAGATTTCGGTAAGCGCCGCCAAAGCGGTCTTACTTAGAGAATATCTCACGCATAAAGATAACCCAGCGGGAGCGATGCGAACACACGGATACCTAAGGTGGCTACCGATATTAGAGCGCACACTCTCTACGAAGAGGAAGCTCTTCTCCAACGAGACCTGTTAGGATCGCGAATCGCGCGGCGAGGAGGTTCCCGGATTCGTTAGGTACACCGAAATAGGTGAAAGTAAAAGGACTGCAGAGTTCTGGAACATAGAGGACAATGTGCTAACTGACAATAAGGAGAATCGCAATTGTGTCTTATCAGAGAGTGAGGTTAAGCCGCTATAAAAACATTCCATCGCAATTCTTTGCTATGTAGCGTAGAGACAAGGAACGATTACTTGTTTTTCACAGCGCAATTCCAGTTCTAGTATTTACCAAGCGGACGGCTGCGTTAAGACAGCCACGTGAAGATGGCGTGAGTAATTAAATTCGGCTGACTCAACACTTCTGGCTGCTTTGCACGCTTACACTTTTAAATGTTTGAAAATGAAGCTGCTGACCTGCAAAGCTTCTTACCTCATCTTTTTTTTTGTTTTCTGATCTCTTCTAAGGCCAAGTGCCCAGTCTCCGACGTCTTAGGGTTTTGAAGTAAGTATAGTAGTAACTACAAGTAGACTTCGTGAACCCAGTTTCAGACTCTCGTAAATATTTATTGAAGTTTGATTATTCATATTTGCTTGTATACCATATACACCCATCGATTACAAAATTGGGCACTTTAACTCATGTTATTTTATTCTACTTCACTCTGACACTATTTCTGTACATTCCGAAAATATGTACTGCTAATTTGGTAAATAATGACCTAGTAAGGTATTTCCCATGCGGGAAAAAAATTTATTACTGCAATGTCGTAACGATGTCTAAATAATACATGCTTCTTTTAGAAAACACTTTTATTCTCCCATAATCGTAGTTATGCTTGATCTTACAGGGATGTGTATACAAAGTAAAACTGTTCGTATCAAATTAGATTATTTTTGAAACTTAGCTTTTTATAAGTTCTCAGGACATTTACGACTTCATTACGCATGTGCGATTTCACCGACCTTATCAATTTCATGTTTAGTCCTCCTGCCGAAATATAATTCAATTTAAATTTTTTATTGGAAAAACATGAGTGAAATGTATCAGAATGAAATTGTAAGGCGTGAATGATACTATGGTATGCATCTCAGTGGCCAGTTAAATTTTAAATTTCTGTTTCTTTTTACCAGCAATTCAACAGCACTGATTTTAAATATTAACGTGTATAATTCATCAATTTATTGTACTGCGAATTGAATTTTTCCCATGTAGAATATATACTTATGAAGGTTATTGATCCATTTGTAATTGTAACAAGTACCTTGCTCTCTATAATTTTTACAATCATTTAATGAATATGTAACTATTGAATACGTATAATTTAATAGAATTCATTGATTACAATTTTAAAATCTCTTATATAGTCGTGTGGTTAAAATTACCTATAGTTTGGAGCTTTTTATACATGATTTCTTGTAAGAATTACAGCAATATGCTTAGGCGCGTTCACATGTCATTGCGACAATAATATTTTTTTCTGTGTTGCGAATATACTGATTTCTACAAATACTGCAGGCTTACAGTTATATACATAACATAGGTTACACAATATCATCCGGTCTCTTGTTCACCCCGAATCTCTAAAACAGACTTCAAATATCCCTTTCAAGTTTTCCCCTATGCGTATGTAGTCTTTGGACAAGTCATTTTCAGAAGAGAGGGCTGGTTCTATTCTATAATCTGCAACCCGTGACAATAATTACGAGGTCTTAGCAACAGATCATGGAACAGACATCGCGAACACTCAAAATAAAGTACGCGTTCGAATTATCAGGTACGAACTGAAAATATATATTCTCAACAAAAAAAAAACATGGAAAGAACTACATAATAGTAACAAGTTCCTCAACCAACAAAAATAGTTTATCAATTATTTCGCCGGTGAAACAGGCTTCCACGCTCGCGGTTAGATTCTTGGTTATACCGCTGCACGGACAAAACGCAATAATTTAATGATTTAAATGAATTAATGGAAAAGAATACTAAAATTAAAAATAACACGAACAGATACCTTCAAGATTCATCCCAGCCGCAATAGACAACTCTGAACCAGGGCCTCGCCGGAGCATAAAAATAAATAAATAAATGAAATGACCTACGTTATATAATTTAAACACTCTAAAATTATATTCACAGTTCTTAATCACAGGGTAGCTGTCACTAATTGTAAGTGAAATAAATCGCCACCTGACGCAAAGAACAATTGAATCCGCCGATGATCGGTGACGCAACGAGCGAACCCCATGCCATGACAACCCACTGCACACGCAAAGATCCGCGAAAGCATTTCGCGCTCTCCTGCGGGGATCAGGACTCGAAATACTGTTACTCGCTGATTGACACACAATATAAGTATCGCCTAGATCACGGTTCCACAATACTTAGAATGTCCAGGGCAGCCTGCCTAGTGATCGTATTCACCTCCAAAATTTGTACAAGTGCCTTTCTACGGTTACTCCTTCTAAAATGTCTCTAACAGACCCCGCTAGACATCAGGGCTGAAAGGCAAATTTCGCTTTCACATATCTACCGTGCGCGTCCGCTACCGAGCTGCCTCTCCATCGGTACCCGGTTGGGCTGGATCGTCTCATTAGCCATTCAGTGACACTGCTCTTTTTTTTGGGGCCCGCGGTCCTCTGGTGTTCCTGATGGCTGGAATCACTTCCACCCTCGCTAGGCGCTAGGCCGACCCCACGGCTTCCTAGGTCAATGAAGTTTCCAGGAGCGTAGAGGAAGACAAACGGGCCCCGTATTTCTCCCAAGGCAATCCCGAATGCAACTAAATCGGTTGTATACGTCACTAGGAGCTGCATACGCTAGAGGGTGTAACCCGTGGTTGAGAGTTCTGTATAGTTCGTTTATATGCCGAGTTCGTATCGCTCAAAACAAAATAAAAATCAGTGAATTAGAATAAATTCCGAGTTTCTCGGTGCATCGCCAACGCCTCTCGTGTAAGGAGTTTGTCTCGCTTTTGAATTGCTGATGTAGTCCGCGCTGATAACCTATTTTAATGAGCGGAGACGATCCGCCACGTTAACACAGGACGTATAAAACATAACAAATATTACATAAAGATAAGTACAATATTTAATAGTTAAATGATGTAAAAAAGAAGCAATTTCAAAGAAGGAAATAAATAAACTATACATATATAAGTTTACCTTGAATTCGTTTTTTCTTATTTAGCATTTCTATTGTCGTTACGGTCATTATCATTACTGTCATCATCATCATCATAACTATTGCTCTTCATATAATGTAAATGAATTACTTAGACTGCTTTTTGAACCAAATTGAAAAATTTTCAATAAACAAATGTTTATAACGAACAACTTGAAACGCTTGACAACTCTTTATAATAAAGACTGACATGATAATATTTAAGTCAACTTATTAAATAATGAAGGAATTCAACGAAAAAATAATAATTCAGTCGATATTAAACCTCAGAATCTCAATTGCACTGATTTAGCCAATCGGCAGAGTAGGAAATGTGCAGCACCTTCAGGGATATTCAGATTCACCGAAATTAGTGAGATAATCGATGCAACTGCGCTTCCTGTAGCTTCAAAATATTAGATTAGAAACCAATCATGGATTAACCTATCAGTGACATCTGTAAACGCTTAAAAGTATGAAAACTGCATACAAAATACATTGATAATTGGGTAATATAGACGAAAAAGTATTTTTTCTGCTTTTAAGTGTGGATATTTGTAGCACTTTTCAAAATCAGATATTTTAGTGACGAATTTCACGGATAAATTATTCCTGTAACGTCAGTTTGTATGAAATCGTCGTTAGCCATTATTTATTTATCGTTATTCTCGTCTATCATAGCGAAGTTTTGGCATTGATTACTCGGTTACCGAGAGCGAACAACACACGCCATCCGCTCGTCGCGAACCAATATTAACTCTGGGCGTCGTGACGCGCCGCGTTAGACTGCTTGCAATTGTTGATATTCTTTGTATTTATTCAGGTGACAGGTGAGCGACCTATTTACCTTGTACGAATCTCATGCCAATTTTTTACCTGCCCCTTTGTGATGTTGCTCGTCCTCAAGCCACCCTTAATGAAGGATATTAATGTATTTCTCCATCTTCTTCTCTTTATCTCGACACTTAGGATTGTTTATTAACAAAAAGAAATAACCATTTGCTCCGAATCAACTGTAAATAATATATACCATCTGCAAGCGGTAACTTCTACTGATTACTTAGCAGACTGCAGGAGTAATATTATACCTGAACATCAAATAAATACGGTTCAGAAATATAATGTATTGTTCAAAGGGATGATTCAAAATAAAGGTTGATCGGTATACATTTACATTGAAAAATATTTCCCACGAAATAACGAGACGAGTGGTGAGGAATAGTCTTTTTATGGCATTTATAAGGGTGTGCTATTCGATCTCGTCTCGTCATAGGTCACGTATATCTAAGGGTTTGGGTGTGTTTGTCGATTAAAGGTTGAAAGGGCCACGCTTTTCTCTCCACGATCCTATAAAGGGGCTCCTAAGGGCTGACTGGTTGGCTGACTAGATGGCTAGATGGTCGGTTGGGTGGCTGGCTAGCTCCAGAATGATTTGAAAAGGGATGGGCTTCCTAGTAGGAGGGCTTGGCCAGTACTTTCCTATGTCCCAAGTCCAGGAACGGACGTGCCAATGATTCTGCACCCTCGTTCACCCCTCATCATCTCTCTCTTCTAAAAGTGGCTACCAGTGGAAGTCTTCTCTGCTACCTCTGTCTATGCCCTATAGTCTACTTCTGATGATCATGACCCCAAGAAACTCATCCTTTCGGTAACCTCCCTGCGTCTCTCATCAGGCAAGATGGCCTATTCGAATCTAACTGCTTGCCGACCTTTTAGTGCAGTTATCAACGTAAATGTTCCTATTTTATATCCCGTGCCTGACTCCTTTCCTACTCCCTTTTATTCTCATTCACCTTCCTTTTCCTTCCTTCCTTTCTTCCTTACCTAAACTTCCTTCACCCTCTAATCGACCGAATTAGGACTCCTTCGTTGTAGAATACACTGGCCATTATTAGAAATTTTCGGGCATATAATTGAAGCGAGGCATGCAGTATATGTCATTTCGTGTAAAATCTTTCTTTTTTTTTTTATAAAAAACTGTTCTAGTTTCTTTAGTTTCTTACCTTTCTTTTTGCGATTTCCTCTGCTATTTTGTATTCCAAGAAATTTGTACTGTGTAACCGTCTCATTTCACATTTCTTTTGCTTCTTAGATTACCCGTAAAAAAAATACTCACCCCGATAAATTTAAGGATACTGAGGAATAAAATAAACATAAAACTAAAAAATGAAGAGCGTGAAAAGCAAAAATATGCCGTTCAGCTCGGCTAGCTTACACAAATGCGCGTAGTGACAAGGTCGGTAAATCTTTCTTTAATGCTATTTATGTCTGCGAAATCGTGCAGACTCAAGAATAAGGGTTTCCTCTGGCCTATCGGTGTTACCGGAAATGGTAGTTAGAAAACTACAGAGGAAACACCCTCTTCCTTCTGTTAAAAAGAGCTCTAAGGACGCAAAATTAAAAAGAAAAAGTAGACTACGACGATTCCTGAAAATCCCTAACGAACATCGAGGTGCTCCGTACCGTTCCAATTTTACGAATGTAATTGGCCGCAATACCATTTAACCCTCGTTTTTTTCTTAATTAGTCATGGCGAACTTCTCGCTGCATGTAATCCATAATCGAATCCCTATAACAGTACATAGACACCATCATGACATCCAATTGCCAGCTTTTGAAATTACTATATATTGATAGAGAGCCATAAAGTCACAGGGCAATTTTCTCTACGCTAACTTTAAAGCTTCGTCGAGCCAACTCCAATAGCATCTTCATCCCTTTATGGAATAAGGGATAAAAGTCTTACCACCATATCCTACAACAAGATCGAACCAAATCACCTCTGAAAAATGTAAAAACTTTCTCTCAATATACTCATCCAACGTTAATTCAACAAATCGTAACAATCAAAGAGAACCCAATGCTGCTTCCATTCTAGATCCACAAGTATTCTCCATTTAATTAAAGCAGCCCCCATTATAAAACTAAGGTTGTTCCTCTGTCTTCTAGTCCTTCTTCTAATATCCACTAAAGTAAATTCCGATATTGTCGGAAAAGAATTTCACTTCTCTACGTGCCAGTAAGTGAAACACAATAACGGGAGAGCCTTTTTGGGATGATGCCTCTTTGTGCACGGCACATTGGGCAGAATCATTTGGAAATAACGAGGAGGTTGGGCCCGAAGTAGAATAAGCGGCTACGACACAGACGGAAGCAGAGCACCATAGTCGCAGCGGGAGTAGCTGAAGCGCAGTAAGAAGCAAAGGAGGAAATTTCGTATATCTAGGGTGAAGGGCGAACAGCGTAAATGCTACCAAGGATGGGATTCGGTGAGGGTTGAAGGACCGGTCCAGGAAAAGTTTGAGCTATAAAAAGGAATAAAGGACTGGGCGTAGGGCTCTTTACGCCACCACGTATCCAACAGAGTCCTAGGTACTCGCGTTAGCGTTAAACGACCCTCCCTCCTTACCCCTCCATCTCCTTTACGAACAATCTCCAGAACGGTCTTCTTTTTCCAGGAATATGTAACATTCTTTATATCCTATGTCCTTTATCACGTACATTCCCGTGTGCATATAATTTCCATATACATATGTATTTGGATACCTACGCGGACTCTGCATACTACTACGGGCAGTTAGAATATCCCCTGTACATATTACAATGGATTCTGTATAGACCTTCACAATTTATATGGACGATTTAGCTTTGAGCGCTACGAATTTGCAAAGCAGTGGGAAACGATGCAAGGTAAGAGAATTTCCTTTGGAATTTCTTTACCTCCGTGTGTCGTTTCTCTCTATACTGCATTCTTACTTCGATGTTTTTTGGAGAATTACAATTGAACTTTTAAAACTCTCAAGTCTCTCAATATCTGTCTCTCTCGTAGCATACTTTTTTATTTTATATTTCGTTATGTTTCCTTTCCGATATTTTTTATCCTTGCCGCATTCGTTACTCCCTTTCCGCAGAATCATATTTCACTGAATTTCAAGATTTTTTATGTGCAGCGGGATATTGCTAGTTCGATTCATCGATAATATGCTGGCTAATCCTTTTGAAATTTTTTAATTTCTTATAATAGGGTATTTCTTGAACTTACAATACAGATATAATAATGGATATATACTACTATGTATACTACTACTGGTCAACTTCAATTGCGGTTAATACCCTTTGACATATCAGCTGGAAACATTGCCTTCTTGAGGGCTTAAGATTCTCTTGAACAATTTGATACACCATGTAAATTCAATAACCCATTTGATTCGAATGTTTTAAACGCTACTCAAATTGTAGTCTTACTATAATAAGTATAATTACTTGTATACTATACTATATACTAGGCAGGATAGAAATGTCTTATGATAAGTATTTATATAAAGATAGAATCTAATGTCTATGTTAAAAAACATGTCCAAATCCTAAAAAGGAATGTGGACGGGAAATAATTGTATGGGATAATTCTGTCCAAAAAAAACCAGCTTAAAGAATACGACTAAAATTTAAAAGGGACTAGCTTTGTGTTGTTCTTCGCCTCAATGTCTGTTTAATCACTGTACAATTTTATTGTTTTATCTTCTGGACACCCTCCAGTCTATAGATATTTCGGCTAAAGCCATCTAGATATTCCAAGCACTAGTGGGTACCAGTGTCATCAAAATCGTTTCATGCGTTATGTAGGTAGCGTACATCTGCTTTCAAATCAGCGCATGCGCAAATACAGAATAATCTCTGTTACATTTGCAACCCCACGAATACTTGTGAGCAAATTTGTCGATGAATCACTTAACCAATGGAGTTAAATTCACTCAAAAAAAAATCATTAAGATGCGGATATAGAACAATGACTATTAAGAAAGTTGAAAATCTTGAAAGGCAATTTCAAGGGTCTTCAAAAGTTAAGACAAAAATTGAAATACTGCGAAAAATATTAGAAAAAAACATAAAAAAGCTCATAATAAACGTTTCTGAAAATAAGACAATGTCTTTGTAAAACTTTCAATTCAGGTAGTTTGATGATTAGAGATAATTCAAGATAAAGATCCAAACTTATTTATATACGTGATAGAAGGCAGCTCAATTTTGAGATATTTAAAATTTGAATGATATTTACCATTCACTTCTTAAAATATACAAAATCAAAAAGTGTCTAATTTCGCTATGTTAATATAAATACTGTATAAGTAAATATGAACAACTTTAAAATTCGTTACTTTAACTTCCGTACAATAAATGTTCATGATTTGCAAAAAAGCTATGTATTGTTGACAAAGAAAACAAGCCGGCTCTCTGGTATGTATGGATTTAGTATGAACAGCCTAAATTCATAAGGAATCATTGAAATAGAATATGAAAATATCAGTATTTTTCACAGTGAAAAAATCCTTATAGAAAATCAGTCTATATCCCACAGTCGTATTTATAGTCCATCATGGGATTTGATTCGCAAGGGTCATTCCAGGTGTAGTAAAGCATATCCGGCAGTGTAGCAGCAACGTAGCTACATAGCACCATAGCAGGATAAAAGCATAAGTGTAGGACTCGCATGGACGCAAGATACGATAGGGAAAAAGGGAATAGTAGGGCCGTACGTGTACAGGATAAGTCTGAGATGGTCCAGTTCCGAATGTCTCTGGGATTTCAGTATTCCCGTCACGAACTGTACTATACGCCATGGGAATCGGATCCTGGCTGACTATGTTGTAGTAGCATCTACTAGCACGAGTGGCAGTAGCGTCAATACTAGTGACGTCACTGATAGTAGTGGTAGAAGGCACTGCTTCAGGATTTACCATCACGTAGGAATCCCCAGAACATGCAATGGTTGCCTACTCCTTTTACAATCCTTCAGTCTGACAATCGACTAACCTATACCACTTGCGAAATCACTACCCTACTCTTTGTAGGACAATCTACACTGACAGGAACAACCACTGATACCCAGGGGGAGCTAGCAAGTAGTTATAAATAATGCAATCGGTACCCTCCTCTCACTTGGATCTCCACAGAATTCGATCAGAGACCGATTATTTGAAATCCATTTGTCTCTCGTTAGTTTTCAGCAAAATCGGCACATTTTTTCTTCTTTCTTCTACTCTACCGTTTCTATCTCACATTACTACAAATATTAGGCGGACCGGAAAGAAATCCATTATTTTTTATCTTAACAAAAAGCTAAAGTAATGGATTTCTTTTCGGTCTCCCTAATATAACGTAACGTTACGCCTATCTAATCACAATTCTTTTTCAGTGGCTCTTATATCCTCATTTTCTCTCTACACTCCAATTAAGTATTTATACGCACATCAATCACTGCGTAGCGCTACTCAAATCACGTGTGCATTTTACGCGTGCATGCACATATGTAAAATCGAGACAAAAGCCTTTCGTTGAAACGCTTGAGTAAGAGTGCAAGTGCGTAGAACAAGTGTTCAAGAGTGCATACTTGAAGCCGTAAATTTAAAGATTAGGATATATATAAAAGAGTGGGTCTAACGTCAGTCGGTCAGTCGGCCTTAGTAAAGTCCCAAGGAAAGGAAAAGAATGAAAGTACACATGGATGTAAAACAGATTTGAGTGATTTTGGCTACGAATTTGTATTAGAAGATAGGCTAGGGTTAGTTCAACTGTCGAACAGTGCGGACGTGTCCGTAACCTGTAGTTTGGCTTTTATATCCCATTCTAATAAAACATTTTAACTCTCATTAAAATCGTTCTTCGTCACTCCCATTACGGATCATTACTTTTCAACTCATCCCAATGTCCTCGTTAATATTCGTAGAGTAATATTCTAACTTTATATAATCTAACCTAACGAAACCCTCTTTAGCCCATCGCAACTCCGAATGTCTAGCATAAAATTTTTTTGGATAATTCGGTATTATTGCCGCTTGATGGTTCTGGAAGTATACGTTACGCTTGAAGAAACTTCCAGACCTGTCCTAGAAGTCAGAAATGTCTTCATAATTGCCGATACGCAACAGAAAATGTCCTAGAACTCACCTTTCAACAAATTTATCGTATTACGTACAGCTTATAATATTTAGTGCGAACAGTAACAAAAAAAAAGAAAGTGGTTCAGTTTTTTAATTTTTTAGTCGGTGTCATTTTTTTGTCTCCAATTTACATCACTGTTCTTCTCTTCATTTACGTAGGTATTAGTCCTCCAGCACTCGCACTTGCCTTCTCTCGTATTCCTCTTTTCTCTTTCCCTTATCATTCCTACTTCGACTCTGTTACCCTTGCTTTCTCTCTTACACTTCTCACGAGTCTACCTTACTTCATGTTACCAACCCACTGGGAATATATTTTACGAAACGAATCGAAAACGAGTCGATACTGTTGAGGAATTTTCGTGCATAAATAACGTTGCCTGAACGAGACGCCTCGATAAATAAATTTAATATACAAGATCCCGTGGGAGAACGACGAAGTCGACATCGTCGTCGTTTCCGACAACGGTAAAAATTCCCTAGCATTACGTAACGCAAATATCGTTACGACGTTATTTCAAGATCTGGAGCGTAGATCGTGTATGATCTCGTCTTAGTGAAGAGAAAGAAAAAGGGATTCAAGTATAACTCTTTCGTCTTCGTTGATAGTCTGCTGCAACCTTATCTATAGTCCGTTCACGCGTAAAACATATTTTAGAGAAGTTCTCTTCCTATGAGTTAAAATATTAGAGATCGTTCCACTCCTATTATTTTATTCAGTGTATCGGTTACAGCTAAAAAGGAACACTCCATGTCACCTAGTATTATTTGTACATATATATTTCAGTCGAAGGTGTATTATATAATCATTACATGGTACGATCAATATAATTATACAGACTTTCCAGATGAAAAAAATTGTTAAAGAGGCGTTTTCTTGTCTTTGAAAATAATTGATAGGATTGATAGGGATTTTAACTAAAAAATATTTTCCTAAATGGTAGCCTTAGGAACTGACTTGTGCGGTCAGTAATAGTAGTGGTAGTAGTAAAGTTCGGCAGCGAGTAAAAGAAGTATCCTGTATTGTATTACAGGACGAGACTACCTTTACTTGCTTATCTATATAGGGAACGTCTATAAGAGTCTTTCGAATAAAAGGAATGGTACAGGGAAAAGGTGCAGAGAGCTCCTTCCTGTATCTGCCGCCTTCCTATAGCTATACTTTATAGCTTTATAGGCGCATACCTACTGTAAGAAAGAAAATCGTTGAGAAGCGTATAGAGGGTGTTCGACTATGGCGAAGGACATAAATTCCAAGATTTTTCGTAAAGTTTGGGGCACCCTTGGGGAGCACAGTAATGGCGTGCACCGAGCCGAGCATAGCCGTTTATATATATTGAAATATGAGGAAGGTGAAAATGGAGATGAAAAGGGAGTGCGTCCAAGAGAATATAAAAGGACGGAACGAAATATTTTAGTGAGTGAATCTGCAGTTACTAAAATTATTCCTTCCTTGTTCAAGATAATATCGCCCTGTACCCTTCTCATGATAAGGCGTAAGAAATAAATTAAAATTCTCTTTGTGGTAAAACAGCCAAAAATGTTTAAAATCCAACAAGTGATTCCAGTTGCCGCCAACTTTCAATTATTATAATACTATTAGGTCGAGTCATACATAATTTACGTTATAGCATATCCATTTTGATCCTTAATAAAATAAGCAACAATTGTATCTTAATAGCGATGCCATTGCTGTGATAGGACTGAGGTACACTTCTTTCTTTCAACCAAATTCTGGCCTGTGAAGTATCATGCATGAATCATTAAATTCGTAATAACTAAAGTGTTACAATTTGCTCCCAGAAACGGAAATTGCTTATGACTAGACCAAATTTTTTGATAATAACTCCCCATGATACATCGATGCACCCAGCTAGTGTGTCCACTATTTCCAATACCGATATCGGTGCCATCCTTAATCTAGAAACATATCCATCAGAAAATAACCAAGAATTAGGAATAAAAATCCTATATGTACACACTTATACCTACCGTACACAAGAGTGGTTAGCATAGTACGTAGTACATACTCATTGTCAGTTGGTAGTGCACGACTTGAACCGAATTACGGGAAAATTGGAAAGCCGAAACAGTCGACTGCCACTGATTCAGGTCAACAGGGTTTTAATTAAAGCTTGCACATAATTCACAATTCAATCGGGGAGCTTCTTGCTAAATTGCTGGTACTTCACCTTCTTTTCTTCTTTTCCAATTTTCGTTTATCCAGCCGCTGTCTCATTGTCATGTTAACTATAATTTTTACCTCTTCAACGTGACGAACATTTTAAACTTCTGATTTCACAAGATCCATGTTACAGTTTAACTTTCGATTTTTCGATTCTTTCAGCCTTATTTCTTCTATAATGCGTTTTTCCAAAACAAATTTCATCGACATTCCTGGTCATGAATAAACCCGCATGATTGGCATCGATTGCCATAGATTGACTGACACGCTTTTAAAATCCAATCCATTATTTATGAGTCCCCCGTGGTGATCCATATTTATGATACATTCCGTCGAATCCGAGATAGAGAACAAGAGAGAGACGCGTTTATTATAAAGTACAGAGAGAGAGGAAGGAAGGCAGTGGGAAAGGAGGGGGAAGGCGAAGGGGGAGCGTAAGTAAGATAGACCAAGCATCAGAGATCCTAACCAAACGGTGAGATTTTCCGAAAGAAATAACGTAACGCCATTCTAATATACTTGCTAATTTTTCTTTCCGTTCTCCCACAGAGAAGCGAACAGATGGAGAATAGGATAGAAAGGGGAAAAAAATTAAACAGGAAGAGCATTACGGTATCGAAAATTTAGCAAAATTGTTATTCTCTTTCTTTCATTCTCTTTCTTTCGCTAAGGTTGACAATAGTCCATTAATTTTTGCGAAAAGATCATCAATCTACGCTGAACGGAAATCAATGTGAGATATAGACGACTATCAATAGCCCTTACGAAGCAAACCTGTGCTAACCATGTATTGTTGTAAAATTACAATATTTAGTCCAATGAAATTTCATTGAATTCAATCAGATTTCATTTGTTCGAATCCAAGTTGGAAGAATTATACAATCAACAGTGAATTCAAAATTTTTTCTTATGCGAGCTTTTTAACTAAGGTTTCGATTATCTCTCAAATTCGTTGTTTTATTTCTAACTATGATTACTAAATTTTTGGGACACGAAGATACGTTAAAAATTCATAAATTATGTTATCAAGCATATATTTTAAATAAGTTTAACAATTTAGAATATAAATAAATAAATATTGTATATATAAAATATTATATATTTCTCACCTATTGGAAGCTCAAAACGTCGTGCTATTCCAAGAATATACTCAATGCATTTGAATTATTCTAAACTATTCGAATAACCTGCATTACTATTATAGATACATGTCTGTATCACGAATGATTTAAAAACGTATGGTACTTTAAAATTCCATTCATAACGCAGATGTCATCCAATTTAACAAAGGTTTGGAAGGCATGCTTCAGGGCCTTAACATTTTGTAACCACCCACCTGCACCTCGTGTATTTAACTATGAGTTACAGGGTGCCATTTAAACACTCCCTTAATCCGTATATTAATTGCCAGAACATGCTATCCGTAGCTAGGCGGTAGCACATCCAAAGAGGAGCTCACACATTGCTAGGACTCTGCAATCCAAGGATCCTGTACACCAGTAAAACCTGAAAGCCTGGAACGTAGTAAAGTTTTGTGGTTGTCTCATACACTAGGAGAAAACAATGCTAACCCGACACAACTATTCCAGTTATTACTCATTCGTTAATCCCAACACGTCCCCAACGATACAGTCAGCCTCGAATATTCTGTACCAATCCTAGTACCTAGTTATCCGTCCTCGTTATCACAACTCTCTACTTCGACCATATTTTATTAATTCAATAATTCTTTAATTAATCCTAAACGTAATAAAATATCAGCCAACTAATAATGCATATTCCATTGCATACTGCGTAAATATATGAATAATGAAGTTATAATATAATCAAAAACCAAATAGGACATCAAATTCAATCGAAAATTTCCATTTCACCTGATTGAATTATCTTAACAATGATAATAATACGAGAGCCCACTCTACCTATAGAAGATGCTGTATAAAGGTCTATATATGAAAATAAGAAGGACAAAAAAAGTTACTTATTGATTGCTAAATTAAACATAAAAAGGATAAATCTAGTTTTTTTTAATAATCAGCTTCCTGTATACACAGATAAGGTATAGAGAGATGGATTCAGACTTAGAATCTAGCCAACTATGGCGATGGTACTGTAAATTGTTACATCGCCACAGCCTGGGGAGTTTATATTTTGTCTCCTTTTATATTAAAGACCCACGGGATTGAATTCTATATTTCTGTTAGCCTTCGGGACTCTCTGATGGCGTCGTAAGATATCATCCCTCTCGAGTGCCTGTATTTTCTGGCTAAGGTGATCGTTACTTGGGGGATCGAACGTTCCTTGATACAAAATTCCCTCGAGTTTCACCTTCTACCTTCGGTTCTTTTCTTTGGTCCTGTCTTTTCCTCACTCACTACATCTCTGTTTTTTATCTTTTAGTTCCTCAGGTGTCTTTTCTATTTCCGCCACTCTCATTCAATTCTCCACCATGCTCTGATCCAATTGAGGCTGCGAGAACAGTGGCAAGAAACTAAAAACCCGCTGGTATCCCATATCAAAATAATATAATACAATATGAAGGTGTTCTTCGTTTAACTGTAAACTAGGTTATATCAGCAGCTGTGTAACAGTCTATGGAATTGCTTCGCAGAGGCAAACTTACTACACGAAGAGAATTTTGTAGTAAAAATTAAAATGTAATGTGAGTTAAACCTGGAACAAAGTAGAGTTTCGTAGAATGATACCGTAAGAAAGAAAAATTTTACCTGATGTTGTATCTAATACGTTTTTGTTGTACTGGGTGGTGCAATTTTGAGATCTGGAAAATATGCTAGACATGTTGTCATTTATAAACAGTTGAGTTGATTCTAACCCACCGCTAAAATATATGTATATGGCAAATCACAATGTTTACCCTGGAGAACAGTATTTTATGTTCGTGTGGCAAAGTAACAGAGAATTTGCTAGATTCCATACAAATTTTTTAGTGGATTATCTAGCCGTGGTGATAAACGGTCGATCACTTTCGAGAAACCTCGGTTTGTGGGGGCGCACAAGAGTTATCATGATTTGAAGTGCTGCCCCATCAGAAACTATCACGTCTACTGACCTTTACGCTGCATTGTCCTGTCCGCTTTTTTGCCATTAGTGCAAGTTCCTTTTTTTCCCTAAGAATCACAGCAATTTTTACTCTGAAGGACGTAATTTTTACCACCACATCGTATTAAATTCCGATGAATTCAAAGAAAATACATAAAGAAATGCTAAAAAAAAGTAGTTATTATTCATAACAAAATCAAAACCAAAATAAAAAACTTAAAATTGATCGCAAATGTTGTCTTATTATTCGTATATAATTATTTTTAAAAAATCAGGTAAAAAGTTTGCATATTAAGGCAATTAGATTTTATTAAAAGCAAGGCCAATCCGAATCATTGGTCTCAGATTGATTTGGTAAGATTCTCCAACAGAGGAGAAGAAACGGCTTCTTGAGTATACTTGAAATCAATGCTTGAAAACATGCACGAGTTCGGACCCGGTCAGCCCGAGAGGCATAGAATAAAAATTGGCCCTTGCTTCTACAAACTAACTTAAAATAATACATTATATATTAATAGAATAAGCAAATTCAACTATTCAAGTTAAAAAAAAAGTGATGATACTGACCTTCAAAAACAAGACAAGATTCGGCGCGGTGTGCCTAATAGGCCAACAAATGTCTGCGCGTCCTCTATGGGTGCGAAGAGCAAATTGAGCACATGCGTTACATTTACCACAAAAAGTTAGGAAGTTGCTGGATGAGTGAAGTTCCGGGAATGCAAAGGAGAAGCGTAGCAAACTGAAACCAGCCGCGCCCGACGAAGGATTAAGGAGGGACCCCAGTGACTTTTCTACATATATGGATCATTCAAATGCCTAAAATCGGAGCACAGAAAGCATTGTCACTAAATGTCATTAGAAAATTAATAAAATAGGTATGTAAGTATGGATGCTGACACTCTGGTGGAGGTGTCATGGCCCTCGCCGTGACGTTTAGCTATCGTGATGAACGCTCGTATCGTAGGCGGACTGAACAATATGCATCAGAAACACACACACCGAAAGCTCAACCTGAAGCCGATAGAAAGATTTTCGAGTTCCAATAAATCGTGCTGTCAACTGGCATATTCTCCTGTCCTAAAACTTCAGTCTTTTGCTGCAGTGAACGCTAGTAGTAATCTGTGATGTCACAACTGGACGCAAAGTGCAGCTGCCGTAGTCAGTGGTGCTCAATCTTCGCAAATCATATTTAGTTTCAACAGGCCTTTATACCTAATAGTTGCGTGTCTTTGGATCATTGCTAAAGTGTAATCTATGTTAGAAAGTAAACAAAAAAAAATAATTTTTTTCATCTCCAAGTGATAAGTAGTTAAACAGTACTGAGATGCGGGATTGTATCACAGACCTAAGGTCTACGACAGTGTAATAAAAAGAATGAATAACTATGTGACGCGTGTTTTCACGCTTTGTCACAGCACAAGTGAACTAGAAGTTCGTCGATCACTACCGTTCCCCTTTAATAAGTCCGGGCGTTTTTTCTTTCATTATTTTATTTATTATCTGTTTTTTCTTTCTCTCGCGTCTCATTTTATTATCGATTTCTTGAGCATCACCCCAACAAACGACCTGCCCGTTTTTTTCTTCTTTCAGATATCCGAGACGGCTCCGTTCTTTTTCGTTTTTATTTTCATTTACTTGAATTTATTTTATCCTCCTCGTGTCACGTAACCAACCTCGAGATCGTGTCTAACTTTTAACCGATATCTCAACAGCTCACTCGCGCATCGCCGTGCAAAATATTTCTCATCTCGTGCTGGCAGCTCTACATTTTATAAATCATTTTCTCTTACGCTTTAATTCATATTTAGTTAAAGGGTGTTTATACCTGATACTTGCGTATTTTTGGATCATTGGGCTAGCCGATTTCCTCCTTGGCTCCCAATATTGAGTATTAGATATTTGGTGCGGTTCGAAGTTGGAAAATGAATGTTAGAACCGAAGTTTCTTCACCTCTATATAATATGCCATTAAAACTTACTGAGGCGTAGAGTGCTGCAACAGTTCTGTGGCCTATAACGTCATTCGATACCAACGTCTGCACCAATGTATAAATTCATACACAAAAATACACACAATTTTGTGTATCTGCCACGGTTTTATTTTAAGTTAAAATTATCTTTTAGTTTTTGGACAAATTATTCTGTAGGAGTACACAAGAGGCTTCATGGTGAGGTCCGATGTTAGGCGAAACATTTGCGGAAATATAGATTAATTGTATTAATGAAATATTATTAGCTTCTTAGTTAATATACATTGTAAGGTTTGCGATTGTGCAATTTCGTGAAAAAATTATATCTTATATTGATCTATCCCACACAAGATAATATTTTTACGCGAGCAGAGCTATAAAACCTGCGCATGAATAAATTGAGCAAATATGCACTTCTCGAGAGATGATTTTCGCAAAATCCAAATGAGTGATTGAACCCCAAAAGTATAGATAATCGTGTGGAAGAATACATTTTGTGACGTTCAAATAGTTTAAATTGCTGCTATTTTCACATACAATGATCAAGCATTAAACACATCACACATTTTGTAAGCAATAGATATTTTAATGGAACCTGAGTGGCCGGAAAACGGACGAAATCCACGAGAACGCTGTTGACCGCCGTGCGTTCGTGATGACAAAAGACGAATGCAAAATATTGAGACAGAAAAGCTGACATCTCAGGAACTAAATAATGCGAAGGAAGGTGTGTTGTATAAATTTGGCATCGACTGAAATCCAAGAACCAAGTTCTACGCATAAATTGAAAGAAAACTGCACGTCAAACTTTAAACATGATTTCCCACAAACTACACTTTTCAAATCAATGACCGTGAACTCTCAAAAACTGTTCGAACGATTTTTATAGAACTTGAAACGAGCTTGCACAATAATATTCTAACGCAGTGTTAAAAGTAAATTTTTCCAACAAATTTTTAAAATGAAAATAGAAGATATTTTTTCTGAAAAAAAAGAAAAATGTGCATTTGTCAATATCACAAAGGAAAAAATATTTTTTCAATATACTACTTTCAGCACGCTGTAGAGAATGTTTCACAGGTTGTAACGTTATTTTTATTTTTTATTTTATATGAGTCCTCTACCCAGAATCATGTTCACCATCAACGGTGCATCTAGTACCGTTCACTTCTAGGTCTTGCATAGGTCTTGCTGAGCGACACTCGGTGTCAGATCTCTGTTTTTTTTTTAGTTCCGCTGACTGAGACGCAAGCGAGACCTATGCCAAACCTTTGCGAAACCCTTTACTTTTGTCTCTATATTTTTTAAAATTTTCAAAATAAAAATGAAATATGTCATGTAAGAAATGTATATATGAAAATCTTTCGAAATTCATCATCTTTGGAAATTTCTTTCGGAACTCCTTCCTCGTCTTCGTCATCGTGTACCACTGACTGGGGCATGTGAAAAATCATTTGAAAATGTTATACAGATTTTAATACTGACCCAAAGTCCAGCAATCGATCATACATAGAGGATCACGGTTACCCTGATAGGGTTAGACAGCTGATCCAACCTTAGGCCACTACTGGATGCCAGGACTTCGGTCTGGGTCCGAGACTTATTGCCCGCATAGGGCTTGTGCTCGGCCAATATCGGCATGTTGAAATCAAGCCAACGCCAAAGGCCGATTTCGTAACAACGTACGTGTTCATAATAATGAAAACGAGGAACATAGAAAAAACGAATTAGGAAAATAAAAATTTTATTATTGTGTTCACACTTTATGGTAGTACAATCAACACAATGAGTCTCAGTCATCAATTTGGTATGCAGAATTTCATTTTTTTAAAGCATCCTAATCACTTACAAGTCAGCGGCGAGATTAAGATTGTCTTAGTTTTTAGTTTTTTAGTTTAGTTTTTTAAAACCCACAACTGAAGTGTATTTCCCAAATGTATACCTATGCCTAGCTTGATATGTTGTTTGATATATTTAAATAAATTAAAAAATGCAATAAATGAAAACACAAAAAATATAGGTTATTCCTTAATTTATTACCGAAAGACACCCGTCTGCTCTTATATTTCATGTACGTCATTTCGTGGTTTCATCGAGAGGGACGCAGGATGAAATTAAACTGAATGATTGACTGGCCCTAACTAGGACATACTAAATTAGCTTCGTAAAATGCTAGACGACTATGGTAGCGCCTAAACATTTGGCCTGTAACAGGAGGTAGACATTACGAGCGTTAGAAGCTAACCTGGAACCTAGACAGTTCCCTACCTGTCGCCAACTTTGATACTCGACACATTAACTGGCAACCAGCCCGTGTAAATTTTATTTGCATTCTGTAGATATATTTCTGTTATATATCATCTGCTTTAGCCTTTAATTCTGTTCCATGAATTTGTCATATAACCCATAGCTGTTTTAGGAATTTAAATTGTGCGTTCAACTCCTGTTACCAGATTTATTAATAATATTGTTGGAACAATAGCGAATTCCCGTTACTATTTACCGTTAATTCCTATTGTTCCATATTATAATTGACAATTTTCAATAATTCTATAAAGTTTCCTGACGCACACCCGTACCTAGTACGACCTAGCCAGGAAAATAAAATTATTGGAGACTCGTACCCTGCTATAGCTTTCTCTGTATTGCAATAATTACAAAGAATAATTTAGCAGGTTATTTACCGTCTCTACATGAGTCACAAATATGCCATAGCCTGTGTACCTTTTGCTGTATTTGCAGAATATCGAGTAAAACGATACCGCCGCGCTAGATGTGACACAAGTGTCGAAGGGTTGAATACGCCCCGAGGATGTGTTTTCTATTCCAGGGACGCAGACGAGGGATGTTTTGTACACCGGAGGTTCACGGTTCGGGCCGAAGCGATCTTATCTGCTCTTCAGAGGGGGAGAGAGAGAGAGAGAGAGTGGAGAAAAAGAGAAACAAGGAGACGATGGAAAACAGAGACAGTCGCTATAGAAGCACGAAGACTTGGCTCTCTGTGTAAAACCTAAACTCTTGTTCCTTTTGTAATCGAGCAAATTTGGCTTATTTATATTCAATGCACTTTCCAGGTACTTCCTGTAAAGGTCCTATGCAGTCATGCACCTATGCACTACCTATGCACCATTGCAATCATGTAATCCAGCCGACTGGTAAACAAGCGCCATCGGCCTTGCAACGTACCATTGCCAAAGTAGAGATTGCATGCAGTTTTCCTAGCAACACATTAGGGCCATTATCAGGTAGACTCTTGTGACAATGTACTGAACCGTTTCACGACCTGACTGTCTTGTCCAAATATGTTGCCACGACCACTGTTCTCCGTCCTGGGACTATTAACAGCTCTAGTAATGGTGCACAAGGTGTTACCTCTACGCGGACCGTCTTTAGACGTTTTTCTTGAGAAGTGTAAAACTCACCTGTATAACGAATAGAGCAAGTGCTACACAGTGGCATCAGTCGCAAGCTCTTGGATTGCAATGCTGCATAAAGACACGTACGCATACACGACCGAAACTTGCCTGACGTTAAGACAAGGAAAACCAAAACATTGTTCAGTCTATTCTGAGAGAAATCTAAATCTTGAGTATATGTGAAGGTGCCGGTGATACCAAATAAAATGAACAGAGGCATGTGATTTTCTAAAACTTTTATGCGCGCGCATTGCCAGTTTTACGGGTTTTCTTTCAAAATATGTATTGGCAACATTTCTCTCGATTGATTGATTATTTTTTAATTTATATTTTTCGATACTACGGACATAATATTTTCATCTTCTCGCCTTAAGAGTTCCTGAAGTACCGACAATATACCCTTTTAGCCGGTGTGGAATTACTGAACCATCCTCTGAGAAATACTTCTTCGCTGTCTCGTCGCTGACGGTTCGAAATTGTGGATATACCTCTGGCAAGTTTAAGGCGAGTAAGTCGCAATCGAAAAGTTGATCTGGATGCTATATTAAATCGGCGAAAATTCTGCCAAGGGGTTGAACGATGAAAAAGCAGTGGTGGTTGCCTTGTCGGTTAGTTGGTTGGTTAAAGTCCTGACGCCCCAAGCGAACAAGTATCTTAGAAAATGATTGTCTGGCTGGTAAAGTTGTCAAATAATAAGGATAAAGGATTGAAGCTGGAAGGATCCAAAGAAGAGGTTGAAGATAGAAAGATAGTAGAGAGATATACAAAAGAGATGTTTGAGAATCAAGAAAGTTATACGAGAACCGCACCATAATATTAATTCAACGTACTGCTTACTCAGACTTTAATTGAATAGGAAAGAATAAAGCAATAAATAAGTAAATGAGAAACTGTAGAAGAGTGCATACAGAAAATAAAGTTAGATATGCGGAAAGTAAAATTAAAGATTCTAAACTTGCGTACGCAATAAATAAGACTCAAGCAAAAAAAAGGCTAAGGAACATAACAATTATTTTACTTTTATTTTATTTACTTTAAAAATCCCCTGATGAATTTTTTAATAAATATACAAAATTAATAATTGAGCCATAAGGCACAACGAAATGACATCTAAGCAGACGACATTGAGGTAATAAATATAATATAAAATATAATCATAATTAAATATGAGAAGTAGTACTAATATAAAAGAGTAGTAAAGACGTTATAGGAAATTTTCAAAATACAATTAGAACGATGAACTAGTACCAGATCATATAATAGGCAGATATGTAGTGACTTATGTACTTGCTATTAATAATATGATTTCAATACTTTTTGTTAGAGGAGTTCACAGCACTCCTGTACTTGGCATAGTTTTTTACACATAAGTGTCTCGATCTTGAGCTGTCTTTAACTTCAATTTTTCCTTTGTTTATAATTATTACTATTATTATTTTCTAAAATAAATCGGATCCGCCTCTGGATTTCGTTTATGATATCTTTGTGATTGATAAAATAATTGAAGTAATTTTTCGTGAACTGTCCCAGGTTTGGAATATTTCAGAAGCGTTTTGTCTACTGATTCAGGACCCCACCGAGAAAAACCTGGATAATATTCGGAAACTATATCACGGTACAACTTCTCTGTACCTGTACCTGTACCTAACCCATTTCATTTGCAGTTTTCGAGCATGGAAAACATAGATGTTATTATTTATGAATGACAGGTTTTAAGTAAAATCACCATTACGGTCACTACCACATAATTATTTAATTTACTTATGAAAACATCAAAACAGTGCGAGAGAAACGGAGAGGGGGGAGGGTAAAAAATAAAATGACGCAAAAAGAATATGAAGTACATAAAAAAAATTTCAGGTAGCAGATGCTAGTTAAATTAAAGTGAACCGGCGAGTTTACTCAAGTGTTAAACTCCTCAACTGTCAAGAGCAGAATCTTCTTCATCATTTTCATTCTCTGCTTCCGCCATGGTTCCGTTCGCTTCGTTTCTAATTTTCTTTATTCTTTCCAAATTCCTCGTCGAACTTTACCTCACAAAGGAAGACATCGAGAAACTTTACAGACTCTCCCAGAATAATTTCCCTATAAATATATTCCTCTATGAGGATGATCCACCAAGACTGTCGTTATCTACTATAACTCAAAACTTTCACCCTTAAGAACAGAGCACAAAACCGACATACACGCGTATTCATACGATGCAGATCTAAATCCCTACAATAAGTAAAGGCAGAAACGTATCAGCAGCTAAAGAGGACTCTGTGAAGATATAGAACTTTCATCAAAGCTCCCTTTTCGAGGGCTGCAAGTCGAGATTCGAATTATGTAGCACGCTTAGCTGAAGATGACGGAATAATGTTCAAATCTCTAAAAGCGAATATATGTATAGAGGTTTGCAAGTATCCACGTCGCTATTGTATCTCAATATAATTATAGAATGTGCAAATTATACACAAGACTATCCAGTTTAAATACATCGGTTAAATTTCATAATAAGAATGTGTAATGTTAAGTGCTGTGAACATTAGAATATTTAATATAGCATAACTAATACTGGACAAAACTAATTAACCAATATCGTTAGAATAAAAATATTTTTCTTTAAAATTGGCTCATATTATCGTTAGATATTATAATCGACACGATGCTACAGAGAAATCAAATATAGGTGATATTTATTTAAGGAATTTCCAACTCTCAGTCAACAGTTGTCTTATAAGCAATTATTACATTGAAAACTCCTACGAAATTTACATTACAAAACTGAATAGTCATTATTACTGTCAGCTTGTTCAGAAACATCATATACATCTAAATGATCGAGTATTTCTATGATGGATTTGAAAATAATCATGCAATATATGACAGATTCGCAACATGATACTACATCGACGATTTCTTCGTCGTTTAAATTTTGCAAAAATCATATTTCCCGCCATATCTGAATCACAAAATTCACACGTGGGAGAACACCATTAGGGCTGCCAACTCTCTGACTAACGTGCTACGGTAAAGAGGTAAAAATAGAGAGGTACACTTCAGTGGCTGTCAAAAACCCGCTACATGGAGGACACTTAACTCAGGGAGCTTCTTATAAAATTATAAAAGCAACGCCACAAATAAAATCATAAGCTCAAAAAAAGAGCAGAGACCATTTTGAAATTCTTATAAATCTTGCATGTCAGAATTTTTAACATAACAGGAAGCTTTCAGTTGAAGCACCTAACTTCACCGACCATGTGCCACTGTAATGTGGAAGGCAATGAAAGTTGAATGTAAATCGAAAACCCTTACAAAGAAAACTAAATCCAAAAAAAAACGATATGAAGCATAATACAGTAAACAATTTTTTTATTCCCTGACATGCACGCGTCTCACATAAGTATACCGACTAATTGTAAGTGAAGTAGCTTAAAACGTTCACAATCTTTTTTTACTCTTCTGGAAAATGTAGTTGAATATGGCTATATATGAGCGTACAGAGAGTAGGAAGGCCAGAAGGAAAGTGGAAACTAGGAAGAGTAGTGAAGGTATAGGGGATAGAAAGAGTTGAAAGAGGAAAGGAAGGTGCACTTGAATTCCGTTGCTTCTCGCTGGAGAGGTCCTCGACGCTAACAGTCGGGCGAAGAGGGAGGAGGGGGGGGGGGGCGTAGACGTCGACAGCATTAGCATACGGCCCTGCATATTTACGAATTTGAATTCGTTCTCGAGCCCGTTAATCTTGTCGAGACGGTCGTCGTCTTGGCTGCCTCCCTGGATTCGTCCACTCGGAATAAGTTACGAGCTTTCTAACAACCATCGCCTGCGGACTGTGTTGGAATTTGCGACACCTGCCAGAACAGTCACTCGTCCACGTTTCTATTTTGTAAATCCTCTAGGAATTTTCTAGGGAATTTTCATGGGAGTTACGAAATATTCATAAAGCATCTAACGCTTATATCTCAATATATAATTTCGTGGTATCTATGTGCATCATATTGTTCCGTAGAGCATATATTTCGTCGATAATTCTTTATACGTGCGTTACATTTACGTATGAATAGATATGTTTTATATGTACATTGTATCCTTATCACTTTCTGCTTTAGTGTTAATTCCATAATTGAATCTTTGTTGTTAGTACTGTTTCTAACACACTAGTTATTGCTCGTGTAAAGTTTTATTTTGTTATCCTTCATATAAGTAAGTAATTTCATGGTATCTAAATAATGACAGATGGCCAGACCCAAGCCCAGGTATTTGTCGAATTACCGAAAACCGTACAATTGCTTTACAGTAAAGATGCACCATTTGGTACTTAACTACAATCATGTCTTCATATTTATCAGGACGGCCTGTATTTTGTTCTCAAACAATTTAAAGATTTAAATAGATGGTTCAAGCGGCCGTGCCTCACGGCAAATTTGTTTACTCTAATATTTTGTTTGTGTGTTAGTATTTCTTACTCTTTCATACTTAGTAAAGTTACGCGCTGCAGTCCGTAACAGCTTACCATTAATCTTTCTATCGTAATTCTTTAACTTAGATTATTATTAGAACACCTCTTAATACACTTAGATTTTCCCAGTGCAAACATATGTTTCGTTAAGGAATTGAGAACTTCCTAAAGGAACGTGCTATATTTTTAATCTTTTTTTCGGCGCTGAGGCCATAAGTCAAATTGAAGTTGTATGGCGGGAAATGCATAAGGGTAGGTGAATGGTTGGGCAGATAGAGGCAGTGCGGGCGTGGGTTTCGTAGGAATTTAATTTGCGAAATTCTTAGATTTCTATAAATAATTTGCCATTGATGCAGGAAAGCTTCGCAGGTAGCAGGGGCGAATATTCATCTCTCTTCCTCGTGGCACCTACCACCCCCGAACCAGTTACTCAGATATTGGCTTCTCATCGTACCCACGTAGAACGCCAAGTTTTAATGACGTGTCCCCGCCAGTTATTAATCTTAGTTGCGAATAGCCCAACCTGGAAAGACCACCGTCGCCATTACCACTACCAGAAACCCTCATATCGCCCTCGCGTAATTGCACTATAATGAATAATTTTAGCCCTGCGTTATCAGCAAGAAAGCTTAATTGCCTTGAAGTTCTTCAATTTTTCTTATTGACATTGAATGTCCATAGTTTTCTAATAAAATTCAAGTTCAATCAAAAATTCTTTAGCCTAAAAAACAAAAATAATTAAAAATTCCCGAATCAAAACTAAGTATTGCCTCAATCCTATTGGGTCTAATTTGGTTCTTCTTGTACTGATCTGGATTTGGTCATTCGATAAATAAATACTACTTAGGTTCCTGATAGGTAGAATCTCGTTTCCTTGGCCCGGATTTATTTGTTGCGTATTCCGCGGTATTATTATTACTTGGAAAAGCAACCTGTCATAAAAATAAATACAAGAGGAAAATATAATAAGAAAAATCTAAAATTAATGTATGAGGTGATCTATAAGAACTTGCAAACTTTTTTCTCTATTCTATATCTCAAAGTCTGTTTCTCCTCCAATGCGCTAAGTATGTACGTGTTGTGACATTATTTTACGTAACAAGGCTAGAATCGATTAAATCAGACAGTATCGTCGACGACGCACAGCAAGACACAAGGCCAAGCGGCCTAATACAGCAACCGGCCACCAGAGGGACCGGCATACCCGCAAGCAGCAGCGGGTTAATGAGCCAATAAGCTACAAACTTTATTTTTGACGAAATTATGAAAAAGAGTTTTCAACCATTTTGTGGAATTCTGAATTTTTCCTTGACGGCTTGAATGAGTATTAATTTCCATTCCTGGATATATCACTTATATATATGCATTACATGTACAGCATACAAAAAATATACATGTGTCGTATATTTTACACATATGTAACATATACTTTAAATTCATTGAAGATATATGTACATATACGAAAATCGGCACAATCTAACCAAAAAAATACATTTCATATATGTATATAATAGTAGAGATATATTAAATAAATATATATATTTATATAATATTCGGCTCTAAAAGCTCAATTCGCGGAAGTATTGTCAGGAACTGGATAATTTAAAGACAACAGTCCAAGAAAAGAGGCCAGCGATGTTCAATAGGAAGGACATAATACTGCACCATGATAAAACTCGTTAAAAAATTGCAGAACTAGGCTGGGAAATTCTGTCTCATTCACAATATTCCCCGGACTTAGCACCCTCCGACTATCACTTGTTTTTGTCCTTACAAAATTTTTTGAAGGGCAAAAAATCCAAAAATGAAGAAGATATCAAACAAGCACTGGTTTAACTTTTCGCATCAAAAAAGATGAAACATTTTTAAAAAATGGAATATACAAATTCTTCTCACGCTGGCGAAAAGTCATTAATAATAATGGCAATTATTATTTAATAAAGTTTATTGACGATAATAAAAATTTGTATTTTGTTTAATTCTAAAAACTGACAGAACTTTCCAGTAGACTTTATACTTCCTAGTTATGCTTTAAATATATTTCGTACACAATTTCGCATATATTTAAAATACCTAAATTTCCGTGTGGGTTCGGCCGATATTAAATGCCAATGGTGGGCTGACATTAGATGTCGTCGTCGGGCCAATGTTGGATGCCAGTATCGGGCCCGAATTATCATCCAGAAGTCGCTCGACGTTTGGGCCAAACTTGGAGCCAATGTTGGCAACATTGGCATGCGCATGTGGTCCCGACGATCGGCCGGGTCTGATCACCGTACATGGGTTACGTATGCGTCTGGCGCCCATTCGGCATATCGCGAATCTACTTCTTTTGTATATCGTAGTCTCAAAAAATTTGGAAAGAAATTTGGTCATTTGTACGCGAAAAATTGGCTGTAGCTACGGACAGCTGGAGTGCCGTATTATCGTTGTAGTATTTTTCCTAATTCTCTCTCATTCAAGATTTTCTCTTTTATTTTTTTTCGCATAAAAGGCGCCCAACGTGGAGCCCGCGCAAAAACGGGCCCACGCCAAAAAGGAATTCAATTTTTTTTTCGATATTTAGCTACTACGTTGTTCGCCGTCTGGGACTTTCGTCACAGTGTGTGTATACTGTGACATGGCATTTTTAGATGCAAGCCACAAAGCATAGCATTCTACGATTTTCGACTACATTATGGACCCCTATGCGTGGCGAAAGGATTTCGTTTTTGTCTTTTGTATTTTTGAAGCAAATCCGAAAGGATTCTGTTAAAATTTGAATACTACGGGCCCCGAGAGTGCCAACTGCGGGCCTGACAGAGGGCGCTGGCGAGGCGACGCGACAGCCAGACCGGAGCACACACCCTAAGAGGCCAGTTACGCAGGATGTTCGGCCAGCGTCTCACCAATTCGGAGGGCATACGGAAGTTGCAGTAGAGGCCTGAAGGCGTCCATCGAGGCAGCAGAGATGGATGTGATTCCCGCCTCCCGAAAATATCACTATAGCCATTCCAAACATGAAAGATGCTAGGCTCTACTTTATCCGGATCGAACAAAATAATTGAATATCGCGAGCGCTCTGGTGAAGCCGATATGTCCGTGAATCTGATTGGCCTAAGGGATTTGTTACAGCATGCCTCTTGGGAAGGTTCCCGTTTTTCTAAATCCGTGGCGTCACTCACTGTGTGGCCAAGCCTACGAACAGACGTGTATTCGTCTTGTCAATGTTGTATCGTCTCATATTGCTTTGTTCTAGTTTTGTATAATTTGTATGGTTTTGTTTTCTACCGTGCCCTTTCGCGACCACTTGAGGAATCTAGTATCAAAGAGATTGTGTCTTGAGGATACCTGGAGCGACCAGGAAGGCGGTGAGTGACGCTTTTGTGAGTTGGCCATATTTAGACCGCGTCGCAGTATCGTGCTTTACGCATTCCCGATCATTATCGTATCCGTGGATTGCTAATCGGTGACCCTCTGGAGGATCGGTGCTGTCTAATATCATTTATGGGTCGAATTTTAGTTTTGCATTACTGCCTATACAGTTCACGCTACGCGGAGTCGTTTCGTTAGCGCAAGGGTATCGTGAGTCCTTCAGCACTAGCCAACGTTAAAATTCTGTATAATATCCTTTTGCTTGTCTATTCTGTTAGGAATATTGTATAGTGTCTATTTCAGTATCTTATTGACTACGATATATTTTTGTAGGATATTAATGTCTTGAAAATTCGTAGATATTATTTTGCCAATAGATCCTCGGGACCGCAGGCCTAATAATTCCTTTGGGGGATCTACGTTCTATGTAACGCTCGTATATTTTGTTCGGGAATCGTTGTTCCATCTCTTTCTCTTGTTTTGTTTAATAAACCGGGCCAGATTATGGTTCCATATTTTATTTTGGAAACATTAGTATTTGTTCGTTATAGTTTTTAAAGTGATACTTTCCAGATTTCAGATTTTGATTATTGTCTCCCAGACGCAGGATCTCACCACATAAGAGCTGGCCAGAATGTCCTTAAGAGACAACGATGTAACTCTGGTTATACCTGGCGCCCAATAATTTAGTCTTTTATCAATTATTTCTCGCGGTGCCATTTATTTGTGCGACATCGTAAAAGACTGTCGTCACAATACATATACATATAAGAGCATGCGTGCGTGTGTATATGCAAACAGAGAAACTTACATACGTGAATTCGAACATGTACACGTACTCGGAGATGGATTTACAAGCATGGTTCCACCTGCAGGATATCCGATGTATCTATGGTTTTCTCGCGAGGACATTGGTAACAGTAACATTATAAGGCCTGAAATGTAAATCCAATCAGGTACCACAGAAACCACATCCCTATACCTCAGGGAGGGATGTCTGTAGAGGTATCTAGAATTAAGCAAGCTACTACATCGCCAGGGTACGTGCATACGTATCTATAACATACAGTATAATATAGGGGAAACAGGAGATACTGTGACTACATAGGTAGCCACTTCCTCGAAATCGTAACGCTATATTCTCAGAGCTGTTCCCAAAGGGCGAACTCCTGGATACGGATACATACTTCTCCCTATTCGAAACGATCTACCCCCGGGAACACTCTTATTCTTTTACGATTGAGCTACAGAAATTACTAGACAGTTCCTTCCACAGGAAACGCTTTTCCCTTCAGACATGAGAAAAAGAAAGGGAAACAAACACTGGTGAAGAAAGAAGCTAACAAATACTGACTCCAAAAAGTTTCCTGGCAAGCTAAGGTAAATCGTACTTCTTGTATTTTCGAATTTTTTAGAGAAGGCAAAACAAAATCCCCAAAATAGGTGCTAGAGGATTTTTTAATACTTGTATAATATAAACTGAAGTAGGATGCTTGTAATGCATTATCTATCTCAGGTGTTAAATCTACCTGTAAGAACTTTAGTCGTTCGACCATATAAAATGAAACGGAGCATCGGATGTAATTCCCATTCGTCTAAGAAATGCTGACCAATGAAAAGTATATCTCATTTATATATTTATGATTATACAACATTGGAGAGAAATCCCGGCTTATCAATAACGGACGTCCGTTATCACGAATGCGCATAAATGACTCTTAGAAAACGTACCACACATTATACATACCGAAGAAAATATAGAAATGTTACTATTGATTCTTTTATCGATGCCGGAATGAATTTTTTTCGATGCTCAGGATTCCAGCAAAAGTTCCACCAACTCACCTGCAACAGGATAAACAAAGAATGTTTTAGAAATTGGTTCTAAATGTATTTTCGTACATATTAATCCCTTAAACTTCTACTGTAATTATTACTAGAATTCCTTTCGAGTCATCTGTTTTCATCCAAAGCTTCAAAGCTTCTATTTCATCCTTATTTCGTAACCTGAACTAGCACACTGAGACTATCCCCATGATTTTAAGAACAACTCTTCCTGGTACTTACTCGAAGGAAGCATCGTGGGGATGCTGTTAGGTAGCTTTACCGAAGAAGGAGCTTCGTGGGTAAGTTGGCAATAGGTTGGGTATCCAAAGACTTGGCGGTAGAATGTAGCTTAGGTTGGTACGTCGCGAAGGGATGCTGTTGCAAAACAATAATAGCGCTGTAAATTTCACGTGGAAACGCACCCCAACGATTTTCCCTTAATTGTTTCGTTGTTCCGCGAAAATCTTCAGTGGGGACGGCCGACCTTGGTACTTTGTGCCAGTATATTCAACTAACCTTCTGACGGCTTAAAAATGATTCAGGAAAAGGAGACAAACGAAAACCCTTCCGGTATCATAAAGGTTAAAATCTTCGCTATTTTTATCTTTGCATCTGTTTCGTAAACTTTATCACACATTTAAGTGATTATCTAATTGAGTATGCTATGTATATTGTTTAGCCGAAGAGTTTTCCCTATTAATAGTTTGATCCTAGACAGGAAGGATTCAGTGGGCCATCTTGTTAGGCAGGGGTTACTCAAGAGCCCAGCCACTTTGTAATATTCCTATACTTTCCCATAAGGAATACAATTACCTTTATGTAAACGAATTTTGTAGACAGATAATAAAAAAAAGGTTTACGTATATAAATACAATATTGGAAACGTTTTAAATTTTCTAAAAAGGTCCCAGCGGATTCAAAATTATTCTTAGGAGCGTACATTAAAATACTTTCGAGATGAAAAACCACCCCCAGCCTAACCATCTAGGGTTAATATCACAGTACAGTAGATCCTATTCTTCATAATTGAATTTTTCTTCGTCAGTGTATCTACTAATTATACTTATGAAATAAACGCCGACCTTCCTACCTGACCCAATAAAATTAATAAAACAATGGCCTAGTCTTTCAAGTTAATCTCATACACTCTTGGATTCCCTGCATATTCCTTTCATCCTTCTTCGTGCTAATACTAAACGTTTAGTAGCCTCCTTCATCTCGACATCTAAAGTAAGGCGATTACAGTAAAATCACAAGGCAGTAAAAGACAGCTCGATCTGATCCCTTAAGGAGTCTTCACACTACGCAGATTCTTCCAAAAGAATCAACCAGCTTACAGGAAATACACGAGGGACAATTTTTCATGGACGACGTTCCGCATTCTTAAGTTGCCACACGTATACATCTCGGCAGCAATTTATAAAATTTTGCCTGACACTTACGTACTTATCTACTACCTACTACCAGCCTATTGGTACCGGCGACATGCATAAGAGGTAAGCGCGACAATCTCTAGAAAATTGAAAAATAATCGAATTCAATATATTCAACCAGTTTTCTTTCGTTTCAGTAACCATGAGTACTACACTGTGTGCGTAAGTATGTGGGAGACAGGTAGATATCAACCCCATTGAAAAGTAGTTTCTCACTAGAATCTACCACGTGCAGAGTGCAGGCATGTGGATGGGTATGGGCCTATAAACTGGTATCCATGTGGACTTGTATTACAAGTCTTGGCAGAAGAAGATTGATGCAACTTCCTGTACTAGAACACGATCGGAAAACCATAACTCGCATAAATATATTACAGGTGATACATAAAACGCGTTGGGCTGGTGTCGCAACAGGAAGAAGGAAGATACCAAGCCCATGCACTAGCTATGGGTTCCCTATTGGTCCATAGGGTATGTGGCTGGTTCTCTATAGCTTCTCTCTACCTAATACTGGTTGCTTGCATCTCTTATACTCCCTTCCTTTTGCTCCGTTTACTCGATCTACCTCGTTTTCCACTTTTTCCACTTTTCTCACTTTTCCCATGAAAGAGATCTTCCTGCCTCTTACGTGGAAAGCCATAGATACCGCTCTAAAGCTAGAATCCACTCTACCTAATGCGAATTTACTGGCAACTTGTCCCTTTCGTTATTCCTTCGCTCCGGCCCAGGCACACAAGTGAATCGACCACTACAGAAATTGAACGATAGAATCACTTTGGAGTTTATGGAGTTTATAATCGAGCTACCGTGACATTTTCCTGATGAGATTTTACTAGTTATCGTTTACTGTCACTGCCACGTCGTATACGCTAATGTAGTAATAAGGCAATGGGTATTGAGTCTGGAGACCGTAATGGGGTGCTAGTATAACAATTGCCCGTAAGGGTACCTACTGCTGCTTATTTGTAGAACTACAACGTATTACAATACTAGCTAATTGATCAATTACATCTTCCAATTTGAATGTAAAGAGGGCACCTCTGAATTATTTAATTGAAAATACAAAGACTAAAATTATCTGTACATACACACTCGTGCGAATTAAATGGGACAATCCGTGGTTAAAGGTATCGATGTGGCTGGACGGAAGGCAATTTCTGACTGTAGGGGATGATAAAGAAAAAGCGTTAAAGGGGTAAAAGGAGAAAGAAGAAATTTAAAGAAAGCCAGGTGTCGTGAACGAGACGTGTCTCTAACCTGTTACGCCGTATAACGTAATGGGCTAACTTGATTTGTCTAATTCTACTAGTGGCACTAAGAACAGTAGATATGGTCCCTAACCTAACTGACTTTGCCGAACAGTCTGCACTTTGATTTTAATCACAGTGCCGGTAACCGCTCAGCGATTTACCAGGATTATCCGAGTCTAGGGTGATACTACTATACCTACTTCATTGCCATCGACTTTAACTGTTCTAGATAGGTACCTACCTACCTGTCTTTAACTAAAGCGCAGGACTATTAGAATTGGAAACCATATACGGACCGATTCAATTTCCTAAAATTACATCAGAATTCCTATCAACATTCGTCTTTAAAAGCTAATGATTCAAAAGTCAAATAAAGCACGGGTCTATTTATGTATAGTTCAATTTCATAATTATATACTTTGTCAAGCAGTATCAATAGCACCCATTCGAGCTTGGTGATTTTTTCTTCTACGAGACGATTATTTATTACAAATATATGAAATGTCGGCCTAATTAATTTAATTACTGGATGTGAAGTGTCGTCTACATTGGCCATTATTAATGACAATGCCACATCCGGGCTGTGGCAGAATTTTTTCACGATCCTTAAAAAATTTCGTTCTGTCTACTCCCAGGCTGTTGAGTGGCTCTAAACCCAGTCCTAGCTTAACAATCTCCAACCAGATTGCAATAAATAATGACATTCTCTGTAAAAAGAGATTGTCATTAATAATGGCCAATGTAGACGACACTTCACATCCAGTAACGATTATTGATTAACAGAGTAGTTACCAGTTGCTGACTTAAATTATTTTATTGGCCCTACTAAACGAGAGATGTATGCAAACCTTATCCATTTAATTATATTTAATAAGATTGTATTGTACAACAATCCTAAATAATAACAGTTGAAACTGTACTAATGTTCTATGTAAAGCGTAACCTATATTGTGAAGCTCTCTTACTGTTGGATTAAAGAAAATTCTAGTCACCTTGGCAAATTCCATTGATTTTAGAAATTTGAGAATCGTAACGCAAAGCGAAATGCCACTCTATTTCCAATAAATTCAATCATCCCTATTCCACCGGCACAGCTAGTATTACGTAGCACCTAATGCGTTGTACAATAATATATGTATATGTGTGATAGTATATGCGTAAATCCGCCATTTGCTTTGGTAGAACGTAAAAACTACAACGAAATTCGAGGAAACTCATCGCAGCAACACTAATTAATACGCCACCGTGGAATCATTTCATAATTTAATCTTTGTGAGTGACAATTGCATAAACGCTTTCTCATTTAAAGAAACAAAAATTTAGCGGCTTTTCAACGGGTCGACACGAGGTCAGCGCAGCTATTTTTCATGGAGAAACAGTGGCAAAGATTGAAAGAGAAACAAAGAGGAGAGAAAAATATAAAGAGCCAGGAAAAAAACGGAAGGAGCAATTTCACAAAGTGGTTTCGTTCAATGCTACAGTAACCAAGAGACTGTTCTCATCTTATTTAAATAAGTAGATAATAAGATATACATAAATTGTACCTTAAATCTATACTAAGAAAATTACTATTGCCAATAAGAATCTAACTCTTATTTTACTCTTTAGCCAAAATCAATTCTTTCTTTTCTTTTCTTATTTTTCCATTATCTTTTCAACAAATTTTCTAAATAATAAAAAGTTGTGTCGCAGTTTTTTACCAGCTCATACAACAGACAATATAGCGTTAGAATGGAATATCTATACAATTGACAAAGAAGTATAGCTTAAGGAGATTTAATTCGATTCCATTAAGTGTTACGACAAGATATCATTAAATATTAACATTTCAAATGAAGTATTTCATACATTAAATCATATGGTTGATTTATGTAAATTGAGAACTTTTGAAGAAATTAAAGAAATTATTCTTTGACAAGCTTACCGATTGAATACCAAATTCGCTAAATAGACAAGAAGAAATTATCCTCTGCATTAGATGGGTACATATATTGCTTGTTGCTTGAAGTGAGAACAATAAGATTCTACTCATTGAACCACCCGCCGAATATGGAAATAGTTTTATAGGTTAAAAAATATAAACTTTCATATACAATATATACAGCATATTTGGTCGAATATCTTGAAAATTCAGTAAATATCAAAATTGAATAAAGTTCAGCGGTTTTATAAATTTTCTCATGATTAAATTGTTTTCCTTTACAACTCACAAACATAGAAATATTGTAATACAATGAAAATTTGAATCAATCTTCTTTGTAAAACAACAAACAAAATGTTTAAGCGGGAGCATATAGCGGGACCAAGTACATACATACAGCAAATTAAGTTCACTAAAAACTAATATTTCCATTTACAAGCGCCATCTATTAAAAGTTAATCAACACTATACGTAACCAAACATAATCTGCGAACCATGGTCCGTATTCATAGTCAGTGCTTGAAACGAAGCACAGTCTTAAAACCGTAAATCTAGTAATAATAACGCATGGTAGAGGATGCCTTAAGATCGTGCTTAAAACGAACAACTGACTCTGAATACGGGCCCCTGTGTTTTTGTTTCATAGATTACCAAATTTGAACTTGGCTAGACGTGAAATTCCTCCCAGAAAAGAAATTTAATCGTCTTAAATATTATGCGAAACATCAACTGTAAAACGTAGTCAACAATAATTTTTGCCAATGTGTAATAAAAAACAAGTAATTGATATCATTCTGCTATCATATGTCTGTAGAAATCGTACCTAAAAATTCTTAGACAGCACTAACAAAATGTACAAATTAAACTACAGAGATACCACATCTGTGCAGCATTCATAAATAAAAAGTATTTTTTTAACGGATCGCAAACAATGCAATTCCTATAACACACTATATGACTTTCCATAAATTCTCTGAAATATAAATATAAATATAATTATAAGATAAAAAACTAAAATAAATTTCAGTGCCAAACCATGAACATACATACTTTGTAACACAAGTTGTATGTAAAGCTACGTGTTACTAGCTAAAGACTTCATTGTTTTCGAATTATGAAATAAAAAAGTTGTACTCGTGCACTGAGTCTACATGTTTCGAGTATTGAAACGGCCAGGGTGTAAGTGTAGTGTCCACCCATGCCCTTTATCGCAGAAAAAATCGAAATGACCGAAGTAAATCCACCCCATATTCTCCAATCCCCGAATCCTCTAAATTCGCCATAGCAGCATTGCCCGTGTACGCATAAAAGCATCTCTCAGCATTTTTTGAGAACGATCGTGACAAATCGCCGCAGCGATTCCTGTTCGTGGGATTTTCGCAGATGAAACGAGGGGATAGAAATAAGAAGGGACTATATGGGTTAGAGAGAGGGGAAGAGCGATGCAGATAGATAATGAATGATAGAAAGCGACCGCGAGAGAAGACGGAATCGATTCTCTTGAGGGGAGAAAGGCAAACGTTCAAATCTCCAAAGCTAATGTGTGCGGGCACACACGCGACACTTATAGCCGAGGGGAATGTAACGGTACTTACGTGAATAACGAAGAGAAGTGGGAGGGCGCTAAGGAGGAGGGTGTAGTAACGAAGAAATATCGCACCCGCCGACCCTATTCTCTCTATTGAATAACATTAAATAATCGGCCAACAAGCCATTTCTCGAATGCGTTCACACTTGGTTCACACATGGTGGCTGATACATTGCTTGGATTTAATTAGCATTGCTTGCTTCAAGAATTGTATCGAGCTAACTGCACTCAGACGTCGTAGTCCTACAATTCCCTAAGTACCTGCCTCACGATCTAGCAATCCAGATATCCATCTCCAACCCTTACCACGGCAAACCCAGTAGCTAAAACCATGGCTTGAATCATGGGACAAACAAATCCATCAGTCCGGACCTAATGCCACACCCCTATTTGGCTAAAAGCCAGGGCTTATCCTTATTATGATTTCTAACCGCCCCGAATGCCTCGCCGTGCTTTGCTTTGCTCTTGTACTTGCTTGCATTGCTTCTTAGGTCACTTCCTTGTCGGAAGTTGGCAGTTCTATCCATCGTGTGCCAATGGTACCTACTTTGCTAGTTCAAAGAACTTTCTCGAATAAGAATAATTCTACTGAAGATAATTCTCTAAAAATATTTGAGAATGGTTTCATTCTTATTTTTATAGCAGGAAAATATTGTTTAATGTTTTCTTAGAGAAATTAATATTTGAACCTGCTGGTTTTTAACATGCTAACATGAGAGAGTCAACGTGATAAACTTAGATGAAAAATGTAAAATATATTAAAAAATTAATGATCTTTAAACTTTCCAAACAATTCTTCTTACGTTTCATTATTGTAAAAAATTCTAGTATCTAATACGATAAGCAAGCGAGAAAAAGAGAGAAAAGGGCAAGATAGCCTTTATGGCGTGGAATGTTTCTTATCAGGATTTGATATTAATGTCGTAAAATATAATTGAGTGCTGCGGAAGGCGCTCGTTTATGCGTTCCCGCTATGCTATACATGCAGAAAGAATACGAACGTCTATATATATTTATACCATAATATACACGTGATGCGTAATACATCAGAAATGGGGATGAAGATAGGGATGGAATATTGTGTTATTACTTGACAAGCGAATGACCGAAGGCGAATAATGCTTAACAGTTTAATTCAACATCATAGGCCGCAACGTCGTATAACCAACAACACCGTAACCGAAGTCAATGGGGACATGCGAGAAAGATCTCTCTTTAAGGGCCATTTCGTTGACAGGGAGAGGAAAAAGGAAGAAAATGACAAAGAAAGCACGGTTCCAACCACTACCGGTGAATTTACGCGCGAGCGAACCCATCTTCGTGGCAGCGGCATTGGTAGCAGCGAATAGTGACCCTCTAATTTTTACGGTTTAGGGTATGAATACCACCCCCTCCCTACGGTCCCTGAGTCATCGTATAAAACGAACCAACAACCCCTATGTACGTACATATATCTCCGTGGGTGACGAAAAGGTTGCCCTTTCCGTCGCTTCCTGCACGATTCTCTTAAGTTCAGATGACTGAAACTAACGTCCTACTATCACAGGGGTGACTAGAGTGTCCCTCTTAGAGGGTGGATGCTGATAATAATGTCAGTCTCTCACAAGGTGATGAAGATCGACACTTATCCAGCTAGGGAAGGCTATATCTCTTAAAGGGAACCATCGTTGGTACGTAAGTCCAAAATTTTTTCGAAACAAAGACCTACCCTTAGGATTTTCCAATATTAAATCCAATTCATTATAGTACAACTTGGAAAAATTAGAGTTTGAGGAAGAAATTCGAAGAACTATATTCTAAAAATTGAAACGCATAAAACATTCCAGAAAGATCTTTGAAAGCATGTCGAAAAAGGTCATACTTTGTAATATTCCCTCCATCCCACTGTCTAGGCTACAATGCTTAGGATCTAACACAAAATTCTTATTACTACAATCAATAACTAAACCGATTTGACTCAATATTCGCAATTAATGAAAATAAAAGATTGTTTCTTCAATTCACATTTTCCCATATAATGGCATATTATGTCAATTTCTTTGATATACCTATTTTCACGTGTATCACTACGAGTTCATCACTGATCGTTTTTGAAATTGCCCTTTCGAAACTCATCTGTCGAGGAATTGCATAGAGATAAATCTAATGTTAGTAGAATTGAAATGTTGTACCTGTACTGGAAATTGCGTACCATCGCTTATACGCTTCAGAGTGCAGAGCTTTGTCAGTGCAGAATCTAGTCTTCGCTAGGTACTACGATTCCTACTGTTGGCTTATATACTGATGCTACTGCTTCTCCCTTTCCCTCCTGCCCTTCATCTCTTCGTCTGAAGCCCTCTCTTCGGTTGGCTTGTTGCCTGACTGGCTTCTCCAGAACCATCCTCAAACTGGAACCATCCCCTTTTCTCATCCCCTAGCATTATCATAACGTCAGACCCACTCCCGATTGTCCCTTGTTATTGGCACGCGCATCGCCACACACGAGCACGGCAACCAGGGGGTAGCCAGCATTATTGTACCGGAAAAAGAGGGAAGCCTGTAATCCTAACGCAAAGCTAGACCACGTCTCCATTGTCCCGATGCATCCGATGCATCGACAGTGCAACCGGCCGAATCGATTCACTCCTCGATTATCAACGGGTCTTACGATCCATTTCAAATGTTTTTCACATTTTCCCAGACCAGCTTCTTTTGCTCTTAACCGTGAATCACGTTGCATTTTTATAATTCAGAAGAATTTGTTGCGTTCCTTTAACATACACGATTTTTTACAGACCCCACAAAAATATACCATGTATTATATTTGTATAGAACTGCTAAAACACTTTGTTAAAAATTCCAGCAGCATTCTATAATTCAAATTGCTTTGTTCAGGCTTGCTCTATAAATTCATTCGCCGTGGATGATGCCCTAGCTGAATTGGTACCAATCTTGTGACGAGTTCCCAGGCCCAATCTGCTAAGAGACCCACTCTCATAAATCAGGAACGGACTCCGGTTCCCGAATAATTCCTGGCTTTTATTTCTCTTTTCTTTGTACTTCATGCTTTTTCTCTTTTCTTGGCGTCAGCGGTACTCCCCAACTTTCTATATTCCTGCAACAGTGCACGCATAACTTGTCTATGCGGAGTGATTGTCTAACAAATAGTCTCCATGGGCCCAAGCAGTAATGTAATTTGGTGAACCGTCGTGAGAAACCGTTTCAGAATGGGATGGGTCCTTGGCGCCTTCTATCCATTGGAATTACACTTTTGGACGGATGCGAATTGGTATCAGTATACATTCACGCGCGTATGGAAGCACATATACAGATATACAATAAAGAAAATGGATCTCCGAAAGGGGAACGTCAACGATAAGGCAGAAGCAAGCCAGTAGGATTCCCTTCCACGAATTGAAAAAAAGATCATCGATTTTCTTTTTTCTTTGACCCAACAAAATTTCACGAAACTCATGTCGAGCTGAGAGAGCCGTACATCTTATTGTTACAGTTTGTGCGAAAATAAAAAAGAATAAGAGAATAATAAATCCATGATACACCCATGGTTTCGCTCAAAGTCTCTAGAGAATCGAACACTTCTTTGAGATGACAACCTATATTCAATTTTGGTCTACCTATGTACTACATGCGTATATGAGTCTCTGATCGACATCCCTAAGGCTTGGAATTATTCCCTAATCGATTATCCCTGATGATCTATTTTCAAAGGGGCATTATCTAAGAGCTGTACTGTTTGTGGAATCTAGTTCGTACAATCCTAAAATGTTTTCAGTAGAGAAGAATTCTAAAAGCACTATAGCAATCCGTAATGAAAGAAATGATCATTGTGCGTCTCTACGTCCCTTGTACATATTCGTTGAAAATTGTTCACACGGTGCAAACTCAACGCATCTCATGAATTATGTAAATACTCGTTTCTGTGTATAGGAAAGGCAAAAAAAGACTATAAAAAACATCGATACGTAGTCAAGTAATTTATGTGTACTTTTACCTACTTTGCGCATTCTTAAGAACATCAGGGCACCAAATTATTATTTGTTGTCACTGCTGAAAGGTTAGGCGCAGAAGAAAATCTCATTTGGAAATGTCACCCTAACAAGTTTCCGGGGAACTTTGACAAATCGGCCAGTCGGCCACGATAATAGGCAGTTCGTACCAGGACTTTAACGAGCCGAAGTTTCCCACTAATCAGTCTGCGCTAACTGGTATAGTTAGTGCCGACTGTCGACCCTTAACCGCTTATCCCTTTCCAATAACGAAGCAGTCCTATCCTGAATGTATTTCTATGCCAGATATATATCTTTTTTGCTCCTATTATATCCTGAGGTAGGTTAAGGGTTGCGTAGAACTAACGAACGCAAAATGAAAAAAGTCACAGGGGACGGGTGCGTGAGCGCATACGGTATGTATGCACACAAGCTTAGGGTGCCACGACATCCCCGTTATAGTACTCTGCGAGAATTATAGGGAAAAGAGAAAAAAGCATGCGTAACGATGTCAGCGTCTGCAAAGAGCCAATAGGGAGGATGTACGTGTACCAGCGGGGGGCCAGTATAAAACGAAAATCAAAAGTGTCAACGTAGCTATGCATCACTGGGCTGAGCTTGTTAGGGAAATATTTGCCTGTCGGTAGTATCTGCACATTGGTTCATAAGCTGATGATCTATAGGGTGTAGAGCACTAATTCTCGTAGAACGATGCCGATGTAAAATCAAAAGTGCAAAGCCCCATGTACATAATATCACTTCAGTTGCCCTAAAATGGTGGAAAACAAATTTTAAAGGCGCAAATCAAGGAGCTGGCACGTTTGATAATATAAAAATGTGTATTGTGAGATAAATAAATGCGATCTCATTTTTTACGTTTCGTCTAGAGCTATTGATAAAACTATCCTATGTTTGGTGATTATTCCAAATAATCAATTCCAGGTTAAAAAGGTTATAATCTGAAATTTATCGTTCACAATAACCAGCTTCAAAATGACAACGACCCAGTTCAGATTTAGTATTTCTTTTGCGTTTACCGTTTAACTTCCATTTGCTATCTACAAGTATATAGTTTGGCGATATCGTAACAACTGCCATAATCAATGAACTCATTTTATATTATAACCTCTACAGATGTGCTATTAAAAAAAAACACTCATTCACAGTCTTCACAGTCCTGTAGTCAATTTCAGCAAATAAATTACCAATCTCAGCAAGTAACGAGCAAATTGCATTTGGGCAAATGATGAGTGCAATTGGCCATTCCGACACATGGCATTTCAGATATGTATATGACAATGAATGTAACTGATGACAACCTCAAAATTCTTAATGAATTGCTTAAGTTTAAAATTTACGCATAGAATCGTTTTTATCTTTGTAATTATACTATATATCGTACAGTATCTGTACTTCTGATTTGAGTCTCGTCGGTGCCACCGAGAAACCAAGTAAGAGAAAAAAATATTAAGTTGGCACGTGCCTACCATTTCCACGACCGCCTCACTCTGATTGGCGAACTTCGTCAGCTAACGATAAAAGAACAAGACAACTTTCAAATAAAATAAAGGTCATTTTTGTTAGCTACCTTTAGCTAAGAAATACCGTCACACACCGAAGGTCCAAAAATCTTGAAACATCCTGTATAAAACTACTAGACACAGTAACCCGTAACTACCAGGTAGTACTTCCAATTCGATGAAAGAGCTTTCAACTAGAAAACCCGGGAAAATCAGACCTGGATGTTTGAGCAGGTGGACGTTATCGGGTTGGCGAAGATGTCCCACCGCAAGGATTTGGATCCTATTTCCCCAAATCTAATAGTCTTAATTGCTCGAGGTGGAATGCTCGGAAAGGACGGGAAGTCAGTAACACCGATAGATACTGTGATTCTACGTTGGACGCTACTAGTAGTATCTAGAGGCAAGTCCATTACCGGAGGATCACGGCTGTAATTTGAAAAAGACACTGCGCGTTCTTACTTCCTTTTTTCTCCTTATCCTCTTGCTGCGGGAGATCGCCGCATTACTGGATCTCTATTTTTTTCGTTCTGCCATGTTCTTGCTATTATAAAATAACCATAGATTATATATTGTAATTTGACAGTTTAAATTGAATCAAAGAGGGTGAACTTCAGCTTATGATACTAACCGGTAAGCATTTTTTGTTATAAAATTAAATTAACAAGTTCAGTCAAAAGAATATACGTACATAGCTTTGCTATGTTAGACCTATATGTTTTAAAGCTTATTGAATCCCATACTATTCAACTACGATAATCTCTAATCATTCTAAATATATACGGCACATATTATATTATGTCTCAATGCACAACAGAACTCCAGTTTACTACCAGTATTACGAGGAAATTAAAATTATAAATTAACTGCACGTACGCCACAGGGAGCCTCTATAAAACCACGTTAACGCATGATTCTTGGGTTATATGGTTCTTATATACCCACTGACTGTTCCTGATGGTAGTCGTAGCTAGTACCGCTCTTCGACTAGGCGACGCTCGTAAACTCGCAGTTTGCGGCTAAGTAAATTCCATTGGAGCCAAGGGGGGTGTCTAGGCGTTCAACCGTAGCAGGTTGAACTCCCTGAACTGCACGGATCCCATTAGAGGGTTGAAAATCTTTGGCAAGAACGAGGACATGCTGGACCTTCGACAAAATTGGCTAGTAAAACCATCGTGATTTCAGAATAGCACTGTTGCAGTTTTCAAAGCTGGTACCATCACGTTATATCTTGCATTGCCTCAGAGATCGCTGATCCACGCTCTACCTTATAATGTATTACGTTCGATCTTGAGGTAAGGGACATCCTACCGAAAGGTCAATACTTACACATGCACCTGCTTTCTTCTCTACTGTATATCCGAAGGGTTTAATGGGGTCAGCTCCCTCTATGTGGGAAGGTTTAAGCGAGACGTGCCGTACAAAACTTCGTGGAAGAGGATTAACTCTTGGGAACCTGTAAATCAATCAATCATCTCCCGATTGACTCGTCCCTAGCGCTTCCGGCTTGTACGGAAGAGACTTCAAATTCTGTCCTCCATCGTGGCTTAGCCGGTGGTTGCTGTCATGGTAGGTAAACTTGTATGTGTATCCATTATAGATGACTGTTTATTTGGACCCTAACGATTGAATATCATATCGAAAGATCACGTGCAATAATATTAAAATGCATTTAGTGAGAAAAACAATGGAAAAGTGACGATACTATTAAAAAATGAAGTTATAGTGTTAAGCCCTTCACACACAAAATAACGTAAGGAGGTAAGACGTAAGCGTAAGCCATAATCAATAAGCACCATCACACACCAGTCGCGTAAGTAGTAAGTTACGGCCAATCACACTGCGGTCTTTCTTTCATTTTGTTTTCACGCAAACAAAATATTTTTCATAGAAGCAATGCCACTCATCTCGCGTCAAGTAACAACCGATTTTGTTTACAAACGAGAAGGCTTGTGTCACTACGGCTAACGTCTTGCGAAGAAAAGTGGAGGGGACAGTACTAGATTCAGATTGGTTGGTTTTTTACGCTTACGTCTTACGAAGTTATTTTATGTGTGAAGGGCTTAAATCTTTCAGTTCAAAAGTGTTCCACAGATTAGGAACTATATTAGGCGTAAAAGAATTTCTGCTACGGTAATAACCCATGAATACTCTTTGTATGGCTAAAGTCTGGGATGAGGAGTAAAGCAATTTTAGACTAAAAATCTGTCTTCTGATCGGATCCTCTACTTTCATTGCAAACTTTTAAATCATAATATTTGCACTGCAACATTCGTATTAATAGCATAGATCTTGTGCAGGGTTGGGTAAGAATTAGAGGATCTCCGTATTAATCTAGAAATAATCATATATGTATCTATCGTAACGACGATTATTCCTGAGAAATCGCGTTTCCAAATAAATGGACACGCGAAACGCTCCGTGTTCCATCGAGCCCCACGACGTAGCCGAATTTACCAAAGTTCGTGACGTGCATTAATATACCACGTCACACTATATACCAAAGCGAAGGTCCCGAAAGCGCAGTAAAGCTTTCACACTATACGTGATACGTATCATGAAGCGAATTGTGATAAAGACGTAGGCATTCAATTCCTGTAGCAATACTAAATGACTCGATCCCTCATTGAACCTTTATGGTCGTGGGCTTTATACGATATATTTTCCTCCGTCCCTTGTAAATGGTTCCCATTACCTTGCTATACACTCATTCACTTCCTTCCGGTCAAGCCTCAAAAGATGAAGGATTAGAGAAGAAAGATCAAGACACCAGGGGTGCTATGTTTCGCACGCAGCCAAGCCAAATATTTATTTTTCCGTTTACCGTGAACATCCGCGAATACTGAAAGGCTTGAAGCTAAGCGAATTGTGGGGTACTACTAGATGAGACCTGTGTATAAAGAGCAAAAGAAAAGGGACAAAGAAATAAAAAGCTCAGAAAAAAGAATATAAAAGGATATCCTGACAGTCGTGATATTGCGAATAATCTCGTTCCCGGATATCGTCCACTTTCTTAGCCCGTTGGTAATTTCGTTTAATTAACACGTCTGAGAGTTATCGAGTGTGCCCCCATCTTCAGGGAAGGAAGGCTGGTTGAAAAACTTCACCTCGTCGCTCGAACGGCTTACCCTTCGTAAGAAATATTTCACGAGGTACTTGGACGATTAGGAGCGATATCTAAAGAATAAAGAAACTTACTGTTGCTAGATACCTACTAGCACTTGCCGCTGGGACAATGTAGAGGATATTGTATGTATTAATTGTTGTTTTATATTCTCCATTAAATTTAATAGAATAATGGAAGTGTTTACTTATAGCTAACTTCCAAGTATTAAAGCGATCCTAGAGAGGAGAAAAATGTTGAAAAAAAAATGTAACGGGAGTAATTTACCACAGAAAGACCGGATGATATACGTAGCTACCCCCAGTGTATAAAAATTGTAAAAAAAAAAAGAGAGCCGCCATTCACGCAATTGGAGAGCTGTTGACTCGTTCGAGAGTAGGGAAATACCGAAACATGATATCAAGAAGCAAATAAGACGTCGCGAAGTCGCAGATGTCTCTTGATTTATCGGAGCGACAGCTTCCGTCGAAGTGAGGCCGCACCAAACTCAGCCACAAGCAACGTAAAACCACCGTAGGAGATGGGAACGTGTAATTTAGAGAGTCTAATTTCCGAATCGTTAATATCTCAATTTCTCCCTTTCCGTTTAAAGAGAGGGAAGATAGAAACTGAGTGAATGGTGCAAGATCACTTTACAGGAAGGCGGTGAGTGACGCTTTTGTGAGTTGGCCTTATTTACTTTATCGGGGGATAGATACACCGTATCGCAGTGTCGTGCTTTACGCATTCCCAAAATTCTTGAATTTTAGTATTTTGTCATTGTAACTTTAGAGTGAACCTCCGCAGTTTTCAGATTTTTATCATTTTCTCCCAGACTTAAGAACCCACCGTATAAGAGCTGGGCAGGGTATTTTTAAGAGACAGCGGTGTAACTCTGGGTATAGGTAATTTAGTATTTTATCAATTATTTCTCACGGTGCCATTTTCTTGCGATGCCGTAGAAAGGGATGTTACAAAAAATACATGAATGGATGGGTAGACAAAAATAGACGATGTAAAAATGAAAGAGTTTAAAAGGCGATTATAGGACAGGACGAGTGAAATTCAGGCAATCTTTAAGGCACGAGAATGGGTAGAACTCCCCTGAAATAAATTTTTAGCTAATTGGCAAGCATCGTAGTAATTGCTCGAAAAAATCTCGCCGCGGCATTAATTATGCTAACGTCCAACAATGGAGATACCGTAGCTAAAAATATACGGGAATAAAAAGAGAAATTTATAAAAAAAGCAAATGATATCAAATGAAATAATCAGACGGATAAAGTCTCGAGTTTGAAGTATATCCTTCAAGAAAAGAGAAAAGATCATTTCAAGACGTAAAAAGAAACGTAAAGGAAAAAGAGGTGGCAAGCGGAGACGGGATACTGGCCAAGTGGCTTTTCCAACTAAGACCAAGGCAGAAGGGAAAGAGATAAAAGGAAAATGGGTAGAGCGAAAAGAATAAAAAAACCGTTGAAGCCTTACCGGAAAAGATCCTTTCCGTTGAGTCCAATGTTTCTAGTTACGGAGACACCCTGGGATTAAGTAAGCACGTACGCGCCAGCCAAGCTACAATTTATAATTCAATCTGGAAAAGGGTATAAGAGGAATGCAATGCTGGAGCAGATACGGGCATAAATACGCAGACTTAGATGGGGGACGTACGTCGCGTTCAAAAAATGAATAACCATTTTGATTCATGTCCCCATACATAATAAACCAAAAAAGAAGCACGTCCAATTCTTTGGGAAAAAGCCCTTTATTGTTTATATTCTCTGTCACAATTGGTATCGTCTTCCAATATACAATTAATTTTCTAATGCGCTTATACGCGTTTACTGAGTTATTAATTTATATACTTATGGACTGACCAATTACACAGAAACTTACCGCGAGACTTCAGGAAGACACTCCAAAGGACCGATTTAGCCCCCCGTATAATTCAATTTCGAATCCACTTGACCTCCCTCGTCTGCACCCAATCTACTGCAGCCCACGAAGCGTTCTTAGCTGCCATTTTTAGAAGGAAGCGGTGCGTTCATGGCACAGAAAATCAATTTGGCGGCCACCCTTCGACCACCCTGGTCGCCTGTCGTATAAATATAATCCCTTTTTCGCGACACGATGAATAAACGTATAAGTTATGCACCCTGATTTGGCTCCTCACTCGGGTAAATGTCCCGACTGCCCCCTCTTATATAAGCGCAGACCGCCGCAAACCCTACTGTCCCCTCCGTTGCAACCTCTATATAATAGAATGGAGATGGCGATTGAAAGAAAAATTGAAAAGATTCATGTTTTGATTTATGTACACCACCGATTTTCCACGATAATCTCATCACATAAATTTTGTCACCCATTTTCATGGGGTGAGTTTTCTAAAAAGAAAATATATGATCTGTAATCAGTGTACTATCGTTACGTTCTGTCGACAAAAAATCTTATACCATGCATCTCCCGTCGTACAAATTGCAAAAAGAAATATATACAGTTAATATGTTCTATAGTCGGTCGATGAGTTCTTTTTTTTTTTTTTTTTTACAAAACGCAAAGCCCCAAACAAGTCGCATGTGGCTCTGTATAAAATGTTTGTCACAAAATATGCATGTGCATGGTTTTGCACTAAAATATTTTTTTTTCTAGATTTAGTATACTTATATTGCCATGATTTTATATAAAGCCACGTGTAATTTACTAATTACATTGTTGATGAATCGTCAAGAAAACGCATTGAACTATTGGACTATATCTCAACTCATATACATACACATAGCACATAATGCGAGTATCTAATTTTCTGCTGTGTAGGGCGCACTGCGGTTTCTCCTGCTTCTTAAGTGATCAAGGTAATGTGCTTTAAAATATCAATTAATATTTTAATTGATATTAACATCAATTAAGCACGAATTTATATCCTCAAGGGGAAAGGAAACTGCGTCTTATACGTGTGAATTATCACACGAACGACAGTTGGTAACGAGGAATCTTCACATACAAAAATGTTATTATGGAAAGCAGTCAATAAATTTATCATACGAAATTGAAGCCTTCAAAAAAAATTTCTTTACTTGCGGAGCCAAATTTTACAATTATTTTTTGAAAATAATATAAGGGAATATCGGCAGTGAAAACCTGTGGATCTGTCATGAGCACCTAATACTGCCTTTGCCTTTTTCTACGTACAACACTTATTGCACTGTTGCACAGAACAACTAATGGAAATTGAAAAAAGGACATGCGTAATTAGGGGGTGTTTGTTCATATTTATTGCAAATTGACACATTAATGCATATTCCACGATGTTCTTTGAACCACAATATGGAATTTCCAGCACTCAAGGCAAATTTTAAGTCCTATAGCTAAAAGTATAAAGAGAATGTTTTCATTTCAACGTAGTAAGCTGCTGACTGCCTCTAAGGCACGAAATCATGGAGGCATGCAAAAGTGTAGTCCCCGTGTCACGCATATTTCCAGGACTTCGGAGTTCGCCGAACAATTTTATTCTCCTATAACCTTTAATGTCCAATGCGTGTCTTGGAACTTTGAACCCGTTTCCATCGACTTAAGTTTGAATATCTCGATGTCCTGGAATATTTGAGCGTCCGCCCAATCGACATCAAAAGAATCTTCGAAAAACTATTTCAATATATTTTACTAAATTAAAAGTTTAACAATACGGTTATTCGTTACGTTAGTGTTTGTCATCTTGCTACTAATAACGCGTTTAACCCTTTACACAATTCTCATGAGTTAGGATACTCATACATGCACGAAGACTCATGTACGTTGAGAAAGGATTTTCAGTAACATCCTGAAACCTAAACTGAACCCTTTATTACAATATCTTTCCCCGCGCCCTCTTTGTTTTGGTAATTACATACATGTGCCGCCCGCAAGCGAATCGATGCTAGCTGCTCGGCAATTCTGAGTGTTCGTTATTACTTTAGCCAGTACATCATCAGATCAAAAAGGAATGTAGACATATCTATCGCTTTCGAACTGACTTACAGATGCTTCCATCATTTATCAAGTGGTTTAAACCCATCTCACGTTAATATATTAATATTCAAGGTCACCAACATAATTTAACAAGTTTTCCACAGTATTTTTACATCAAGGGATAATTTGGTAGACTTATATTTATACATATCTAAAGCTGAACTAACTTAACCACTTATAATATTACGATAAGGAAAAAATGTTTAATGAAAAGTTTTTTGGTATAAAGCATACAGTTTTTTTGCGAGATTTCAAAGTTATAGATTTTTTTTAAATGGGTCGATATATTTTCATTACAGCAGTAATGGAAATTATTATACTATGTAGTTTTATGGAACTAATTATATAGTTCCATAAAACCGCGATAGAATGCGTTTAAAGGTGCCATAAGCTGACATAACAATTGAAAAACTGCACTTTGACAGTAGTTGGCATTGTCAATTTAAAAATTTAAAGTCCAAAAGCAGTTTCAGCAATCTCCAAAAACCTTAGGATACAAGCGATCTGAAGACCTCGGAGCAAACGAGGAATGCCGCCAGAAGAGCGTCAGGAAACGAAGTGGTGGTTTTGGTAAACGTACAACCGAACGTTATTGAAACGATTAAGCTTCTTAATTAACACATAAAAAGAGCTTTTTAATAATTGAGAAGGTAAATTGAAGCAAGATAGTGCCGCTTTAATGAGAAATTTGTTGCACCGGCATAGGGTTGATTCACCCCTTAAACGATGTTTTTTCGAAAAACGCAAAAACATGTCCTTCCTACTTTTTTTAGGTACTTTCAAATGAAGTTTCATTGATCAAAATCGAATTTATAGTTTTTATGTTATTCAAATTTCGTACCTTTCAATCTCTATAAATTTGTATGCATTCCCCCCACCAGAACCGACCAAAATACATTTTTCATGATTCATCATGAGGATTATTTTCCAATTCGTCCCATTTAAATATCTCGACTGGAAATATGCGAAACTGCGAAAACCGCCCTCGAGGAGCCCACCTTGGGGGGGGGGGGGGGGTGATTTCACAGTTTTTCCACCGATAAAAAAACACGTGTCTTAGATTTTGATGGAGAATAACATATTTGAAAACGAACGAAATAGGAGGACGACACCAGAGGTACCTTCCTTGCGAGTAAAAATTTTTTTTACAAATTGTACGCGTGCAAGATTTTGCACTGAAATATATTTTATTTTTCTATTTTAATATACATTTCCGTAATTTTATAGAAAAACCACCTGTGATTTTTCATTAATTGCGAACTGTCCAAAATACACATTGTACTTGTAGGTCAACTATCCGTAGCCCAGATAATTGTTACATAGGTACTTACCGTGTATCAACTATTGGCAAAAAGTTCAACTATGAATTTGCCTACCTTATATTATTTTCGTTGCCCTTTCAAAGCCAATGTCTAGACCATCCTTTCCTTGGTAGCCAACTATATCCCCGTCGAGTTTCCTGTATAAAGTGTCTGAACGTGACGGAGACTACTTCAAGCCCGTAGAAGTCCATGGTGCTACCTTATCGCAAGGAACCAGCAGAGTATCGTTACGATTACCTCAGTAATTACAACACAGGCTGCACATTGCACTGTAATCATCCAGTTACCAATTTGCGGATGAGAACTACCTTACGTTGCGGCAGAATATTTTTTTTCTAATCATCAAGAATTGGCGGATATGGCGTGAGATTTCAACTACTAATTACCGTACAGACAACAGAGTTCAAATTTGAAGTAGGCGCCGTAATTGCTATCAATGAACTGTGGACGTCCACTTTTGTTGTGAAATCTCTTCGGCACTGGACACGAAATTTCCTCGTCGCTACTTAATCACGGGACTTTAATCCCACGTACCTATTCCGATGTATCTTAGTCTTATATTTCTCCTTTCCCATCTTTGCTCTCGTCTGATGTAACTGATGGCCAATCTTTTTGACGATAGTTAACACAGCTGCCTCTGTAGCTAGCTAACTTTATCCCTTAATATTGCCTCTGGTTCTTTGGCCTAGTATTCGTCCTGCCGAAAAGTTTAGCTGCTGAGAGTGAGTAACTGTTAGCTGTAGATTATCTCATTTCTGATTTAAATTAGTTATGATAGTTTCCCTAATTTTGACCCCGACGAAGAGCCGCCCATTCTAGTATAGTTGTATCTTATAATTTTATCATTCATTTACAAACCAGTGAATCAATTTGCTACCTTTCGTAAGTAGAATTATTATTTTATTATTATAATATGAAGTCCTCTGGACTTTCTACGCGCGAGCAACTGAACTTATGTCTACGACCCTTGATTATTCGACGTGAAATTAGTGATTCCCGTCAAGTCGAGTATTATAGTGTTTTTTAGATTCTATTTCTTTTCTATTGTTTCCTTTTCGGCCTATCGAACGACTTTAAATTTATTATTTCTTTTTTCGCATAACCGCACTGGGAAGCTACGAAGTAACTGGACTATATTTCGTGATTTCTCCTATGGCCTGCTACCTCGTATGAGACTTTGCTATTTACTTACGTTGGAACATTAACAATTTTTTATTTTTTTACAATGCTTTTTTTAAAGTATTGTCTATTTTATTTGCGCTATTTGGGCTGTGCGCATAGTTCATTTGTTTGCAGTATTCAGGATTGTCAGGTTGAAATAAATACTGCTAAATGGTAATAGAACTGCTCGCTGAGTTCAACACGATGGTGCTGCTCCGCGTTGCGGCAAGTGTGGAGACACGCATGACCAGTGGTGAATTTTCGCAGTGTTTTCCTAGTTATCTTTTGCTCGCAGATTATTACGAAGATCTTACTTGATACTAGTGGATGTCTGGCACCCAACGACTATCTCCTAGTATCTCGAAATATTTCATCTCTATCCTAGTTACACCTCCCAAATTCAGATCAGTCGAACAAAGATAACGCCCCCCCCCCCCCGTAATATTTTAATCATATATGGCTCAACACGGAATACAACATTACAGTATCTGTAGTGTAGTTTTTCGTTAATTAATTAGTCGTTCTACGTAACCAATCAATAACTACATTGATAACTTTAATAATCCATCGGTTTATACTATGGTCAGTAGAAGAAAATGTGGATGTAACCCAACAGGTGGATTTATCTATTTCTGTAAATACGTTGATACGTGAAATTGAAAGGGCATCTTTAAGACAATCAGTTTATAATTTTTATGAAAAATCAAGTTCCGCCGGTAAACGAGATAATAATCTTTAATAATATTTTGTAGTTCCAGTATCAAAATGATGTATGCGTAAAATTATTTTATATTGAGAAAATGACTGCATAAGATGTGGTTATGTGATAATACACGAACGTGCGTGAGGGTTTGACCCTAAATTTATTCTTGTACGTTTGGTTCTCGTAAACTTTATGGGTACCATAAAATAAGGTTAGCATTTTGTATTTTCTATACGCCCCATCATTTCCATGATTCTCCACACACCGTCACTGTGGCGCCATCTTCATGAGTTTACGCTTACAAATATTTATTATAATGTGTGTAAAGTCCATTAACCACGATCAATGACAATAATAATAGCTATACTAAGAATGGTATTAAAATGCAGACACATTGTCCGAAATTGGGACCGAGATAAGATAAAAATAAAAATATGCACAATAAGAAAGAACTAATACAAATTTTTAAAAGTACAAAGAAGCAGTTTTTTAGTATCGATAAAAAAAACAGGGTTGACCTTGTTTGATCGGAAGAATCTTTATTTTTCTTTGTTCTTTATTTTTTTCCTTCTTTCTACAGAGAAAACTGGAATTCAAAAAAGCTCTGATACCCCGAAGCCTAATATTAAGCAAGTTAAAGCTTTCGGGATCTTTCTCTCCTTTGATGCTGCCACTTTTCATCTCTGATTCTTGTCTTTGTGTTCATCCCTTCTCAGGATATTAACAATAAAAGAGTGCCATAGGGTAAGAAACGTAAAGAAGGAGTCGAATGAGTTATCAAAGGATATGGTCATTCATCATATCGTTGTTTCGTCGTGAGGAGAGTGTAGAAAGAAAGAAAGTATATAGTGCAGAAGAGTACTCTAGTTAAGAAAAACGAAAAAAATTGCAAAGAAAGACGAAGAAAAAACGGCAAAGAATAGAATGGGAGAGAATATATAGAGAAGAAAAGACGAGAATAAAATCGACCGTTGAAAATAAGAACCAAGATGCGAGGTCACTGTGTGCTCTCATCTTTACAGTATCCGTCATCTTAGCTAATTTAACATAGCTAATAATTCTCAGGAGTCTAATTCATTTACATTCTCAAATGCAAAATCATTTACTCCTGTTACACTGTTCTTCTTTCACACACTCGTTCATTCCTCCGACTTCAGTGATCCAGTGGATTTTCTTCTCCACTGTACGTGTCTTCTCTAACCCAATTAAGCTGGATACACACAGAGATCCTTTATAGGGATGCTGTTTCTCGTTCATGTAACCCATTTGGGTTGTCGTAGGATATTTCGAAAATAAAGGTAGCGAAGCGGGAACTGCTAACCCTTGGTAAAACCTACGCAAACCTTTACTGATATAAAACACCATCCATCATTGCTGAGAATTTTGTCAAAGCCACAAGATGAATGAAGATAATAATAACATTTAGGATATATCACTCCTTATATTTCTTCCCGTGATGTTATATCCGTTCTTTAAATTTCACGAAATTTGAATCCCGTGTTGGTGTAACTGGAAAGATGAAATGACCGATTACTTAATCACTGTAACACCTATAGCCACTTTACTGAAATGTGCGTACCGTCAAATCTGGTTCGGGGTTGAAATATGATTCGTATTAAAAATTACATATTCAATTCTACTTCCTGTGACGTTTTTACGGTACTTCTAGAAAAACCATTTTACATGTGCAAGCCTGAAATTTATGAGAAACTTTATGAAAGGGTTAATACTGAACCATTTAGTATTTAATTAATGACACTTTTACGTTATATAAATATAAGTAGCTGTACAAATACTATATTCAGCGAGTAGAGCTTAGACGATGTCAGTAAGTGCGTGAGTTCAAATCATCCTCATAACGTTTCGAACTTTTATCTTTTTACAGCAATGTATGTTATAACGTGCAATTTGAAGAAATCTAACCTTTTATGCATATGGCATATGTATACATCTTCAGATCTGTGCAAAATGGCGAACAAATATTTTGCTAATTGGAAATATAGTTACGTCAGTAATTTGAAAATCCACAAAGAATCGAGAACAAGTATATACTTCCATTTCTCCAATAATATCATATGTACCTATACCTAGGTATAAGGTTCACCGTAAGCGAACGCTTATTTTTGCGCACAGCGGTAAAAAAGCTTGTAAAAAAGTGTAAACTCGCACATAAGATACATTTTGAGGATAAATTCGCCTACACACTCGAAATAAAGTGTATGCGCATGAATATATACACATAAATATTTTTTGTACAGTCGAAACGTGCAAATTGATGTACCAAATTTATGGTTAAATACCTACTTATATACTTATATTTTATTTTGAGTGTTTCACGCGCTTTCTCATAGCTAACGCGTGTCCATAAACGCTCATTTGTGGACGTGGAGAACTTTACAGTATGAGGAGCACAATGGTTAAAGATCAGTAGATTTTAGTAGCAGAGTTTAGTAACAAGGTTATATGGATTGCATGGTCATAACAAAGTAATACGTTCCGCGTAATCGAAAACTTTGCCAATTACTATTGGACTTTAGTGGACTTATAAATCGAACATAATTTGATATATAATATAATTAACACCAGCCGAGTAGTTATTGAGCATCCTATTGAACGTCGATCGATTTTTATCACTTTTGGCTTATACGATTCAAAAGAGTCAAATCATGAGGGTTTTTCCTATCAAATTTGCATATACATATATACATATATACACATTGTGTCTCACCGAAATTACACACCACAAGTATTCCCATTACTATTGAAGATACGTTAAAAAGTTTCACAATCAAATAAAAGTCGTATGGTTTCAAGTGGGTCGACTTTTCATACAAATGATTATTTTTTATATTCTTTTGATTTCGAGATGCAACACGTTATATGTTTTTTTTTAATAGATCATCATTTTTTGAGCTTGCAGACTTAAATCCATCCAGCCATTTCTAAGTTATCGAGAAGTGAATTTATTGAACAATCTCCGGTGGCGAAATTAAGCGCGCGAACCCTAAATGATCTAACGGCGCTGCAACCAAAGATTGTTCAATAAATTCACTTCTCGATAACTTGGAAATGGCTGGATGGATTTTAGTATGCAACGTCTTAAAACGTTAAGAAAAAAACGCGCTACGGTTTCTTATACCAACAGAAAAAGATATTCCATTTAAAAATAATATGTAATGTGGTATATCTTGAAGTCAAATGAATATATAAAAAAACTATTCGAATAAAAGATCGACCCCCTTGAAGTCATAAAACTTTTATCTGAAACTTTACCCGGTATGTTCATTTGTAAAGGAGATAATTGAGGCGTGCACTTTCGGGGTGAGACACCCTGTATATTTAATATTATAATTATAAAATAATTTCTGAAATATTTGATCTTATTCTTAATGATAAAAGTTCCTCCGACTGAATATGACTAGTCGATCATCTAATACTCTCTATTGTCATAAGTATTGTGAAAAGAGTTATATCTTGAGTTACATGTGTATTATAGGTTATCACAGCCATATTTATAATAGTTACAAATAGAGACATACGTAAGATGCACCTTCCTATATTAGGTTTCACTGTGTCTGCTGCGCAAAAAAAAAACCTGAGTCTCCTCACCTGAGTTCACCGAACTCAAAAATATAACTTCGGTTTAGCCTTCCTAATTTTCCAGGAGGATTTAAAGAATGAAATTAAGGTTTGTAGAATAAAAATACGCGTATAAGTTGACATCACTTTCAGCCTCAATTAGGTAGTTATGTTCACTTTAGAATAGTTAAGGAACTAATTGGTGTTTATAAATCTTATTTTGATCTTGCAGTTCCTAACTTTAAGTGTGTCGATATTAGACCACTTTAGCTTCGGAGGTCCAAATCAACAAGTGTACCACTCAAATAACAAATATTGGGGTTTACAAATTTTGTAGGACCTGGTCATTTAAATGACTTTCAAACTCGCGCTAAATTTTATTTTGTATTTAATTTTAATTTAATCCTAACCGTAGGACCTCGTAAAATGAAAGTGAAGGTAAATCATAAGAGAATTGGAATTGTCGAAAGCTAAACCCATGAAGACTACATAAGGAGCACGATCTCCATGTACACAAAAAGTTTCCCAAAAAAAAAGAGGGGACTACTGTTCTGTATGCACCGAAACAGTGGAGGGATATAATGTGGGAGTTTAACTTGAAAATCATATTTTGATGAACTTCGAAAATTATAAAATAAATAATTTAACCTACTAAGACATAAATAAACAAATCGTACAAATTTGCAAAGCCAAATAAAAACAACAAATAATCGCTTATTATCAACTGTACTACCACTTTTACAATCTTCTACAGCGCACGCCCTTTCCATATTTATATTTTTTTATATAGATTTTATTTAATTTAATTATTTATGTCTGTTAAAAATATTTATTGTGATTCTTAGGTTAGAATCGTATTTACTTACAATCGGAAATAACTTGTAAATATTTGCTTGCTTACTTCACATGTATTTACGACACTATTCACGTCCGTACAAAAGGGAAATTAGCGACACTAGTGTACAAAAAGAGTTTGTGCTCCTTATGTAGTCTCCATGGCTAAATCGATGTTATAACTGCGAATCGGGTATGGCCGCCAATAGACAATATCGTATCAATAATATTCAGAAATACATGATCTCATTTATTTATTCGAACCATTTTTTTCTTCTTAGCCAGATAGTGATACCTAACTTTCCCCTATGTCTATAAACATATCTTTTCTAATTACATCCCTCGACATCTATACGCTTTAGTGAAGTGTGCACTCATTTCGCATCCATTTATAGGGTGAACGCTAAGCGTTGCTACCTCAACGCTTTACGATGACTGTATGCACCAAGGGGAAATTACACGAGTCGCATAGAACGATCCTAAGGAATTTTCTGTTAATGAGGAATTGCTCGATAAAATGAAATTAATAATGTCCTCCAATTCCAATACCCTTGCATCCCCCCCTCGTCCCTCCATCCAACCAAGGTGTCACGTTAACGATAATGAGTGCGACCTGGGCCAACGTTAATTACGCCGACTCGATAGCAGCTATCGATGTTCCTTAAGCCGCAACTATATTTATTAAGGTGATGTTTTTATTGCGTGCTACTAATTATTCCCCTAATTTCTCAGCCACTGTAATTGTTGAAGGTCGCTCTTGTTATTCATTTTATTTCTCTTCTTCCTATTCTTTTTTTTCATCGTTTTTGTTTACACTAGAACAACTCCGCTTCGACGTGGCCCGCGTACTTGGCTTGTTTTTCTTTTTTTTTTATTCCCTTAGCAATTTCCCCAGTCTGGTATCTCATTAAACACACCGAGAAGTCCCACTGCGCTAACTATACTTAACGAATGCTCGACTGTACTTATACAGAAAGGTTTAAAGTGAACTTGAATTAGGGGTTACCGAAGCTTAAGGTCAAAAATTAGCATCGGAGGTTGAGTTCATAGAAAGAAACAAGGGAAAAGTCCCGCCGCTAGGTTCGTAGCGAGCGAAAGGCATTGACATGCTTGGCATTGGAGCATCGAATTTACGTTTTGCAAAAACCCATTCACTTGGGAAAATTCGCTTGTTGAGTGACTGAAGATTTGAGGATACGAGACAAGGAAGAGAGAGAGTGAGAATTTGAAAAACACAAGACAGCACATAGAAGGCCATGTGGAATAAATGCCTTGTTCGGAATTATATAGTAACTCAAAAGGAAATTAGCCCTGAGTACACGGTTTTATAGATGAGATGAGCCTATTTTGGCCATATGTATTAATTCTGCTTGTTACATTTAACTAACGGACTATGAATTAATATTTTTAAGAGGGACTGAAATAGATCGCCGAAGTCCGAATTGACGGTGCTGCCCCGCGTCGTGGCGAGTCGTGGAAACACGCGACTATACTTTTGCACCGCACTTGTGTGACGTCACGCGTTAGTGATGCTCAAGAACTGACTACGCTGAATTGAAAAGATTTCGTAAACACCTTTCTCTACTGTAATTAAAATCTGCTTTGAATGCTCGAGACTCGACATTATGGTTGAGAAAATGTAATGGCATGTGTATTAATATGAAAATTTGCAATTAATATGTACAAAGACCATATAACTGAAGATAGTTTGAGATGAATGGGCACCGTTGGTGCACGTTGGTTCTAGCCGTACCTACTACTAGCGTTCGCCATAGCGAAAAACTGAAGTTTCAGGAGAAGCAAATCGGCGCGTTAACAGCTCCCCATATTCGCACCAAAAAATCTTGATATTTGCTCTACGGCAACAAATCCAAGCGCTGTGGTATAAATTGATATATGTACAACTTTGCCTGCGTGCCTCTTTATTTCGATTTTCATCGGTGGTTCTGTGCAACAATGTGGTAAGTGTTAGATAGTGAACTGCGCCATTACTCGTCTCTAGGCTGTCACCATCGACATTCACTTGTATTTTATATATTTTCTAAGCAATGTTTCAAAAATCGGTCTCGAGAGGAAAAGTCTTTTTATCAGAAGGCTTCCACTTGATGCAATCAATTTAATGGCAGTACTTTCTACATTTACATTTTTGGGTACAAAGTTTCCTCGCTTCCAGCTCTTGTGCGTGTAATATATTCACACATAGAAAAGTAATTTCTATTCCCCTTTAAGTGCATGATAACATACGACTTACAATGGCCACACTTAATTGCAGCCTTTCATGAATTCCGGTTTCAAAGTTACAAAGCAATTGTGGACACCACATTGCAGCTCTTGGTCATATATGATTTCAAAATTTCAGAGCCTCTATACGGGTGTGAGAAGTTAACCCCCCATATTTGGAATTTTAAATATTAAATGTTGTTCTGCATTATTCTAAGTATGTTCTACAATGTTCTAGCACAATAACTTTCTAAAAAATTTTCATTAGCGGTAAGGCGAAAAAAACACTTTTTTCCGGGCTTCCCACTTTTGGAAAATCGAACTTTTGTCTAGGGGAACAAGCAGAACAAACTGGAGCAATCGGCAAAAGTTCGATTTTCCAAAAGTGAAGGACTAAGAAAAGTGTTTCTTTTTCGCCTTACGGCTAGAGAGAATTTTTTAGAAAGTTATCATGCTGGATCATTGTAGAACAAACTTAGCACAATGCAGAACAACATATAAAATCTGAAGTTTCCAAACATGGAGGGCTAACTTTCCACATTCCACTTGTAAGTCTGACATTCTCTAAAATTGTAACCTATCAAAATCGACTCAATATAACATATACTAAATATCATTAAAAATTAAATAAGTAAAAAAGCAAAAAAACGAAATGGATGGAAAACAGTATGGAAGAAGTATGGCAAAACAATGAGAAATGCTTTGAATGCGTGTCTATATGCACACAAGTACCCCAAGTAAAAAATTTTTATGTCGAATAGATGGATGTAAGATCTAATTCAGAATATAAATATTAAAATATTAGAAATCTCCCACAACAGTACCGCGCAAGTTTTTTAATCTTGATCAAATACTTCTGATATACAGGGCGTCTCAGAACTACTTTCACTCCCGAAAATGGATGATGGCTGGGCGGTCCCCGAGTACCCTCCTGCAAACCGTTTGCCAAAATTCGCAATAGTTTTTAAATGGGAAGCATTTAAGATGCACCAATCAGATTGAAGAGGTATAGTCGTGGCAGGCAAAAGCTAACTGTTGCGCCAGATGGCCACCGATTCTCAATTGTTTTATAAGTTGAGCGCCAAGCGTTTTCGTTGACAGACTGCCGATACTGGCCGAACTCCTTAGCTTCGTGTACCCGTCTCACGTGCACCACGCGATTCTCAACTGTTTCGAGGTATGAGTTCGATCAGACGCAAACCCGTACACGGTGCGTCAAACGAATTGGAATGTTATTTTAACTATCAGTAGTCCAGAGAAAAGCATATTATTGCCAAGAGAAAGCAGAGCGAGAGAGGAGGAGAAGGGAGGGAGCTATTGTCAATGTTGATGACGCGATATGCATGATTATTTTTTTTATTGAAAAATGCATCCACCATTCGCACTCGGCATACCGCAGGTAGAGAGATTTTCGTGCACAATGAGGCCATAAGGCAAAGTTGAAGGAGATGACAACTTGAGAGGTACTGATACAATTTGCAAAGATAAAAATTACATTCTCAAAAAGTTAACTAGCGAATCGATCAAAGATCATAATGCGAATGCATGAACCCATGATTTTCTACTGCAACTTGACTTTCCGTGAGACTTTGGAGAAAATCCATACAGCAAGAAGTAAAAGGAAACGTACAATGCAACATGTACAGGAAAACGTACGCAAGACGTAGACACCGAGATCTACAAAGAGGGACAACAAAACAAAACAGACGATAATCATTTCCAATTTTTGTCTACCCCTAAGTTATCCTGCACATTTTCGTGGACCTGCACGGAGCTCTTTGCCGTGGTTTTCGAAGCACAGATGTCCCTCGCTCATGTTCTTGAAATCCTGCTGTTCCTTTAATTTCTCCGGAACTTTTTCCGGTACTTTTACCGGGATTTTTTCGGGAACTTTTACCGGGACTTTTTCCGGTACTCTTACCGAAACAAGTATTTACATTGATTTTCGTCTGATTAAAGTTGCGTTGTGATCCACAGCTAGTCGACCAACGTGGACCACCTCATACTTTTCTAAAATTAAAAATCTTTCTGTCAAAATTCGTCTACCACAAGTATGAGACCCTCCGCGTAGTGCGATCTGATCCGGAGCATAACGAGATTTCAATGAGACGAAAATCGATGCAAAAACTTGACTAATACAAAATTTACATGCGAAGCACTTGATCGAGACCAAAGAGATATATGCCAGATTGATCTCGGAAATCTTTGATATTTTTACATTTTTACTCGGGATCTGTGATTTATATTGTATTAAAAATTCGAAAACTGCTTTCAGGTGGAATGCAATTACTCGATCAACTCCGAGTTGACAGTGTGTTTACAGTGACTTGACACTGATGTAGTTGACAATTCTTTCACACGCTTTCACGACAAATGAAACTATTTTAGGATCCCGCGCTTAAATGAAGCTTAAGAGCGTATTATACGCAGGTTATAACATGTTGTTTATTTTATTCGCCTTAGTATAAATACTTCGAATCTGCACTAAACGTTCACGACTCAATATTATGTACCATGGAGCAAAACAGCAATGATCCAAAAACATGCAACTATTCAGTATAAACGCCGCTTAACGAAAGATGGATTGTGAAAATTGAGCGTCACTGGCCACGGCCCGCGCACGTTGGAACTAGTCGTGATGTCACATATTGCCACTAGCGTTCGTTGCGGTAAAAGGCTAAAGTTTTATGCGATGAAAATCTGCTTATTAATAGCTCAACAACATGTGCGTACCCAAAAGTTTTTAAATGATCAGTATGATAACAATTTCGAACAATATGCTGTAAAGCTTATAGACGTAAAACTTACCCTGCATGTCCCTCTTTGGATGTTCGTCTCTGATTCTGTGAAACAGTGCAATAACTGTTGGATAAGGAACGGCAAAGGCAATTTCAGATCGCCGTGATAGATCCATAGGCCGTCACTGTCGATATTCACTTATATTTTATATATTTTTTAAGAAATAATTTTTTATTTCAAATCAGCCCGAAAAGAAAATTTATCGGAAGCCTTCAATTTGGTGTAATAAGTTCATTGGCTGCGTTCTACAAGGATATATTTCGGTGTGAATTTTCCTCGTTTTCAGAGAGAAAGTAGTTTCGTTCCCCCTTCAACTCAGAGATCGGAGCTGCCGTTGTAATTTTAGAGTAAACCTCCTCAGTTTTCAGATTTTTATAATTGTCTTCCAGACCCAGGACCCCACCGCATAAAACCTGGCCAGGGTGTCCTTAGGAGACAGCGGTATAACTCTGGTTATGCGTGGCGCCCAGTATTTTATTATTTTAGTAATTATTTCTCGTGGTGCTATTTATTTTTGCGACACCGTTAAAAGTGCCTTTACATTACGTCATTAAGTCGTTACGTACATTGATATTTTGTAAAGCCCGAATATATAAACGATCTATTTGTTAGATTTACGTAATTTTGAATAAATAAAATTTAAACAGATGTATTTATATAACCAAAAAGAATGTTTTCATTAAATTGAGACAATAGTACCTATAATGCCGTCGAAAAGTTTCCAAACAAGGCCTATGCGTGCACTCAAAGCCTTCTGCGCGTTTTGTTTTGTTATCTGGCAACATTCAATTAAATCCTATTTCAGATTTGCTTGTAGAACCAGGTATAACCCCGCTACTTTGCACTCTGTACGACCAAAACCTTAAACGTTTATGCATTTTACTTAATTTTCCCCAAATTATATCTTTATGCAGAAACTTTCCGACGGCAGTGTACAAGCCGCGTATAAAGCTCTACTGTTATGCAATAAATTTCATTTACCAACTGTAGCCATGGAACTGCTGCGAAAATAAGATAATTTTTAAAGAAAATTGTCCCTCCGCAACGAATTCTATAGTCTATAAGTCTGCGCCACCGATTTTAAACGGCGTAAAAAGGAACCAATCGGTAGAGCGAAGAGAAGTGGGGTGCGATTTGTCGAAAGAGAGTGAACACGTGACGAGATGCGGAATTTGCGGCCAGACCAGTAGACCTTCAGTCGTTAAGACAACGTAATGTGACCCTAACAATGAATTTCAAGAAAGTGTTTCCTATGTTGTGAAAAAAAAAGGAAGTGTGTTGTTACCGGATGTAGTTTCTCGGAAAGTCTGCTCTCAACATAACGTAAGCAAATAAATTATGACGTTTAACATTCTATTATTCTTATCCAAATATCCAAATTTTTCTCCATCTGCTCTATACATCGGCTAACGTAATAAATATGTACAGTAGCTTCTCGTATAACGCGAGTCCTTACAATGCGAATTTCAATAACACACCAAATAATAAAAGACAGGAATTACCAGATTTAAGAATTAAATCCGTACAACACGATTTTCTTCCGCGTTATACAGGATCCTACTGTAAACAGATTGCGTAAGAAAAAAATTAAATCAAAAAACGTAATCTCTTAACCTATTAACTATTGTATAAATCTCTTATACAATGTACTTGTACGAGAGAAAACTGTAAGAAAAATCTATCTTCCTTCTAATATACAATATCCTATACATATAATGTATAGGGCCTACTTACAACTCGAAACGATGGCTATGTTTTCGTGTACAAAGTTTAACAAGAATAAACCAACATTCTTGATTATTCCTCTTCGAATCCTGTACTTCAGAAATGTGACTAATGTTTATAAAGTTCGAAACTCACTTTTCTAAAGCCTCTTTTAAAAGAGATTTCAAGAACAGAAATTATTTTTAAAATATCCGTATTGCTCTGTTATTTTTAGACGCACTAGAGCACACTGGCGAAACATGACATGACAGTTGCACCTTAGCTCGAACTCATGAAGTCGTTGATCAGGCTTTTCATCTGAAATTTAAAGAGTGTGAAAAGGTCAAAGTGACGAAACATGAGGATGAATCTCTTGAGGAGAGCAAAGGCAGAATTCGAGTTCGAGAAAACTCAATGTACTCGATACTTACAATTAGTCAAGAATAGATTCATTCATTTCATTTTAACCTGAACCGTTTGATTGTCCATTGTCCCAACTGAACTTCTAGCCTCAATTAAAAATAAATACCTGATAATCAACATCGCTAGATAACATGCTAAGCAATACATCCCCTCCCTTCATAACATATGTACTAACTGTTACTATACATACACCGTATAAAATTCAACACGTGCATTCTTCAACTAGAATAATTAATAAGTAACAACGGATCCATGATAGATCACTGTACTTAAGTATACCAAAAAAAAACACCGGAATGCATGGAGCTGTTTTATAATTAAATTAAATAATTTAATTCATCGAGTGAAAAACGACACTATAAACTTCTAATGTTCTGAGTCAATGAAATAATCTGTTTAAGAAAGGTATCTTTATTAACATATACAGTACACAAATGTTAATTATTTTTACTGTTTACAGAAAAAATTTCCTTGTTTTCGCGTTAATAATATAAATAGATAAGTAAAATACGTAGCTACAAGATTAAATAAATAAGGCGGTCTACGATAGAAGAGTTAACCTGAGAGAGAGAGAAGCACATCCAAAACTTTTACATTTCAAAACTTCCATTCTCGATGCATTCAAGAAGAGTAACCTATAGGAACGCACATCGAGTTACTTCAGCCATTTCTTTTTCTTACTTTTCTGACTTTCTATTTTATTTATAGAAAAAGTTGAGAAAAAATTTATAAAAATAATTATAAAGCAGACAAATACCTATGTCTGAAAAGCCTAACGCTACGTAGGAAGTGGACAATATCATTGCAAATGTACAGGGTTGATCGACGCGATAGCCTGGGTTTTCACAAGCTTCTTGTTGGAGTCGTAAATTTCAGGTGTACTTTAATGAGTACGTTGATCCGTTCTCCCGAAACTATTAAAAACGGCCAGTGACCCGAGAGTAATGAAAGGTAAGTGAGAGAAAAAAGGGATTTAAACATTTATCAACTTGTTGTACGTAAATAAAATAATTTGATGAAATATATTGAACGTTGTACAGAAATTCTTAACGGATGATAAAAAATATGGATAGTGGGGATAGTGTATGAAATCTCGAGTCAGGGATAAAGAAGAGTTCTTGTCCGTGTCGCGTCTAGAAGTTAAACGATTTTCCTACTAGTATAATAATGTGTTATGCTCTATTCTATCTTGAGAGGTGAAGGTAAAAAATGGGCGATCTTTAAAGCAGACTCCAAGAGTTCATAGGAATCTTTTCTCAAGTGATGTGCATTGTTTAAAGAGAAAATTAAGAAATCTATGGCTGTCGGTCTCATATTGCACGTATGGTATGTCGATAGTACTAAGGACCTTGCCGATGCTCCGGTGAAGAGGGTTTCTGTTTCCTTTCAATTCTCTTAAACTACCCTCTTTGGTGCTTGAGACTGAACAGTAAATATATTTAAATATATTATGGAAGAGTAAAACCAATAATTAACTAAATTATACACATGCCCAACCTTCCAGGTAAATTAAAATAGGTATTATTAGTGTATAATAGGGAGCACATATGGCGATAATATTCCCTTTAATAAATAAAAAAGATCCTAATAAATGTTGTTCTTGGGCCAGCAGGCCTGTACCGCGTAGTATCGTAGTCAACTTTAATACATGAAATAAACGTAAATAGCAATTATTCCAATGAAATAAATATAAATTAAAAATTTATTAGACAAAGAATGTTCAGGTAAATTTTAAAAATCTATGAAAGTAAGCTAATAGTCTAATTATAACTGTATAATTTCTTTCGCCAATCAATAATAGAATGAAAAGCATTCTCCAACCGTCAAAGTTATAAAAATTACAATAATAACAATACGCACACAATTAAATTTATAATAAACATACACGAGAAACATATTCGTTCGCGCACACTGACAATAAATTGAGCATATCGCATACAGTCAAAGCTCAAGGAAATTATAAAAAATGATGCTCCAGTATATGTAAATGTCTTATCTGTTCCATGCCTTCGGATGCTTCGTCGAATAATTCCAGATAGGTCGTCTATTAATGGTATTAAACATCGCCTTGGAGTTCAAGTGCATTTAGCTAAGGCTATTGGTATGGAAATATTTTGTCCACTGCGTGTGCCTGCTTCCGGTTCGCGAGGCCTATCTTAATCATTGTTAAACGAGATGGCGCAGTTTCACTATGACGTACGGACGTGATAACGTTCAAATCCATAGTTATTGGTTTCATTATAATCGATGAATCGATATTAAGCAGAAAAAGCGTATCGAAAGGAGTATCAGTACACCATATATCATACACTGTGAGAGGTTAAAAATAAGGAATTCAAAGTAAGCATGACTTTGCCATTACTGACGTGTCAATAATTCTTTAATCCGTATTCGTAAGTAAAGTCCGTATAATATAGTCGAGTTGTATTAACCCCTGGCGGGTACACCGAACATCGAGTGCCCAACCCAGAGTTCAAACGGATGAGGATCAGATATAAACAGAGCCTGAAATCGACTCTCACCTCCATCATAATCTTTTTTAAACCCTTTAAAGAAGGGAGAGACAGCTGTCAGTGTCAGTTATTCAGTGGCATTGATGCCATAACGTATTACGTGAAGACTCCAGAGTATCAAGTGCCCCGTGTACTCTTGTCGGTACACCAGAAATTTCTTTGAAAACGAATCTTTAATTATTGTGTCATGATGGATGACACATAAATACAGTAAGCGCACATAAACATTTTTAATTTCAAAGGTTTAATATTCATTTATTTATAAGTTACGATGAAGGAATTATCTAATAATGCAATAGGCACTGTTAAGAAAAGGCAAGATTGAGCAAAGCTAGGCATGGGGTTTGATGCTTGATGATCGTCTGTGAATTTGATGACAAGGGTAGTGCAGGAAATGCGGAAACATTCAGCGACTCTGGCACGCGCTATCATCACTTATACTATCACGTCTTAAGGAGAATACAGTGCCTGACTTTCTCTTCTATTGTCAGCAATGTTTTATGTTACGTTTTTAGTGTATATATCGAGGATTAAGGCGACTCGAGCACATTTCAATTGCTATGGTATTCGATCTGGAGAAGCCGAACCGGGCAGAGCATCTCCTCGGCTACTCTATATGATTTACCACAATAAAGTGTTGTTGTATTCTGTAATGCAATAAGAATAGCAAATACACTGCATTCGACCAAGCAAGATTTTGTTGGCGCAAACAGGCACAGAAGTTCACTATGCACCCTAAGTGGAAAATAATAAATTTGTAATTTAATTTAATTATTGATTTAGGTATTTTTATAATAAAATATAAAAAACATGTATTTTACTCATCAAAAATACCTCCGAAGCACCGTAGCAGTTAATGCTTCTTTCCGCAACTTTTAAATGGGTTTTTTATTCTTTTTCATTTGCTAATTAGAACTGGAGATATTGAAATTAAAAAAAAACACGAAAATCGCATTTTTTTAAATTGATATAGATATACAAAATCACTCGCATCCTCGCCTTTAATCTCTGTCTCCCCCCTCTCCCTTTCCCCCCTCACCCTTTCCCCCCCTCTCTTACACACACTCTACTGGTGATTAGTTTTTAAACAATCATCTGTGGATGAACGAGGAAAATTATTTCATCCATCGTTAAAATTTTCAGGTGGGCTTTAATGAGGATAAAGGTCTACAAATTAAAATATACATGAGGAAACCAGGGTATGTCGTAACGATTTTGGAATGCAAAATTAACAAGCTTTGATTTTTCCTGTTACAGCTTCTTTCTTTTCTAACAGTTTTATATACACAAGAGCATCCCAAGCAGTAGGATTTTTCCATGTTTTTCTTGGTTCTAAACCCCGTGACAATTATAAATTTTAGTTAAAGAAGTAAAAGTATATTTCCTACACATAGTATTCTTCCTATTGCGAATAAACGGTATAATGTCACTCTGAAAAATATTTCCTACATAACATATCATCATTGAATCAAGCCGAAGATCAAAGATATATAAATTTTATAATTTTCGCACTTCGTATTGTTTACATAAACATAGTTATAAAAAGTTTAAAAACTAATTTCAACTGTCTTGATTAAAAAACTATGATAGTCATTTTTAATATGGCATAATTGTCGTATAAAAATTTCGTGAATTCTTCATTCTTGATAGGCTGAAATGGATGACATCAATTTAACACGACGAGTATATTTGTATTGTGCCATTTAGACTATTTTCACTGCATGTATCTCAGAAAAGGGACAATCGATCTATTAGAAACTTTGCACGCACAAAGATTATGTGCCTGTCAAGAACACAACAAAAATTCAGACCTGTTAGTTGGATTTATTTTGATAGTCGTACGTCCTTAAAGAGCCACAGAGTGGATTCATCCACACCCCTCTCCAATATTATCGAAGCACCGAATAAATATTGCTATTAGCACCATGGGTTAAGTGTTGTCTATAGCAGCCACTGGGGGCCATTGTGATTTTAGAACTCGTAGCAAGTAGGAAAGTATCTAAAGTAGTTAGATAGGTAGACACCTTACAGTAGAGTAGACGCATGTACACCACGACGATCTGTCGATCTATAATGGGCCTATGCAATAAATTGCACCGCATGCAATACTCGTTTAAAATCGAAAGAGCATAGTAACAAAATAAGAAGAAAAGCGCATTTTTGAAAACCAAATGACAGGCTCACCATATAATCCATTGACAAATATGATCCTCGCGAGAATCCAAAGCAGATAAGCGTGTGGATAAGTACAGGAACGTTTCCACGGATCCATCGCTGCGATTATTTCACGAACTCGTTTCCACGTATGTGAAACACGGAACAAAACTTCACGCTCACGGCTTACAGAATTTTTTCAAAATTACCTAATGCGGCTCATCACTTTGTCACTATCCTATCTGTTTATCGTTGCTTAGACTTCGTTTCGCAAGGTTTCTTAGAAACGAATTAAAAGATCCATTAGGTAGAATTTACGTTTTCATTATCACTTGTTTGGAATTATATCTATTTTTTTTCGTACTTTTCACTTTTATATGATTTACGTAATGCCCAAGTCTTTGAAAGTGTATCTATTTAATGTGTTAAGTAAAAGTCTTTTTACAATGATGCACGCACTCTTGCACACAGACAGTAGGGAATAGTTGTTAGTTAATTCTTTTTAATAAATGGCCGTCTTATCGTTATCACTACGATCAACACTAGGAAAGTATATATATATATTTTTATGTAACATCAATTTACAGAGAACAACATTTAATTATTATTATTACACAATATCAATTATTTTGTTTTTAATAGAATGTCTAATGACGAAAATCAGGTAAGTTTACGTCAGATCAACCATTCGATATTCACTATGACGCTATCGTGCGAAACTTTCATGGAAAAAAAATTACACTTCAACAGTAACTGTTTCACTGTTATAAGAAAAATATTAAGTTTCTCTTGCTTTTCTTTACTCTTTTCTTTTTATTAATGAAACTATCGACGTTCCCGAAGCGATGCACTTGTTGCAAATAATTATAACTGCACAATAGAATCCCCTGCTGCGCTTGCAGTTCATAGAACCTTGTAGTCTATGATCTTGAATGCAACCTGTACTTTCGAAGGAGGTATACGTTCACCAATAATAATCGTTAGATAATAGAAACACACGTATTCACATAACACTTTTCGGCACACTATCCGTAGTTTCACTTAATTTAATGAATAAATAAAAAACAAAGAAACGTATAGAAAATTTCAATGAAATCTCACTGTTGTCAGTACTTCCAAAAAATACATATCACTCTGGCGCGGCTTACTATATGAAAGTTATAGGAGTCCGATGTTCCCAGCAATTTCTATTATGGAAACGGGAATCCGGTCGACCTCGATGCAATGCAAGGTGCAACTTGCGTGCCCGCGGAACAACTGAACCCTTTTACTGGAAGAGAGGATGCTGCACGAGCTCCAGCATCAGAACGAGAACCAGTGGCATTCGGATAGAGCAAGTGCGGTAGAGGTGGTATACCAAAAGGCGCAAGAGAAGTAAAAGTGAAAAGAAGAAGAAAAGGAGGGACAAGTGAGAAGGGAAGAATGATAAGAAAAAAATCGCGTATATGTTGGCAGCACTGACTATCGGCAACGTCGTGAGGAACACTGGAAACCGGTTTCGCGAAACAGTTCTTCTTCTTTCAGGGAAAGGACGACGATATCGCCACTCAGCTGGTTGGGATACACTCAGATGGAAACAGTCCTCTAGGATAACTTCACCAATGGTTTTATCTCAACTTTCTTAATTGAGAAAAAAGTTTGCGAAGTACATACGAAAAGTGAAGTTGAACCTTATAAAAAGTGCAACATTTCCAGCATTAGCTCGAGCGGCTTTATTATTCGTCTCCTCGCGAATTAAGTATATAATAATACGCGAGAGCGTTTTATTGCGATAGAGAGGGAGCGTCGCGACGCTGCGCGTCCCGCAGAATCACAATCCGCACTGGTACGCCATCGAGCGTTGGAGAACTTTACCAACCCTCCAGCGCTGAATTCTCCCTACTACCCTCGTGACGGTCTCACCACCCTTCCTTCCTGACACCCCTATACAGAAGACGGACTTTCGCGCGCATCGCCAACCGAGTCAGGGGTGACTGAGCGCTGGGTGCGCGAGCGCAGGGTGACTTTCAATTTTTTTCTTCCTCTTTCACCACCCTCCTCGACCCTTCGCATTACCCCTTACTGTTTCCATCTTTTTTCATTTTTTTTTCTTTTGTTTTTCATCTCTATATACTTCTACCTTCCAACCGTCTCTTCTTCTTCTTCTTCTTTGTTACGTACATCTACTAGCTATCCCCTATCCTCTTTTGGTCCTTTAACCAGAAAAGCTACCCCTTCCAAACAGAATTCATAACCCTGCCGATAGACCCCGAGTAAAATGGGACCATTCTCGCCTAGTCCCACTTACATTTCTCAGATATTTACTCCCTTGGATTGGATGGAAGAAGGAAAACTACCATCCTCCAAATAAACATTCCTGCCGCGTATGTCTAAGTAAAAATATACATTGTATTAATAGAATACAGATAGGAAGCTATTCCAAACATTATTAAGTATTCTTAATTTTTAACTCTCTGTTTGATGTAATATTCATTACATTCCTCGAAACCGTACACACCAATACATGAATCAGTTATTAATGATCTGCAATATTTTTGAACCCCTACGGTTCAGTTTGAAATCAGAGCATAAGTCTTCCAATTACAGCTAATATTGTTAATTAATTAAACATTTTTATTAACGTTGTTACTACATTTTTATAATGTTATATTCATTTTATATACAGTTTTTCCATTCTGCTTTCAAAAAATTTTCTACAGCTACGTGATGTTCTTGAACGAAGCCATTCGGAGTAACCAGATAACTAATTCGCTGATTCTATCACTAGGTATCTATCTACGAAATCCTCTCCTCTCACAATCTAACGTAATATATTATAACGGTGGTAATGGGTATTATGCGGTGTCGGATAATCGGGACATAACGTCATTAGCTCACGCTGATTATAGCCGTAATGACACCTTAATATCGACGAAAAGCGTATACTACGCCTGCTACACTCGTAAGATTCGCGATCCTTGGCCTAGTAAGAATATCCGAGTTTTAAATTTCATTACACTTTCGTAATATCAGTTTACTTCATGAACTGAAATACATTTATCTTAGAGTTTTACCAGTATCCATTATGTTCAGAGTTGATCAATTACGTCACTATAAAAATGTTTAATTATATTAAATTTTAGAGCATCAGAAAATATTTTTGCGAAACTTATACTTTTAACATTAGTCAATGGTTTTACAGTTTAATGTATGCTTTATCTGAAAACGGAACACTATTTTTGAAACAGCATCTTTCAGCCCTCGGTAAAAAAAGATTTTTTAAGTCAAAATATAACTTTAAATTTTTTAATTCAAAATGGCGGATTTAATATGAGTGACTAAAATTAAAAGTATGCATACAATTTTCGTAAAACTTCAGTTTTATATGTTTTTTAGATAAACCAAGTTTTATGAAAATACATTTTCTCAAATTTTGATCCGTCATATTGAATTTTTTAAATTTTAAATATTTAAATTCAGCAACCTTAAACATATATATTACTATTAACCTTTTGACTGCGGCGCACTCTCAGAGGAATCCATCAATCCATTTACGCCTTTCGTATATATTGATATATAAGTATATTCACGCATTTCGTATATATTGATGGACTTGTGAAAGCGTATATATACGCTTTTACTAGTCAAAGGGTTAAGCTTCATAAAAATCGGAAAAGTATAAAGTGTCAAGGACGGTCACAGACGGTATATCGTCTTCTGGTCCTCGAAAGGATAATGACATATCTATGTAAAAGATAAAAGAAATGAAAATAGAGAAAACCGACGTATTCACATACGCATACACACATCACGTAAATTTTCGTGTGAAAATACACGTTACATGTACATACATCTTTAAAAAAATGGCAAGATTCCTCATGCTTATCATCTTATCCCGCTCGGTGCCAAATGAGAGTCCATATGAAGATCAGTTAGAGCAGCTAATACCCAAAATTGTTACGAGTGATATATGATATATGAGATATATCAACGATTATAATTCAGTCGGCAGAGTGACTATGTTCCAAAAAGATCGCAAGTTAGAAAACTGGGGGTTTAGGGTAATCATTCCTGTCGCCTCTAAAGCAGTGGACCCACTGATGAGCACTATACCGGTCGTGAATACCCTTATGGATGTACAATATTTGTAAGAGAGACAATATAACTTCCCATTGCCCTAAGGAACTAGGGGAGAGAAAGTAAAAAATAAAAAAACATTGACCCGTGGGCATTACCTATAATTACGTTGGTGTTGACCATATTTAGAGACTCCCAATGTCTAATTGTCGTGCTCAGTGAAAATATCCATCGGTAATCTATGTTCATTAAAAAACTTTCATTTCTATTCTATCTTTGTCCTTTCACTTTCTTTCGCGTCATAGTCATTCTTTTATATCAAATAACTTATGATAAGGAGGTTTATCTTGTACAGAATACAGTCCAAGAATTAGAGTATAATACCAGTTATCGAGAAGTTGCTGCAAAGGACATCAGGATTTAAATTCTGAGGCATTTTCGGTTTAGTTTTATTATCAGAAACGAGCCCTGGAAAAATGAGTTTTTTTAGAGTAAAAAATTTTTTTAAGGCCAACAAAAATGCCCTATACATACAAGTATACATTATATACTTTTATTCACACTTTCCACTAAAGCAACTATCAAAGAGAGCTTTTCAGATATGCATAAGGCTCCAGAAAGCAGAAAAGCAGTGTAAAAGGTTCTGACTGTTTCTAGAGAATTGGATAACGCATAGTGGTCGCTTTCATGGAACGTAAATTGGGAAACCGGTGCCTCGTCCAGTGGCCAGGGTAACGTCAGGTTGGGCCACCTAATCCAATGTTTTACAGGTTTACTGATTGCGGCAGCGCCGCGCTTCTATCCAGTGGTACTGAATGGAGGGATTCACCGGCAGCATCGTCGCCATTACCACCGTCACCTCCATCGCCATACCGCCACTACCCCAACCCAACCTGGCCTAATTCTCCGACAAATAAACGCGTCATTGGACGGTTCGTGGATTTGCCAAATTTCAAGTTAAAAGCTAAACTAAACGACTCTCAATGCGCTCTTCACGTTAAAATTTTATATGAATATGAAATTATTGGAAAATACTTGCACCCTGTCAAACAGTCTGTCCTGATGATTTTTTATCTACTGACAAATTATAGTACTGTAATATTGAATTTTAATTTAGCACCATTGCAGTTATTGTACAGATAGTCTGATAGTCTCATCACCTCGGTCAAATTAGCACTGTCACTAAGTAAACTCAAAAAAAAGACTTACGTCATAATTAAGGGCTGATATTAAGCTAACAGTACACCATAAGTAGGTTACTGTATACAGTAAATATTAAATTCGATAAATTGTGACATTTCGTGTTCCTGTGACATCGAGAGATATAAGCTGCATTTCCGATGCTGGGGTGGTTTGCACCCTCGAGGGGTTGAGCATTACATTCGGGCATTAACATACCTTTAGAGAACTTGATTCGTGAAAAATTTTGATGATTTACGGAACACGAAGAGTCATAGTTTATCGAATGTAATATGTACTGTATATGGAATTTACCTATGTAAATGTACTTATCTATCGTTTGAGCCTTAAGAGAGCCTTCAATTAATACGTAACGTATTTCCACATCTTTATAATAATTTTGGATTTTACGTTGTGGCGGTGCCAACTGGATATCGGGCCAGAACCGTCGCAAGCTTTTAAAAATATGAGGAGCATTAAACTCGGCAATAGAGTATTAAATTAGCCTGAAATCAGTCCTTAACTATGATGTATGTCTTTTTTCGATTTTCCTTTATGGCGGTGCTAGCTTGACCAAGATTTAAGGAGTTACATGGGTTTCGAAGGCTGAAAAAAAGCATATTTTCTCTAATGTTTTTCAAGTATAACAAAAGAATTATTTCATTCAAACTTTAAAACCTATAAAAGAGCATCATTTAATCAATATTTTCTAAAAGTTACTCCTTACAAAAACGTATTCTCGCGGCGGTCAGGATAATTCATCATAGCTTTATTTGAGATCGGAAAACTAAATATTTTCTGTTAGGAGGTGAGTATAGCTCGTGATTGAACGAAGGATTTAAAAGAAAATTAAAATTTGGATGTTTGGCAGAGTTGTATGCAAAAAGTACAATTTTCGGTACAATCTACGCCACGTATTGCTTTGTGAAATGAATTGTGATCAAAGAAGAACAGAAACCTTTGTTCAATCACTAGACAATCCTATCTACAAGAAGTGTGCAAAATATTGTTTTTGAGAAATCGTATCCACCGACTTCAAAAATAGAGTTTTGATAAAAAACGTTTAAAGTTTGAAAAAACGTAAAAGTTTCCCTCATGAGAGGAATTTCCTAAAGCTCTCTCTTACAGTTTTACTCTGATTGACTTGAAACTTTGGAAAAATATTCTTGGCATGTTGTAAAATTAGATAAAAAAAATTTTTAATCGATTTTTTGGAATTCCCAAACCCATGTAACCCCTTAAGCATTGACTCTGTACGTTTCCTAGAAATATATTTAACACCTTCATGTAAAACTTTATTAGGATGACGTATCTTTTAGATATCTCAACATTTGTCAAAATAGAAGCCATAAATGTGGATTCACGTATTGATATGCATTAATTATTAATATACTATGTGCGAGAGAACTTAAAAAACAATCACCGTAAAGAAAAAGAAAATATTAATAGTTTAATATAAGTGTGTAGCCATATCGATCAAATCTCATATGCAATAGCTTTACCTTTCACTTCCAGTGGGAGATATACTTCTCATTCGTTTTTTTCGTTTTATATGGAAAATTTCGTAATTTCGCGAAATCAATAATGGTTTTGGACTTTTCTGATGTATAAATACTTACTTTATATGTTGTTAAAGATTTTTGCATGTAATTATTTAGCAGTAATTATTTATGTCATACTATATTTAAAAAAAAGTTTTCTTCGGAAAAACTCGATTTCTCGAAAAATGTTTGATATTAAATACTAAAAGTTTTACTAGATACTCTTTATATGTCGTAGTATAGCATATGTCTTTATAGTTTGTTTGGTTATAATTTTTTAATAAATAAATTATTTATTTACCATTTTGTATTTTTGAAATCTTCTGATTCATAATCGGCAATCCAAAAATCGTGGGAATACCAAATATCCCAAAAGTTTGCTAAAAAAATGAATTATGACAGTTAAAGAATTAAGTGATCATTGTACTGATTAATATGTATTGTATTAATTATTTATATATAGAGTCACATAATAGTTTCATACAGCGGTTCATCACTAATATTTAGGAATCCGTGTTAAGCGCTCCTGGAAATTCAATGTTACCGACCCGACTATGTCTACGGGGAGGGTGGAGTTAAGAAAGACGCAAATGAGGTGTTTCCTTTGCAGGGCAGCAGACCCGACCAGCACAACCAAGCACGAGGACACATAGGCTAACAGTCAGGCTGTTGTAGGGGAACCTTTTCCCCTTTGACGGCGAAGAGGTTAAATATTAGCGAGGAAATACTTAGGGAAGGAGCATAATACTGTTTACGTTTAAATTCTCCTTTATCCATAACTATCGATTTGTGAACTATAATTCATCCGCTGTAATATACATAAGCTATCGACGAATGACTTAGATTAAGGTAACTAGAGATGTCGCTTTGATCAAGTGTCATCCCCACCGTATAACCGGTGGATATAAAAAATTACATAGAGCATGTCAAAGCCATCTATTGTTATCTCCAAACACATAAGCACCTGTCTACTTCCATCCACAGACTTATTATAAGAGGCGATTGGACCTTTGATTTACTTGGAAATCTTATACTGCATCGATATCTGGAATCCTGGACACGATGTGAGGCGCCTGAGAAAACTAAACATGGGATTTCTAACAAACATATTTACCAATTCTATACTGATGGCCTGGATGACTGTATTATCCCGTCCGGATATCATGGATCCATTTGTTGAAACATCAGTTGTAGCATGGAATTGTGAACTGGTCCTTCTGTTAGGAACCTGGAAAAGTTCTTTTTCTTTAAATTAGAACATTACCGCCCTATATCTTAGGACTTGGTGTTTAGGTCAAATTATGATATTTGTTCTTCTTTTATTGTGATTTATTTACTAGTGTACGAATTGGAACGTATGTGGAATGAATTAATGAGTGTCTGTGTGTGTGACGTATTCTTAGTTCATGGGACAAAGTGTTGGATTTTCCGGTCGTAGTTTCAATATTCGCCGATGCGTGTAGATTTTTGGACGTAACCATTGACGCATAAATTTTGATATAAACAGTTTCATTTGACCGGTAACAATCGAAATAGAATTATCACTATATAAAATATACAAAAGTATTTATCACATCGCGATATCAAGTAATGATATAAATTATTGCCTATTTGAAAATCAATGTTTAGAAGAAAACCATTGTTTCAATATCTAGGTAATATTATGTATTTAGTAAATTCAGTACTTCATAATTTTAGTGATTATATTTCATAGACTCAAGAAAATGTTTTATACTTGATCTGAAAGGATTTCGACTCTCATATCATCGCCCAACTACTAATGTGTCTTGGGGTAAAATTTATTGGTCGCAGCGAGAAATAAACGTAAGGATTATAGTTGCAAAAGTAGTTAAATTTAAAAAAAGGAGAGCAAAATATAACTTTTAGAGAGCTGCTCAATTTTCATAATTTTATGCAGCTGAATCGAAATTTTGCGGCTACTTTTTACCTGAAACTTTGAAGTTTATGAAGTTTCAAAGGATTTCAAGAGGTTTTCTCTACGAGAAATGTGCTCCTACTTCGGGTCTTAAATACGCAGATATTGGACAATTTCCGACAATGGGGGTTTAACCCTGAAATGGTACTCTGAGATAACTATGACGAATTCAGCTTAGTTACAATTTGCTATTCAGTTTTCAGAAAAGAAAACCTAAAATTTGTGCATTACAAATGGTAAGGTAATATTATATATATTCATCTTATACTGTTATACTTATACCCTCTCAGACAGTTAATCCTGACCTTCGTCGTACAATGATGTTCTCTTTGCGGTTCTATTGTCATGAGCTATTTTATTATTTTGTGTTTCCATTGTTTTTCATTTTCTGATTATAAAATGTGAAAAAATATATACAGAGACAGTCAAAACTCTGTAGATAATTTCTGTAGTGTTTCCCCACCAAAAGCCGAGAGAGAAAATTGGTTTAGACTTTCGTTATAAAGTCACGGCCAAAGTCTACAATTTGGCAACCCTTTGTTTACATGATGCTAGTGTCACTCGGCGTATCGTAGAAATTTTCATTCCTAGTACCATGCATGGCACAGTAAATATTGCAATTTAAGAAATATGAGAAATACATCAAATATAACTTCCTTCTCTTCCTAATATATGCATTCATAAGCTCTGTATTAAGAACCTAAACCTCTTCACATATTTGGAATAAGAAATCGTCAAAAACTCCTAATCCTGACTGTCAGAATTTCCATATTCACTAGTTATATTATATAAATAATTGCTTTTAAATAATTGCAGCGAGAAATCAAACTGGATCAAATCACTGGGTTTCATCTATATGCAGTTTCAATAAACTTTACCCAAGAGGCTTATTCATGTTTGTAAAGGTGACTGCCCATTTTCGCAATTCACTGATTTTAAGCTCCATGCACATTGAATACCTGAAACGAATAACGCTGTGACATGACATATCAATTCTGTCATAAAAATAGGCAAATTTAAGCTAATCTGTGGGAGTCGATAGGTTGTATCATCTTTCTGTATGGCGTTGAATTGTCTTTGGTTCAAAGGTCGAATCTAAATAGTGTTGCTATGAATAGTGTAGATACGGGACTGAAGTGTGTTGATTGGCTTTAAGAATTATTCTTGCCCCTCAGGAATGTTTCTATGTAGATAGAAAATATCAGTTCAAGTTTTCAATCTTACAAGGCCCAAGAGTCGCAGCTACGGGCCTGATGGAGTTTTGGCGAGGAGAAAAAAACATTAGGACCAAAGCTAGCATCCTGGAGGTCCAAACTACGTGAAAGATTCGCCGAGTATTCTCGCAATCCTAAGCACATCATGGTATCGCAGTGACAACACGGACCTGTAGAAGAGGGAAGAAAAAAGTGCTTGAGATTCTTGCCTCAAAAAGCTAACGCTGCAATCACCGTACTTATCAAAGATGTCAGGATCTAATGCTGTCAAGATCGTCAGGACTATCAAAGGGCGTGAGCGTCTTAACCTCAATCTTCTTCATTTAACCTCAAATCTGATTTAGCGAACAGATACATATATCAGAGTGCGTCTCTCGGGAAAGATCCAGATTTTTGAAATCCGTAGCGTTACTCACGGTGTAACTCAGCTCAGCTGAGCTTAACTTAAGTTTACCGTATCGTTAATCGCTCGAGAAACCTATAATCCAGGATAGAGTGTTCTTGTGAATGTTAAGAGCTACTGGCCGTCAGAGAGTGACGTTCAAGGTTTTACTTGACCAATCCTTTGTTTTCGAATTATATGGAGTTTCGGTTCCGCCATATCCTCACGCGTCGCCTTACGTTTTCTCGATCAGTTTTGGATTCGTGAACTAGCAAACCCAAGGACAAATACAAAAATCTGTTATTTCAATTATTGTACCATATTTAAATATTTCGTGTAACTTCCGTCAAGTTAGTCCACTCGTCGCGCCATACGTCGTATTATCTTAAAATGTATTTATATAGTATTTACTTAGAATATCAGTAAACGGAACATTTACCTTAGTTTATACATTTTTTCACTTGTAACAACTTCTACTTAGCATGATTGTATACTTGACGCTAGTAACTGCTAGTAACCACCTGCTGTCAACAGGTTAGATTCAACTAACAACCGTCAAAACGTATCTGCAGACGGTACTGTAAGACGACTCTCCCTAAGACACGCTCTCTAGTAACACATTTCCCCTTAATCAGCTCTGCCGCAAGGCCCGAGAGGAAAAAGTAGTAAAGAAAGAGAAAAAGACTCACTAGCAGCGCGCAGGGATATCGCATATGCAGTGGTAGGAGATACTCCCTAATAGGCCACGCTCTTTAGTAGGACACGATTCATGTCCCAACTGTGTGCTCTTACAATTAGTGAGAGTCAACTGCACTTATAATTGGTACTAGTCAAACGTCACCGTAATAAATATTTTCAAACATTATGAAATGCTTATGGGGGCAATTATTATGTGCAGTTATTAAATTAATATGTAAAAATGATTTGCTATACTTTTACTTGGAAACAAAATTCGCGTTGTAATCAGCAATTGCAAGTTCGAGTGTAGAGCTGTCTGATTATAATTCTGTATTGCAATAAAGCAACTCAAACTGCATTATTCTGATAAATTTATAATATGTCGCTACATTCCGGATTGCGATACTTGCACTATAAATCGTTAGGTACTCATGAGTAAATGGGATAGTCATTGGTTTATCCTTAAACGTAAACTCAAACTTAAACTTACCCTGCAACTTGGTGCGAGACTCTATCGAATCTGTTGAGTGGACTCTGAACCTGAGTTATAACAGAAATATAAATTTCCCGATTTTCTCACCAATTCACTGATATTCGGTTCCTCTCTATTGGTCGAATCCGTCGCGACATCATTCATCAACCAATATTTGGTTTGCTAATGTTATATCGATAATCGGATCACCATTGATTCACCAATTTTTAGTTTGCTGATATTTAGTAGCGGAAAAATGAATACAGGCGGAATGGAAGTTACTAAAAAGTTATTAATAAAAGTAAATTTCAATCAAATTAGTTGAATAAAAATAATTTCTTTATTTTTGCGCGCGTTGCAACTTATATCACATTTATTCACAAAGAGTTTACAAGTAATCCATAGCGTCATAGATAGCGTGCTTGCGTTAGTGTTAGGGGTTAGGTCACTGATTCGAATCTCAAAGTAAATAGGAAAATTCTATTTGTTGAAAATATTAACAAACCAATGCCGACCATAAGACATGGAAAGATATATGAATTTCCAAGCAAAATACATATTTTCAAAATTAATAGTTGAAGCAAATATGTTTCCATTGGCCTCATAGACTTTTTCTCAGTGCGGGGATACCTTGAACGCCAATCCTTTGCCCACGCAACTACCCAGTGATGAGCATACTTCGACAACCCATTCTCGGTGTATCAGCGTGAGCGATTTTGGAACCAATATTATATGACGATATAAAATCAGGCTTATCATCCAAGGTTTGGACGATGATTGGTGCTACGCCGAAAGCCAACATTGGCAGCATTGACATGTGAGGTTAAACCAAACGTCGTCTGATCAAATTCCCGTATATGGGATGGGAGTTTATACGTTCTTAGAACTTATTCGATATTACCCAGTAACATAGTAACATAGTAATACAAATATTACAATCCGTGCAATAAAAAACGTTATCCCTATACGAAATTTCAAAATTTTGTAATTTTTGTACTGACTGTTACGTATAAATAAATTTTACTATTATGATTATAATCTCTGAAGCACCTTAACCGTAAATAAGAGTACACGTCGAACTAACAGTACCATTATTTTACATAGAACAATAAAATAAAATAAATACCGTGAGAAAAATAAGAAACTGGTGAAATTTAAGGATTTTTAATCCCTCGGAGTGGGATTTATCAATCTTTTGTCTCAAGAGCCACCTCCATGCCTACAGCTAGAACTGCGGGCCAGTACTAAATGGTTGTTCACATAAAAAGCGGCATATTCTCTCCCTCTCCTATTTACACGCTCTAGCCTTCTCCTCTTCTTTTTCTTTTCTCTCGCGTACCATCACTGCTCCCAAACTATGGCCAGAGAAAGCTCAGAGCTTTTTGCCAATCTGAGTCAGTTCGTATCGCGACGGAAGAGAGTGTTCCACGAAGTCGGTTAAAAAAAAGGAGGGCAAATGCAAAAAATAACAAAAGAAAAATAAAAAGTACACGCGTTCTTTCGTATCAAAAGTACGAGAGAGAAAGAAGAAGGGAACATCTACCAGTAAATAAGCAGAGATACTTTGGGTCACTAGAGTATAATTCCTTTATCTACTCGCATCCCAACCTTATCCCATCCCACCAAAGCTCGTACCCGCTACCTTTTTTGAGCCCTAATATTAATTGGAGCGTATTAATATATGTCTCATGCTTCCACCAATATGCTTTAGGACATCAACCAATCCCGTGGGCCATGCGTGACCATGGGACCGGAATAATTCATCTTTTTCATACGTACACGGGGGTTCAAAAGCTAAAAAGTTCAGGCTCATACGGAAGAGACAAACTTGTACTTTTCCTTCACTATTCCTCGTGAAAATTTCTAAAGATAGCCGTTCTACAGAAATCCTTGTGTTTCTGTACCATATACATATCTAGCAGTATCTCCCTCCAAGATACGCAACTATATATCAATAAGGGCTTAAGCACTACTTGGCATCATCCCTTTCTAATCCAGTTCCTCGCGGCTTACGACCTTAACGTTTTCAGTCAGCCGTTATAATGGCGGGAACCCCTTGAACTTCATTTTCCGGAATGGAACGAGTATCGTTCGATACCAGCGTCCCGCACGATTCCTCACGCAATTTTTCTTATAATCTTCGACCTCCAACGCTTCCTCCGCTCTTGGGGGTTTGGCTTTCCCTACCCTTCTTCATCATTTGCCAGGGATGAAAGGGACTCGAGGGGCTTACAGTTCTCCTACTCTAATACACGGCACGGTAATACCCCAGATTCTTGTGGCTCGACTCAAAATACCCATTTTTTAAGTGGGACATTGATATTTTCCACCTAATTATGCCAAAAGAAGGCTTCTTACCTTATTACGAGAACAAATGGCTTCTGGATATTCAACAAAAACGTAAAGCCACACTGAAATAAGTTTATGATAATGATTTTCATATTGGACATAGTAGAAAAAAAATATCGTGACAAACAGGTTTACCATGAGTTACGACCACTTCTTGCCCGTTTATGCATTCGCCGGTACAAAAAAGAATGAATTTCCCGTATGTGGAACTTTTGAACCGGGAGTGCTCGATATTTGCAAATTACTAGTGCTTCTTTGCCCGTTCCTATAAATTTCACATCGATTGGTTAAGCGGTTCACCCAGAGTTTTGTCGCAGGAATATACGACGTTTTAGGATTTTTCGGTACGTGGGTATTCAGAAAACAATTTTCTATCTACAAATGCTACTGTGCCATTTACATACACCCGGAACTTTGTTTCTCGAGTAAATTTGAAGTTCTTCGGTTTAGCGAGTCGACTGAAATTTTGCATACGGACAAGTTTTAGCACGCACTCGCACCCATTTATTCTTTTAAAAGTTACAAAGTACAGTAGGTTACATGTCAGAAGATTGATGAATACCCTTAAATAGTTATTGGTTGGCGTCGCGTGGCCTTATTTTCATATTATATCATCAGTATTATGTTATTTGATAAATTGCATGGCAATTATCGCTATTTAGACATAAAAGAAAGTAAGATTTAATAGAAAAGCCTTGTTCACTCTTTGAGTCCTTTCACCGACATGCCCAATAGTCACAGAGTATATAATACGACAGAAATTCTTGTAGTATACAGTTTCGATCTCTGAGTGTTAAGGATTAGGGCTGGCTATGCTGTTTCTTTCTTTTCGGAAACCCTGATACTCGTCCCATATGCACGGAGAGAACGAAACACAGCATTCTGTGATTCACACATCGTTAGAAAAAAAATGGAGTCCTCGCAGTGGTGGCAGATGTGTACGCACAGAATTTGTGTATTCACGCGTTGGTCAGTTATGCATGACGCACAGAAGTTTTTCGCACTAGTCATTTGTGTTTATCCGCAGACGGTCAACGCGAAAACGCCGAAAATTCGCGCGTTTGGTACCATTGTTGCCAGTTTTGGCGCTTCATGTAAAGGGACCAGTATTCATTTGTTTCACGAATCAAGACACTGTCATTATATACATATAATGATTAATGACTATAGTCAACGAAGGGATTGCAGAGCTGCACATGCTTGCAAAATTTGGGTGCTGTGGCTAAAACCGTTCTCGAGTTATACACGCTTGAATTTTAGGGGGCCATTACACACACGCACACGCGTGCGCGCGCACACACACACATACATCCGGACATTTTCTCCAAACGTGTTTTCTCGACATTTTGGCACATTCCGAACATAGTGACATGAAAATCTCGACAGACAAATTTTCCACCGTCACATAGCTTCTTCTATGAGGAAGCAAAAGATAATCCTAGTTGGCAATGACATAAAGCCTGATATTCATTGCAATGAAAAACAGCACATCTAATGTAGTGTGTAAATGTACTCTACTTTTATATAGTTTGTAGAAATCGTCAGATAACCATTACCATATTTGTGTGTATTACATATGATACATCGACATCATACGTACATCCACCCGCGCGATTGTGCGTGTGTAAGTGTGGGTGGCTGTGTACGTGTGCGTGTTTTCACGTAACTCAATATTCCGGGATACGAACATACACGTAATAAAAATTGAACGATTTAGATCAAGTAAATATTCATATCCTGGCACTTGGCTCTATAGAGCACAAAGCGAAAAAGGATCAAAAAGAAAAAGAAATTTCATATTTGGTGAGCACATCATTTAACTAACATTTCTCTCGTGCGACACGACTTCACATATACAGGATTGTTCACGATAAACGCACCAGCTAATGTTGGACGATTAAACCACAATGACTTATACACATACAACTTGAAAAGAATGAAAAATGGTACTTAGCAATGAAAGATATAAGGAACAATATTTCATATGGTTCAGTTCATTTTATTGTACGAAAACGATCAACTAAATATTATGCATAGAAGGGTATGTGTAATCATTCTAAATAATTGATAAGAACTTGAGTTAGTCGGTAAGCTCGTCGTATTCCGATTTAACAAATGCCATTGATAATTATACAAATTATTATCGTCATTTTCTACACGATTTGCTTAATATTTATTTTTCGGAATTTCTCTTTAATTTCATTTGCGACCATACAATATACTTGCGTAATCATGATCCTTGTATTCTGCATTATATAACATCGCTGATACGGCGGATATAAGTCAATAAATATAAAATAGGTGATTCTTCGCGCCATATAACCTATGAATTTTCGTGTAGTTTGATGTCAGTATCCTAAAAACGAAGAATATAATCAAATTTCATTTTCTTTAAATCGATACAAACATTATCCAGCCAACCTTCGACTTTGCTAGGATATCTGTGTCCTGCGAAAAAGCTACCCTTTGTGAAGTCGCAATATACGTATATGTGAAATACAGCAACAAAGTGTAGGACGCGGTTAAAATAAGCCATTCGAGGAGGAATTCGAATTTATAGCAATTCGGAGAAGTCGATACGATTTTTGAAATTTTTCACATTGTAAATTGAGTTGTAAAAAATATGTCCGCTAGGTGGCAAGGCGTGAAACAATCAACTCGCGACTAAAGTATATCTCAAATTTATATCTAAGCGTAATACTGTTAGGCAACATGCTTTATTAAAAGTGCGTTAGCGTAACGAACCAGTTACACCCAGCTTTTTCGATACCTTGAGTCTCATTACCGAAACTCTGAAATGCCAGTAGTAACAATGAAATAAACTGACAATCTAAGGTGTTACGTTAAATTTCATCAATATTACATTACGGTTATATAACTGTTTGCTGTGATCCACATAAAACTCGTACTGAAGTTATATTGTGATTTTTAGGAATTACAAACGGTGTATGTCCCATAAAATACTTATGGGAAGTGTCAATGGGACTTCCACTTGACACCCCTATGTTACTACTGTGCTATTTGTGTTGATACGGAGATTTGGATTATCCTGCAAGAGCGTTATGGAGGTTCTACAAAAAATTCAGTGAAAGTAAGCAACTGCTCTGCGACTTTTCCTTGTAACCGACTTTGGTTTGCCTGGGTATTGATTTACGTGCTATATATACTTTAAAAAGCTGATTTTCACTTTTCCTAACAACTTTAACACTTTACCGGCCGATAGCGGTTGAATATACTACGCACTTTCCACCGCTCACTCGGCCGCAGATTAATAGGCTATCGGTCGATAAGCATTGGCGGCGAAAAGCCGATAAATATGCTACCGGTCGGTAAAGTGTTGAGTTAAATGTATCATATTTTTTGACATTTCGATCCTTAAAATTTTTCCAAATCGTAATGCACAGGATCGCTTGCATTTGATCCCCGTAAACTTTGACACTTGGTAACAATTATACGTAAGAATGAGGATTAGCTTGCGCAATAACATGAGACGGATGTATTATAAGGTTATAAAAAAAATACTGAAATATCAAGATAGATTTTTCTTACTATCAAAGCGATCAAAATAAACTACCTAAGACGTAGCCTATGTATAGCTCACGCGAGCTTTTGAAGATTAAGGTTTACCATACATCGATTTACGATTGCTTCTCTACTGATGACTGATCATGCTTACACAGTGTAAAATTTTCAGTTATTACGTTGACGTTTATTTATACCACTTCATTCTTCAGTATAAGAGTACTTTTGAGATTCCTAGTACAGATTCACGCACATCTGAAACCGCGTCAGGCTTGGCTCGAGCACCGAGGTTTCACTGTTACCCGAAACATCTCTTATTCTTGTGTTTCGAACCAAATATTTTACGAATGGCTGTACGTATGACAAATATCATGATGTATTCATTATAGAATTCCAATATTGTTAATCAATTAAACTCTATATAAATACGATTGGTGCACATAATGCGGGCGTATTGAGAGCTAGGGCGAGGTGCTTTATTTTTCAATCTTTTGTCGTCATCTTCGTATGTCCATTAGTACCTTTTTACGCTACTATAATCGACCCATTGTATCAGTTACACTTTCAGGGGCCTTATATACTTTCGGTCCGCAAGAAGATTGGCCCCTCACAAAGTGACAACTGATGTCGCGGCACGACTATAGTGGCGCAGTAGCCTATTTACAGTCATACGATTGGAGAAACAAAGTGATTAATAATTTTGTCAACTATTATTCATTATAGTAATACACGTATCAAAAGTTTGACGTCTCTCAAAACTAAAATATATGTTGTGACCCTTGACAAGTTATTTCTGTAATATTTCGTTTCATATATAACTCTTTACTTCATGAGTTATGACTTTATGAGTATCAGAATTGGTAGACGCTTGTAAATTAACAAAGTGTTCTTTCTTATTACTTTTTGTTTTATGCGTAAGAAATCAGTGTGATTGCCGAAAGCACGCAATATCGTTATTATGAATTGAAGATGATTAACGGTATACCAATGGTATAATATAAACAAAATAGATTAATTATAGCATTTTCGCTGACGATGCTGGAAACTTGGCTAGCATACGCGTTCTTATTGCTTTATAGTAGTACCTACCCCACATAAACACTTTCGTGTTAAAAACACTCGTCAAGTATAGGAAGAATTTAAAGTCCCCCATTCCAAAAACGTTTCTCCGAATCAAGGGATACACCATTGCTGTGTATATAAAAAATATTGAAATCATATTATGATGTAAAGTACTTAGGGCACTCTTTACCCATTTGCATTATTACTGCTCTATATAAATTATAAAGATTGTCGTTAAATATTAATGCTTACAAGCTGCATCGCAAATAGAAAACAATCAGGGATACTTCTCGCTTAAAGGCTATCTAAAAATTTAACCTACACTTGGCAAGTTTTTATACACCAAAATGTTTTTGTGGGGTATCTCTATTACTATAGGGTTAGTCAAATCAAGTTCACGAATTTCAATTAGCGTATGCATTTTATGCATATGGTAAATTCAAATTAAGATAGTACGATCGTACTGAATAACCATGTATGAATCTAGTATAAAATGAGTACTATTTTTTAATTGAATTTATTAAATTGATTCAACATATTTAAGATTTATCAATAATAGTAACAAAGGAAAACTTCACAATATATCATACTCTAAATAAACCATCAGCTCTTCTTATTGCTCCATTAGCAAATCACATTATAATCACCCACCTTATCTCTGCATTATGCGTATTCTTATCAACGGATCCTTTCCGTGTAAAATATTTGAGGAACCTTCTCGTTTGCTGTATTTCTATCTTTAATCTCCTTTTTAATTTCATTCCTTCCTTTCCCCGTCTCGATAATGCCCCTAGATGTACCCATGGCACCTGAATAGTCCGAATCTCCATGGGAAAGCGCGTGTCCTTAAGACGATTGTCTCGTATGTCCCATGGGCGGCTTACGATGCTTTGAATACGAAATGAAGTTAAGCCCCGTGAGAGTCTGAGAAACCGTTCCGAGAAAGGAGAAGTCTCCGTGTCTAGTCCGCCTTGAGGACGAAGCAGAGCTACATTGAGAGGCAGATGGGGAGGTAGAAACCTCCTATCGATAGCATAGGTCGAGAATCAGGACTGTGAATCGAACACAGCTGGCTTTACAAGCTTCGTTAAGCTTCACTGAATGATTCCGTACCACAGTAGATATCGAGCAATCCTGCCCAGACACTGTTTAAGGATAGGCAGCTTTACATGTATTCTAATGCGCACACTGTGATACTTTGTAAGAATAATTAATTATATGATATCTTTTCTCAAACTGATAAATAAAACGTCTTTAATTAAAAATCCTCGATACATTGCAATTAATAGATTGTTATTGATTCCATTAGCTTTTTGAACGACTCCAATTGTAGTTTCGGTGCTCCGATGAGCAAGAAAAAAATCTTCGAATTTTGTTTGACCTTCCTAGATAAGGGTTTTTGAAGTCGTTTATTCCAATTTAGAGGTCAATTTGCAAAAGACAAAATGATGGACCTTTCGACATATATTATGGACTACGCGATCCCTACTTCGAACCCCTTGAAATAATATCCGTTTGAATAAACAAAGAGGGAATGGGGTGGCGGCCAATTGCTCTCTTTTTTCTAATACATCTATTGGTTACTTTCCTTATATTTTGTTACTACGCTACTGATAACAAAAAAAAACAGGATTTGGCCGCCATCAGTCGTTATCTCTTTCTTCAACTTCAGGCTCAACTTCAACAAAACCGGCGTTACCGACGACACCACAAGTCCCGAAAATTAAGTTTCAAAGATTTCTAACAAGTTTTTTATGACATTTTGGATCCACCGTTTTCAATACAATTTTATTATAATCTTAAAATCAATGTCAACTATCCCAAAAACCTCTGTATAGTATAACGAGAGTTGGCCGGCACCACCCGCTATAATTAATTTTTATCCACGGCCACCATGAAGCAATAGACGGTGGGGGGGCTAACAGTTCTGATCGGGATCGAACCCGATACCTTCGGACTGCCAGCCCGAGCACTTACCACTGTGCCATCAACCCACTTTCCGACCTGATAAGTCCTATTTATTTATTTTTCGGTCATTCCTAGGTTACTTCCCCTCTGGCTCTGTAACGCCACGTTACAATAATTAGAACGGACAGTTTTGAGTTACTTATTCGTAAAATAAATGCTTGGTGCCGTATGGCGTCCATGTCATCGAAGGGGTTAAAAATGATCACAGTTATTTTACGTGCTATTCGACAACGTGGAATAATTAACCCTAGCCGGTCCACGCGGAATACCAAAAGTCCTCGTGAATTTGAAAATGCTTGAAATTGAACACACGTCATGCCTTAGCCAATTCTTTCCACGATGGACTTCTCGAAAACTACAACAAATTTTAAATTACACTCTTTATAAACATGTTCCTCGGACTCTGACATTTCGATTTATATACCCACTAATCAAAATCAAATAATTAGAAGTAAGCGCGAGCGAAAAGTGGTGTGGAGTTTTCAACTATCTCACGTGGTTCTTCCTGGAACGCCCAGATCAATGAACCAGCTACGATTAATTAATAAGTATGCTACTTCACACGCAATTCGAGTGAAAAACTTCGAAAAGTGCGCGAATTGGTTCATTCGGGTGTAGTTCCGCGTACTTCCAAAAAGTATATTTTCTTGTATTCTAACATATTTTGACGTGCTAATGACGAATATAAAAGTGAAAATACCCGCAAAATTACCTTAAAAAGAAATTGCCATTTTCCAAGAAAAAAATACTTTTTTTGATATTTTTTTCAATAAATATTGATTTTAGAGAAAAAAATTTCAGTAAAATTTGTAGCTTGTAAAAGACATATTTTATGTCATATGCATTTTTATTATAAAACTACATTTTCTTCGAGAATAATGAGATAACGTTCAGAGAAATAAACATTCGTAAGAAAGAATTGTGTTAAAGAATAATTATGATTGATAGGCTTTGTTACTATTATTCCATTAGTTTTAATACGTAAATACTTAATTACGCACTTCACCGCGGAGAAGTGGAAATTTGGATTTTAAAGTGCATTTTTTTCCTTTTCGTATCATTTTTTATTTTTGTATCTTTTTATTTTAGATTTGTATTTTTGAATTAACAAATATGTTTTTTATCATTTATATATTTTTTGTCATCACTAATTTTTTTTGTAACTTTTCGTATCATTTGTATAGGTATCCTGTAACTTAAACTAAAAACTTAGTTACGCTTTCCGGGATTCTATAGGTTCTTTAGGTTCTTTAGGTATGTTAGTTTTTCGCTTATTTAAAATTATCTCAATTTCCTTGAAAAATAATACTTTTATAATAAAAATGCATTGGACATAACAGATGTAATTTTTTACAAGATACAATTTTTACTTACAACTTTCTTTTCTAAAAACAATATTTATTGAAAGAATATCAAAAAAGTATTTTTTTTCTTGAAAAATGGAAAATTTTTGTTAATTAATTTGGCGGGTATTTTTACCATTATATTCGTCATCAGCACGTCGAAATACGTCAGAATAGAAAGACCCATGCTCTTCGGAGGTATGCGCTTTTCGGAACTTCATCCGTTTATTCTCAATGGGTAGATCCTCGCATGAAATCGAACTTCGAGTTGAAGAAAACGTACCATAGACTTAAAGAATAATCATTTAAGGGGAAATGCTACAAAGAGGGACACGAAATGAGGCTATTTTTGTCATTTTTTTTACAAAGAATTAGTTTTTAATTTAAATGTTTTGCTACATTATTCCGTTGTATTTAAGAGAATGAGAAGCAATACCAAACTACTTTTACAAAGAACAATATTAAACGATTAATCGATTAATAATAAAAACGGGGGCCAATCTTCGATTACAATGATCTGAATTACAAATAGTTGGCATCTTTAGATAGTATTAAATATGGATATCGTTGTACATACGAACTTAGGAAAATATCTATCTTTTTTTAAATGGTACGCAAAAAATGACGATTTTACACAAAGAATGACGTGATTTTTTTTTAAAAAAGTAGAAGCATTTGAGATAAAGACTCCATACACGCAATTATAGACAATATTATTATGAAGGTACGTGTTTGAGATTTATGCTACCCGTAAAATTGATTCTACGAAGCACAAAGAATGAAAGAATGTAGCCGAACCTTCGAGTTCGTGACGCTAGACACTCTGTAAGTGATCAACTTTGGGAGCGTTAGGCCTGCCCTTCACCTGGTGTCCCTCCTGACTATTCCGAAATACGCAACGGGGAATCATTCTCGAACTACCTCCGTCACTACGGTCACAGAACTCTTTCGATCGAAAATACAACCATTGGAAAACTCTAGATAATTTCTATCTGATTTTCTTTACAGCTATCCATCGTTTTCTAGAACACCGCCCGGTCTTCTCATAGACGTTCCTCGACGTCTTACTCTAATGGAAGCAGCCGAGCCTCACGCTTCGAGCCAATATGAATTTGGAACTCAACGCTGCCTCTTCGAACTAGTGGAAATCTTAGTTCTCTTGGTGTTCAGTGCCTGCTATTTTCAGTTGTACAAAATTTCCTGTGCTAACCGCTTTCACATACGATCTATTACGGTGCTTCCGGTCCAAGTTCAATCGCAGTTTTACCCTTTTCTTGACTTGCACGACGCATATCCACTTTAATCCTTTTCAAATTTAGCGAAGTGCAATATTCCTCACTATTCTACTTTGAATTGCACGGTATCAATGACGAGCTTCTTGACAAAACTTATATCTCATCGTTAACACCATGATCCTGAGTTTAAATCAACACTAATATCTATCTTTAATAACTATCTATTTATAATTAAATAATAACTATCTTTCCAATTACAGCCGAGTTGTATTCCTGCGAGGACTCCTTCAAGAGTTGTTACAGTCCTGAACAGTCGTACGTGTAAGGGACGAAGTATAATTAATTAATTTTATTGCAGGTTACCTGACCTTAGAGGTACATTCTCCATCTTACTATTATTTAACATATTATTCCCTTTATATTGCCATTTAATAAAGTTATATATCTAAAAAGTCATGGTTACAACTGGCTTCTGGTTCCTCTCGTAATCATATGGTTAAAATTGGCTTCCGGGTTGGAGCCACGTATGGAAGTTTTAGCTTGTTCCCATTTTGCCAACACTGCGGCTTACGTCAACAGGGCTTGGAAATCATTCCAATACTGATGGGCCTCGGGAAAAGTTGTCCCTTATATCATCAGAAGTCATCTGATATATTTATTTAGTTTCTGAAAGTTTCCACGAGACACCGACTTGATCGATGGATAAGAAAACGTTCTTAATTTCTTAATATTCCTATACTTGCTATCACTTCATGAGTTTTGCATGGAGTCAATAATTCAGATAAATTTTTTTCAACTTTCTACACGGAACTAAAGAACTTTTTTTCTCGAAAAACAAGTCATCGTATTTTATAAAAATTCTCCAAAAAAAAGTTTGTAATTTTTATAATAATTTTCGTATATATATATATATATATAATAAAATATTTAAAATTCGAAAAGGGTATTTATGAGAATATATTTTTAGACACTACCCAATGGAACATGCAGGAGCAAGCGAATCAACCATAATAGAAAGTAGTCAAATCTAGTCGCAATGCGCGTCCCTTTAGGCCGCTCACATCAATCACGACATTCGTACTCATGTTTACGCGTAGTACAAGTATACCCTGCGCTCAGGAAATCCTAATGTCAAAATCACATTATAATACAGTTAGTGTGAAACAATAGAATAAATCAGATTTAATGTCTCTCAATCTTCTCTGCACCATCATCTATAACTTTACACTTTCTTCGCGTTACTCACACGTTCCATGAGATATAATTTCCCACCACTCTATAAACAATCGCTATTGTAAAAAAAGGATAGGCATACGTGTATTCTCGCACCGCTGGTAACATATAGAAATATTATTTCTAATGCAGATAAAACAGTAACATTTACAAATGTCTAGTACTTCAAGTTTGAAAGTTCCGAATCCGTGGAATCAATTTTTTTTACTGCCGTAAATGGCTTCACGACTGCACGATTCAAGCGGTTATGCCTCAATGTAAATCTTTTTCCCATAATATTTAAATCCTACATGGGAAACGCAAAGATACGAAAAAAAAATGAATTAAATCCTAATAGAACTATTACCATTTCCAGTGACTCGTTAATTCATTCGGTGTGAGAAAATATGTACTTATGGCGGCAATAATGGAAAAAATCTCAACACTGTAGTAAAGCTGCATAATGGGACTCTGATTTTGATTAGACAGAAAAAAGTCTATTGGACAAATTATCAAAAAAAATATGGGTACATTTTACATGAGAAAATGTACCCACGGAGAATTATATGGTAAAACAGAGGAAGGAACTCCAAATGTCGTCAATCAAACGTCAGTCAATCGTCACAGTCAATTTTAGCCTTACGCTTAATAAAATGAACAATTGGACATAGCAAAACTCGCTATGTAAAATTGCATTTCAAGAAAACACTATTCCACATGGTTGCTAGTCTGATTAGCAGTGAGTCCCAGCAGGGAATCTCTACTTTGCTAAAATGTATTCGTCACTAACAATTCCACGTTTGGAACAATAATGATCGCTGGATTCTAAACAATCTATACTGTCCCACGCTGTTCGTCGCCCATTTGCGATACTCCCTGAAACTCGCTGCTAACCATACTAGTAACCATTAATCTTTTCTTTTTTCTCTGTGTGATAATAAATATTTTTATGATCCACTTTTGTGAACCAAAATCATATTATCCTTAATCTAACCAAACAATAGCTTTACAACTACATGTATAGATATAATTTAACCTTAAATGTAATTTATATCCTATCCGTTAAAGTAAATTCGCATGCCACATCTCATTCATAAAGTTTGTTCATCTGAAAAATAAAATCACTAATATGAGACGTAAAATCTATCGAAATCCTATCTTCGGTTACTTTCAATGATCTGAAGCAAAAAATCTTTCCCATCCCTGCATTAAATTGAAAGTACCTGAGGTCTTTCTCTAAAGACAAAACATACTATGCACTATATAGTTTGTACTTTGAACTCTTAATATGGCTATAGGGAAATTGAGTTAACGATTCTTTCATGACGTCGGTTTACCTTTAGCCCACTGGTATGACGCCATTTGACGTTACCTATAAAGATGCTATATTTCGAATTTCAAAATGGCGGTGATCTAAGGGTTAAAGGACATTGTTAGGTAATAAGTAATAGGTAATGGATAACCTGACCACCTAGCTAGTCAGCCATTACTAAAGCAGGATTATTTTCTCACTCCGAGCAATTTAAAACACGCTTAACTTTGCATAATTCGTTTCAAATCGCTTCGTGACGCGCGACGCCCTAAGAAAAATGATAAAGAAATGGGTCACAGATGTTTATGGCTGTAGGAATCAGTGTTGTGTGTATGACAAAAGATTCAAAGAAAGAATATGTTGTAACGAAACTAGTAACTACAGCTTTGAATGTTACCGCCTCCATACATCATGGTAAATGTGCGCCTGCTCGGTTAACGATGGTTAAGATAGGCCTATAGAGAACAGGGAGCGTGTCCTTTTGGCCAAGCAACTGACAAGCGGATCAGGTGATGTACGGCTCCTGTCACGCAGGTACTACGTTTTATCCATACTCGTCAATTCTATATTCTATATTGACAACATTGTAAGAAATATTTTGTTATTTGACTGTTATTTGATCATAAGTGTGAGGTAACAGGGCTGATTATATATTAATAAATGAAGAGTCCATTAAACGTTGGAATACGCGAGAAGGTGGTGCACGCTATATACAGACTAGTGATATTCTAATGGCCATACCCCAGTGCTCCTGAACTCCAAGACGATCCGGATTAATTATAAATGACTTTTATAGAATTATTGAAAGACGCATCTGGTTAAATGATGCAAATAAGAATTTTAAGTATATATTGAAGCATCATTTTTTAATAATTGAACGATTAGTCATTGTATAGGATATTTTTAATTTATTGTATGCGTGCGTGAATGAATGTATTTCTCGTGTATTTGTATTGTGAACTTAATTACGTGCGTATCGAAATAATTTTAATTTTTATAAATTTCACGGTTAGAGAATCCTGTTCATCTTATTATTGTATTAAGTTTTATGAAGCAATAGAAATAACAAAAGTTATAAGTCGATTGTCGATTTAATTTCACAGATTATTAAAATTTATCTCAACTAATCATTTTTTTTCTCTTCTCGAATAAACCGTTATTTGATAATTATCTCGTTATAATAATTTCTATAGATATTTATTTTACATGTTGAATCCAAAAAATATATTACAACGTGAAGTGAAATCGTGCTAGAGTTTGAGAATGTTTATACGAGAATTTCATGAGCTCATGTGAGATCATCAACAGAGGTTATAATCTCTCAACACGACGCGATGCGTCGTAAGAAAGCTCGAGGCAGTAGAGAATGAGAGCTCCCAACAAATTTATATTTTATGAGGGTTCCAGGAAAGTATCGGTGGATTTCTAATAATTGAAATCTGAAGAGTATATTTTCCCAAAGAGTGTCCTGTACAATTCTCAGGCTACTAACTAACTTACGTTAAGAGATGTCTGCTTTACATATTTTACGAAAGGTGGAAGGTAGGAGTTAAGATGGCGGAGAAACCTAATTCCTAATTCGAGAATAAAAAAAACAGTTTGGGGGTAACGGGAGTTTACGGCAGAAAGATTGGAGAAGGTATGATTTTTATGAAATAGAGTTATTCTAGAAAGTAGAAAGTATTCAGGAAAATAATATCGGAATGTTTTAGTGGAGATAAGGATTAACGGTAAAGTAGCAGTGTGTAAGGGACAACGGTAGATGGATTTTTATGACGGTTAAGGATTAAGAATGAAACAGGGAACGTGACAGAGGGCAAGAGTAGAGTGACAGACTGTTGAGAATTATCCATTATCTGTGACAAAATTATCTTTAATAGGAGCTTAACCATTTACCCCGTAAGCTCCTTTATTTGGAATGTTCCTACATGTATAAATATTGTAACGTTAATATTATAATCCCGACACGATTAAAATTTATGTGACACCCAGATTTGATAGTGGATTCAGCATCTATGGATCGAGATAAAGAAATATTCACGAGTAGTAAAAGTTGATATCCGTCATATTTTAGAAGGTTTAATGCGTAATAGGGACAAAGTACGCTTGTCGTTACCTATGACTAATGAAGAATAAAAGTAACCAGCAAACTAACAAAAGTTAATTAAAGCTATAAGAAATCAACGAGAGCTAACACAATCATTTACAAGCTCATCGCAGCTGCAATCTGTGTATTGATGGACGGGACTTATTTATCTAAAACACCATCAGAATTATTAACAATTAAAACATTGAAGTTCTAACCTAACCTAGAATTACCTAACCCAACTAAACTATAAGATCTTACATAAAGAATTACAATACCAACCCGCCTAGGTTGTAACTATACTTGCGTAAGAAGGAAGAAAAATTCATATCTCGAGAATTAAGACATTCAGGACCAATGAACTTATATAACTTTTGGTTCAGGCCACAAAATACAATCGTAAACCATCAAAAAATCGAGGCGCCTGAGAAACTGTAATCTGCTCACTATTCCGCCTGGAGTATGCGGGTAAAAATGGCGTTACAAATAATGGTAACGAAATAAAATTAAATTAAATTCCCCGAATTTAAAAGGGATGAACTTAACTTACCGAAGAGCTGGACACAGATTTTGACACTGGCAGGTCAATTCGCAGGGAGCGAATACGTCGATTCCTTCACCTCTGTGAAGTTAGCCCATCATTATGCTCATTTCAAAAAAATACTTGGAGTTCTGATTGCCCGCAGAAGAGTTC
>JARQTI010000473.1:324609-350087 GCA_030142655.1 Trachelus tabidus
TTCGTGATCAGTGGTGCCTCCCGAACACCGCCATACCCCGTTGGTCAGGTAATTTCGGAACACCCTGTATACATATAGCAGCGTGGACATTGTTCTTCAAAAAGCATCTTTCGAATGTGCGTTATCATCAATATGGTTTTAGGTATAACGATGTTTATATCACACGACATAGATACTTGCAGAGCAAGATCCCAGCCGCGTCGTCCGAAATCGAAATCCTTATTCACCGTAGATCCCATACGCGAAGGATTAATGATTATTGATATCATTAAATTGTATTACAAAGTTATTATATACCTACTCTACTTTCCCACTAGATACGCCCATTCCGGGATTTTTATATTATTCCTAAATGTAGCAGTCGATAACAAATTTTTTTATTATTATCAATTAAAAGACTTATGCACATACCATTTGGAATCTCATGTACTCTTCAAATTCAAAAACTACTCAGCAAATATTATCAATTAACTACATGCGTATGCGTAAGTAGAAGACTTTTTAAAAATTATTTCTTAAACGAGATTTTTAATTAATGAAACATAGGACATTGAAATAGGATGTAGTAGAACATAAAGAATCAAAATAGGGATAAATCAGAAATGACAGGACTTGTAGGTTTTAAGTAGAAGTTGAGGGTTGAAAGAAATAAAGAGGTTTAGCTTAGAACCTAAAGGTCTAACGTAATCTCAAATGTTTCTATTTCTTCAACGAATTTTCAAAAAACTGAAACAATCAGCAAAACTTTTTCTGATTCGTTTTTATAGAGTAAAAGAAACTTATTAATATTCTTACTACTTACCATAGAGAATAATAATTCGTTCGAGAGATGTAATTATTTTTTATAACCTAGCCCTGAATCTTTAGGTTACTATTTAGTTTGGTGACACACGTTGGAACTGATTTCCAATAGAGTGTGCATCTACCACTCCAAGACTACCATTCGCCACGCCGGCTAAACACCCCATGGTCACAATATATAAAATAATTAGATAAATTACTAATTAATCTATATCTTTTATTTCGTAAAGCAGATAACGACGCGGCGGGCGAGTGGCGAGGAGGATCATCGAGAGCCGCCAAGTGAAGCCACCATATCAAACTGAGAAGATGCTAGAAAAGGAACGTGGACGATTACCACATCCATCCAATGACAGCAGCCCCATTGCTGACGGAAGAGGAGCTGGCGTCGACCCGGTCTGGTACCGTTTATAGACTCAATGGCAGAGAGGTATACGGGTGACAAGTACCTTAGTGCGCTGCTTCATGACACACAAGAATTGCAGAATGTGCCCGTTCCCGTAAGAGCCTCTCATAAAGCCGGATCGAATGGCGGCAGAGCAATGACAAGCCGTCAGATCCCGTGGTCAGGAAAAACTACCAGGAAGTCTCCGGTCAGTGAAGAAGGCGTCTCCGCTACCTTAGAATCTAATGCGATAGGAAATACACACTCGAGAAGGACCGAGTATCGTTACAATGGCCTGGTATCCCAGGGGAGAATGGTTATCATCAAGAACTTGCTCCAGTATAGGGAAGCGTGTAGATTGACGGGCTTGTATTTCGGTATCCAAACAACCTAATAAGATAGCGGACAATCACCATCATTCATTGATAAAGAGTTACAGCGAAAAATTGCTACGACAAATTCAATAACTTAACGAAAGACTAATGGAACTCGCCAGGGTATTTAAACTAGGACGTTAACAAGTAATCAGTAGTTGACTGGACAAGCGCCTGTCAGAGTGGATAAATTTTCACCGTCGGAAGAACACGACGTTCACACGCTCTCTCGCCTGCCTTACTCTCGTCGTGTAAGGCTCGTAGGATTATTGGAATAACGATGACTTCTGAGACTTGTAAATCGCCAATTTTCCCCATATTTCCGTACTACCGGTTGTGAGCGTGATCCCCAGGATCTAATCGCTATACCGTCTCGTCAGAACCCTGTTTCCTCACGGGACGTGACGTGCTGGGATGCTCGTCCGGGGAAACTCTGTGATCGCCCTTCCTTACTTATTTTGTCACGTAATGAAGAAGAAGTTTAGATTTACCGCGATTAATTCGTAAAGTTGAATATTTCACTTTTCGGATATTTAACGTGCCTGGAATGCGATGAAAGGCGTTTGGTCTCTCGACCGAGAGACGTGGACTATTCTTTTGTATGTAAGTTCTCGTTATATCGCTCTTTTATTATTTCATTGTTTTCTAAAGTCCTCTATACTTCTTAAACTAGTTTCTAATTATCTTCTTGAAATTCGTAGCATCTTTTATCTAAATTAATTATCGGTTGTTACACTTTGTACGTTCGCTGATTCTCGTAAGAAGTTCTATCGCTTTTTGAGTTTCGGTGTCTCGTTTCGCGACATCTCTTAGGACGTCTGGTCCCTAGTAAGAAATTAGCCTGCTATGTAGAGATTCGCAACCTGTCGAGGCTTGTGACATAGATGAAGCAAGCAATATCGTTAAAATGTATATTAGCTTGAATACGACGTGCTTGAGCCAATCGAAATTCCTTTTAGATAGCGGATTTTGATTTGCAGTGCAAAATATATATATAAACTATACAAATAGTAGTTACGAGGACGCATGCCACTCACAACGGCAAGTCTTTGTGTTCTTTTCTAAAAAAAAACTATATCTTGAAACACGTAGCATTGTTATTTTTATCTAACCTAACCTAACGAAACCATTTCTTAGCCCATCACAACTGCGAGTTTCTAGCATGAAAATTTTTTCGGAAAATTCGGTGTGAGTGCCGCTTTATGGTCCTGACAGTATACCTTATGTATCAAAATGCTATTAGGCCCGTCCTGACAAACACCAAGTGACCTCGTAACTGCCAATGCTCGAGACAAAAAATCCTGGAAACTACCCTTCTTAAAAAATATATGTATATACACATACATATCTATCTCATATAGTATAGACACGTGCGGTCTCATTATCCTTGTCCTAGGACTGAAAATACTTATATCGGCATAGCTTACAAAAGCCGAATTGGGCCATTCAAATTTTTCCCGTTGGTCCACGACGATTTATCTTCTATGAGAGATGGGGAGCCATTTCGCGGCGGAAGCAGTTAGCTTAAAAAACGTGAACGGCTTTAACTGCTACAGAGCAGAAGGGCGAACACTCCCTTATTTCTTTTTTCTTTTAACTAGGGAGAAATATCTATCCTGAATACAAATACACGTGAGCAACGTATGCGAGTGTGCATACAGGTCTTTTCAACTGAAAGGCATCAGTCCAATTGAACAGCCAACGTGTTACAGCTTTGGTTAACCATTGGAAAACTTAACTCGCTTTTAACTGTAGAATATTTTTAAATGATGGTTCACGAAATCGATGGCAATGACAGCTGTCAAATTTGACTGGATTCTTTGAGTTGGATGAACCTGTATAAAAAGCAGTAAACAAACAACAGCCAATAGCATTCCTATGCGTATGTAAGTTACGTTTTATATTCCAGAAATGGAAAGGAAGCAGTCCGCGAACGTATTGCCAATTCATTCCGGCGTACTTTAAACGATGCAAACTACGAAAACGTGCAAATAACTAACCACCCCCCCCCTCTCCTCCCCACAGCCATTTATACAGAGGAGCCCACGCCTTTGGCTCGGGGGCGAGAGTCTGAGCATGAGGGGGGGGGGGGGATGCCTTAGTGATCGATCTAACCCCGGTTCAGGCTACAGGGTTCAAGTACTTCCGAGATCCTTTCCTAATATGCAAAGAATCCTTCCCAGGATTGGCGAAGCACTACCCCTCTTCCTCCCTCTTCTTCTCACTTGATCTCTATTGCCAGAGAATATACCTTAGTATCATATATACAGATATATATATATGTAGATGGCTTATCCCCTAAAAGTTATCCCCTAAAATTCAAAGTACACTCGTATAACGTCCAATGTTGGTATTTTATTACTTATTAGGATAATGATACGAAACTTTGTAATGCACCTTGCCTTAAATTGGACATTTGACTAAAATCGTAAATAATTAGAATACAGACAGGTGGTTCTATTTATTCTAGTACATAGCTATCCCCTATCTACCCACTTACATACCTGCCTGTTTGTAAGGATGCATACACAGAAGCTGAAAGAGAGTTTCCATGGGGTTAAATTTGTCAAGTTAGAAATCCCATTCGTGTAGCAATACATGGGAAGCTTAATTAAGGAACGTCAGGACATCGGATAATTTGTTTGGCTTGCACATTACGTCAGCAATATTTACTCCTGGCTTTGCTGTTTTCCCAGCTAATTGTCACGTGCTTACCGTTCTGGACGGTCGATTCTTTCAGCTTCTTCTTGAAGAGTACCTCGAAACCAAGACTTTCTTTGTATCGCCATATGAGCTAACTTTGTCGCACTTTTTTTTCAAATATTTTAAAAGATCTTCCAACAATCTTTGGATCAGGTCGCATGTAAACCATCAGGCAAAATTGTTACGAGAGAAGTACGATGTCTACTAAATGATTAATGTACGCGATATAAATAGAACTGTAAATTATGAAAATTTGAAAAGAAAAATTCTCGTATTAAGAGAGAACATTACAAAAGTTGTGAAGCACAAATCATGGCGATAATAACTAGTATTGCAATAACGTTATATATAATTAACATAAGAATAATGAAGATAAGGATCTGAAATAGCAGAAATCGAATTTAAGTTCTAATTTGACAGCATAATCAGGATTTTTAAGAAGAAAGTGATCAATGGTTGAGTCTTGTCTATACCTCAAACTCGGGGCTAGGTACTAGACTATAACGTGGTTTGATTGCCAAGACTTTTTCGCGCAGAAGGAGGCCGATGAGAGTCTCTCAAGCAAGTCAAGACAAAGAAGCTCTCGCTGAGCAAGAGATTGGAATAAGAAAAGCCCAGGATGAGAAGATCAAGAAAGAGAGAAGGATGAGGAGAGAGAAACAAGACTAAAAAGAAGAATGAAAGAAATGCTATCAGTAAGGATGAGAATAAGAGAGGAAATAAGGACGTAGAGGTTCCCGTATATCTGGGTGCTCTAGGTTCTCCGGATCCAAGATAGATAAGACGAGGAACTGCTAGAGCTACAGTCAAGAAAGAGGAAACGTATCGACGTCCACTCGACGGGTCACGAACTAAACCTAAGAGTAAAGTCAGAGGATACATTAGCTGCTCTCCGCCATTATCGAGCATTTGGATGCGCAGCAACGATTCTTCCCTTGCAAAACAAACAGCTCCGAGTCGAAGTCCATGTTGCGGCCTGAATAAAGTCTTCTCTTGGTTATTTCTCTCAACCCGTTATGCAATGTATCACAGTTGAGTAACGCAGCTAGTACAAAAAAATGAATCAATTTTGCTTGAAGATAATAGTATTTGTTATTCGTAAATCTCCAAGAAACTACAGTACAGAATTACTCGGAAAAAAAAACGATGCTTGTCTATTCTATGCAGAATATTTATATGAATGCATTATTATTCATTTACGATAGACAATATAATTATATTTCTCTTCCTTATTTCAGAATGAGTTTTGCAGACTACCAGACGGTTACCTTTTAAGGGAGTTATATAAACGTGTAGTATAATACCGTACGACACGCAACGTGTATATGCCATGCGTGCTTGCGCCATGACATATAGCATGTAATCAAATTACTCTCTAAGAATACTTTCCAGTTGGAGATAATTTACGCCCCAAAGTCTCTATTGGTTCCAAAGCAACTTGATATTATGATTGCGGCGGAATACTGTTGGTATTATTGCTAATGCAAGTTGTTGGACTATTTCTAGAACAATCCTCGGCGATCCTTCACGATCATTAACGTACTTTACGGATATCCTGTCAGTATGATCAAGCGATAAGTTGCTTAAACCTCTGATTAAACCACCTTCTGTTATTTGACATTTCAATTCAAGGTTCTAGCCCATTTTGCTTAACTGAATTCAAATGAATAATCGCAGTCTGGTGAACTTATATATTTTTGTACGCAATAACCATAAAGAACTAATGATATTTAAAAATCATCGAATTTAGTTCATACGTACCGTGAGAATCCTTATAAAGACTCTGAGGACCAGAATCAAGCGTTAACAATCCTTAGAGAATATTCTAAGACTCTAGTCAGACAAGACACCAGAACGACCATCTTCAACCGATAACAGTGTGAACTAGTTTAACTAAGTACGGTTTGGTGAATAACAATCAGTCCGTAGTCAGCCCGTGTAAACATAACAGCAGCTATAGCCAGTCTAGAATAATATTAAGGCTCGTTAGTCGTGGACCTAACTCGATAATAATTTTAACTTCCTACATTTCTAATCTCAGGTTTCGAAACTTCGTCAAATCAATAGTCCGAAGAATATTGAAACAGCTGAAGTTGACAATAAATGACTCTCCGTAATCTGCTAGGTTAGCCATTCCTGTGGTCAGCCGTGAGCTTTTGTTTCTTGTCTGTAAATACACCGTCGACGTTAGTAATGGATGCGTCGATTTAACTTTGCAATAAGCACAAACATTAATTTACGAGGTAGTAAAATAAAATTACAGTAGTTTAATTTAACGAATCGAACCGACGAAGATAATACATAAGATGATAAACACGCCAATGGTCACTGATGATATTGTCTATGTTCTCTATATGAAAAATAATTTAAATATTGTTTTATACATTGCATTATAAGAAAAAAAATATAATGTTACATAATGTTACATTTCTATAACGATACTTTGGAAAATATTTTAGTAAATTAGGTGGGGTTCAAACGCATAAAGAAGAAAAGGGTTTAGCTTTGGGTCACTACCATAAATGTTGGAAACAGCTCTGATTGTTCGGACGATATAGAAAATTTACCACCACAAACCAATCGTCCCTTATATATTATCCGTCGGCCCTTTCAGAACTTGAGATTATGTAGCTTTGAGTTTTCCCGATTGCTTCTCTGACCTTCCTCTTTCAAGGTCCTTTTACGAACACGTTCGTACAATACAGATTCACTTCACTTGTGAGTCACTTCGCGATAAATAACGTAAAAATTCGACAAATAAACCATAAAAAGTCTTCTTAGAATTTTTACTCATAATTGTATCTCGTTTACTGTACAATTTTGTTCATATGTATTGTACTATTATAATAACATAATATACATAAGTGTATTGAGCTCCATCAATAATGCAACTTCATTTAAAATAAAAAAATTAACATGTAAGACCGTTTTTTCACTGCCCAAGATTCTAACCAATCTCCTCTCGATTCCGGTTAGATATTGGACAGAGATTCTTTAGCTGTTTTATACCACCCAAGTGATCTTGTTATCGACAGCGTACAACTGTTTTCACTGTTTTATGGTAACATAGGCAATATGTATACTTTTCCAGTACGTTGACCAAAAAGAAGCGAAACTGGTAAAGAAAAACTGATATTCCAAAATTAGTAGTATCACAGCAGTAGTATCTGTGTCGTTACAGTAAAAAAAGATTCTGGTCGCACCGGTGTTACTCACTGTTCTACCATCAGTATAACTGACCACTATCGATATCCCGAAGAAATACTCTCACAACTACGTAAAAAGATCAGAACGATAATTTTCGTACTGGCAAGATCGGTATAATATTGACTGTAAGTTGGTCCATCTAAAACGAGCTTAAATATAATGATACTGAATATAAATGACATGACGAAAAATTGTCTTGTTGAACAAATTAAGGATACTTCACGTATAAGAGTCCGGACAAAAATAAGCCAAAACGGAAAAATACTCAATTTTATTGATGTGGTAGTTTTTTTTTCTTTTTTCTAGTGTACAATAATGACTAAAAATGTCTTTATCAGCGAGTTACGTGGGTATTTTTCTGAATATATTTTTAAAATAAAACTGACATAATTTTTCCTGAGAAACCGAGAAGCATACACCTTGCAAAAATAAATCTCAGATTTCTTTTCGATATCTACAGAACGCATTGTATGAAATAATGTCGAAAAATCACAAATTAAATATAAAATATGACTTACCAAATGATTTTGTTAACACGATACTAAATAAAACCTTTTATTACTCGATGTCCTAAAAATGTAATAAAAAGGCGCCAGGTACAGAATAGACCTAGATCTATACTTACATTTATATAAACGCGAGAGCTCAGCTGTTATTGTGATGTTACCTTAAAAAAAATGACAATTTTTCAATTTTAATTATCAATATCTTGAGAGCCACGTAGTTAATCGGAACGTGATTTAATTGGTTTGACTCAGAAATAACTACTCTTATTATTGTGCTAATTTACAAATTTCGTATAATTTTTCACTGAATGTTTATTAATTTATATCAGATTTCGCCTCAATTCCATTTTAACACGTGGAAGAACAGTTGTAAGAATAACTAATAACTTTTTAATTATAGAATGAAACTTATCAAAATTCATATAGTATACTTTTTTGATCTCAAGGTATTATTTGTCAAATATTCAATATAATTGAGTCACTTTCAATAAGATGTAAAACATCCTTAAAGTAAACCCAAGATTCATTGCCCTAACCCATGAAAGATTTGCAGTAAAAATCGAGCCTAGGATTTTGATAAGATGGCCAATCCGAAGACACGCAAGAGTAGATTGGTGATCCGAAACGGACTAGTCCAAGAATATATGTATTAGGTTAAGCCATAAACAACTAGGTGAGTAGTCTGGATGTAAGATAAAATCATTACTGCTTGTAAAACGAGTTCGAAAAGATTCAAGACGATGAAGGCAACTAAAGAGCGAGTAGTGACGGGTAGGTTGGTAGTCAGAATACGCTTACTCATTCAACTAGGAGCTGCAGAATCACGAAATCGAGAAAGTAGTTTGTCAGCGAACCAATAAATGCTCAACGCAACACCTTCGGTCGTCAAATCTATTATCCCATAAGAATCAAGTGGGTACTACTTTATTCCACTTCTTACTTATATTTTCTATTCCCTAGCTTACCTCAGGGTTTTATTGCACTCAGAAACATCTTTCTACTTTCACGAGAATGGGTTGGTAACATCGTACAACATCCTTGACCCTCCTATTTGTTCCAGCTATTTCCTGTTCCTTGTACTTCGAAGACTGATTTTCCCAATAAACATGACATACATATCCCCACCGATCACAGTCCAAATTATTTGATCAAGTTCATACTATAATGTCGCTTACACTATGTTATAGAGATTAAATAATTTCCCCTATAACCTTAAATACTTCAACTATCAGTAATCTGCTAACGTCCAAATTACTGTTATCATAAAAATACAAAAACGAATTCGCATATCCTTTATAATTATTTTCAAGTATCCATAATTTCTCCTAAACACCAACGACTACATCCATTCTCTATCGCCACCACTCTCTACATATTAATTCACATTAAGCATTCTTCGAAAAATCCACCTTCTTCTTCGTTAACATAAGTTTACTCTTTAGAATGGCCAGAACCTTGAGTTAGAGTAAGTCTAGTACTCAAAATCTAAGCGTGGAACTAAAATGAAAGATACGACTAAAAATAGTGGATTCTGCTAGCGATCCCATGAATTATTAATTCGCACGAAAAGTCTTAGCGTCTAAATATTCTTGAATGCGATGGAATCTATGAAGATATATGCCCTTGCGACATAGAAATACGGATATCGAGACAGATTGCGACGATTGAAGTTGCACTATACCAATAGAACCAGCCTTTCAGCTTAGAACCTTTAAAAAAGTTCGTACTTACCGTGAATTGTCTCAAGGAACGAAAAAATTGAGAAACGTTATTTCCTTCATCTTGTCATTTAACCAATTGCATTGTTCTCATATGTACATACACATCCGTCCTTTTACAGCAGTCGAATATGCGTTTTCCCCAGATGATATAATGAATAATAAAGTTAACTGGTGTACAGGAGATGTTACGTCAGATAAAATCATTACCTGAAAAATATTTCAATATTATTAAGTTTTGGAAATCACCGTTCCTTCTTTTCCTTTAGCAACAATTAAACAAATCGATTACGTTCAGTACTATGAGAAATACGATTTCTTAAATACAATATTAAATGAAAAGCTTATTTTAATAGAGTTTTGACACAGTATTGATATTTCATCACGGATATGAACAAATATACATATTACCAAGGATCGATACAATTACTTGAGAGGTAAGCTATTACCGACAGTCGTAAGCTTTCCAGAAGGATAAGATTATTATAGGACAGCATTCTCGCATGATAACTTACTATTCTTTATTCTTTTTAATGTTCATAAAACTTGTGACTCAGTAGGTCCTAACACCATTACAGTATGCAATGTGATCGAACTATTTCTCACGTTGGTAAATACATATTCCTCACAGGAATAGGTACCAACCGGACACGGAGAAACTGTGCACCAATAAATGTAGCATCTGTATAACCGTGCACATAATATTTTTAACAATGAACTCCACGTGATTTATTTTTCCAAAATTAAAACTGTCTACACATGATTCTGCACCACACTGTAGTGAACCTACCGTGATAATCTAATGTCACCTACAAATCACGAAGCAAAACTTGTGAACATGTATTGTACATCTTTAGTAAACTGTAATTCAAAAGACTTAACGAATATTCGTTCCACTTCCACATACAACTAGCGCACATCATCTATGAGGTGAAATAGTTTATAACACAATATCCCAATCAATGATACACTCTGGGTAGAAAGGCCATCAATACGCCAATCCAAATCTAGACTAATCGTAATATTATAATCAACCTCATATCATCAACTATGTGAAGCCTCATCAAGCAAGACATCAGCCTCCATAAATTATCACACCGCTAATCGTTGTACTAGATAAGCTCCCAATACACTTTACATTAAGGTAGCATTATAAAATTTTTTTCATCAGATTCATTTCATACTTTTACAGTTTATTCTTTGAATTAATACTTATTAAACGAGCATATTTCGATCGAGTTTCACCGTGTCGATATTATAAAAAGCAATGCCAAGTTTGAGGATTTTACATGCTAGACAGCGGCAAATGTACAATAATTCTCGAAAGTATTTACGCACCCTATAATTCGCTTGATTAGCATTGAGATAATTTAAAAAATGTCGTTCTTGTCACATAATTTTAACGATTAGGTTAATACAAAGTAATTATAATAGAAACAACGAGTTCGGAATGAAAATTTTATTAAATATTTCTGAATTTTGGATCCGCCGACATAACCGCCTTTTCCTTTTATAACGTTTTGGTAAATTTTGATAAATAATCTTTATTTATTTCTTTCCTCTTGTTCTTCAGGATATTCCAGAGATGTTCTACGGAGATTGAGCATTCTTTCTGACCTCTCTGTATAATTTATCTCGCAGCAACTTGATAGGGTTGAGATCGGGAGACTCAGATGGCCAAGTCATTACATGTAGCACATTTTCTGCTCTAAATCTGTTAAATACTTCTTTCGTAACTTAAAGGAGTGTTTAAGTTCACCGACCTGTTAAAGAATAAAATTCCTTCCTATAGAACGTCGACCAGAGTTTGTTAAATTGTCCTTGAGGATTTTCTTATAGCCTTCCTTAATCAATATCCGCTCTATTTTGATCAAATCTCCCGTTGTACTACCTTACCGGAAACCATTACTGAATCTCCTCCTGACTTAACAATAGGCACTGCACCCTGATTTAGCCTCCACTCCTTCAGCTGTCCTCCTAAGAAGCATTCTTCATTTTGATCCAAAAGCCTCAAATTTGGACTCATCACTCCACAAAACCTTTCTTCACTCTTCGTGTGCCCAATTTTTTTGTTCTTAAGCCCAGCGCAATCTCTTTATTCTATTTTCGCTCCGAAGAAGAGGTCTTCTTACTGCTACCTGTCTAAAGAGACCCGCTTCATTTAGTCGTCTTTTCATAGTGGAGGTACTTACAGGTATTTTCCTGGATCCATTCGCTTGTGCAGTGATCTGTTATGCAGCAAGTCGTCGATTACATCTGCTAATTAATACTATATAATTATCTTGACCAATTGTTGTCTTTCGTCAACGTCCTGAGCGTTTGCTATTTGTTAAACTGTTAGTCATTGTATATTTTTTTGACGTTGTAGTCCACTGTTCGCAGCGATAACTTTAATTGAGCGGCGATTTGTCGATACAGCTGATACAAATTTTTTTAATTTATAAAGTTAAATCGTCATTAAAAGTGTCTCAAATGTTAGAATGAGAAACTGTCACTGACCGATGCTCGTGCACTACTAAACGCTCGCACTCCAAATAATTAGAATCAAGCAGTAAATTGGTTTTTGTATTGTATTCTTATTATAAGATTCAATCGAAAATATTCGCTTCGACCATTAAGGAGAACCCAGAACCGTTTCTACTTCCACTGTGTAATTCCAGGGATATGACAGAATGTATACGAAGTGTTCCTAAATAGTATCTATACGTCAATACTGACTATGTTTTGGGTCATACTTATCTAAGGAGAGTGTTTGTCTAATGTAAAATGAAATTAGATAAATTTATAGCGGGTCATTTTAGTGGACAAATACTTTTAAGCGATGGACATCATGTTTCATTTTGTGTATGGAAGCTGCTCGTCAGATTTTAATCAAAAAAATATTTTATTAAATGAGATAAAAAGAATATGAATTTCAACTTGAATTTTCTTTTAAATGTTTGGTCGGTCCGATTAAAACCTTCAAATATTTAAAATACAAATGCCTTAGAATTTCTTAGCGTAAACAAATACAGTGTAAATGAAGCGGCAACAGCGCTTTCCTAGTCATGTGACAATATCTTACGTAAAGTTAGCTCCCCATATTTAAAAAATTAAAAATGCCATGGTTTTTCCAGTTTGTTCAACATTCGTTCCGAATTTTTCCAAAGCTGTACTACAAAAACTTGTTCCGAAGCAGTAATAATTGAAACAAAAAGTGAAATAACCAACAATCCCCTTTTTGCAGAAAGTTGTATTTTTAAAAATTGTTCCAGGTTGTCTGGTATGTAACCATTCACCCAGAAAACGCAGAAAGAGGTTCATTGAAAGCATAGCCGTTCGAGAGTAAACTACCCTTCTGTTTTCTGTTCCGAATTTTGAACATCGTCCTGAAGTTTTGTTGAGATATTTGATAATTCCAATTGCACTTGTTCAGTAAATAATTCTTTGAATGCTAACAGCTTTTCTCGAGGAATCAATACAGATGACAGCTGCTGCAATATTTGTACACTTTTTGCACTGACAGCAGTTTAAGTTTCTAGCGTCAATTTCAACAATACGATGACCAGGACAAACATTACTGATATTGCATTGATGCAAATAGTGTTCTATCAATTGAGAATTGGGTCAAGGGGGTCCTAGACCTCTCATGACCGTGTAAGTAAAATGTCAATGAAAATCATTAATAATGGGTTTTTGAAAGAAATTTTTGTCAAAGCAAAGTTAGATACAGATATTGATCTAGATATTGAGATGTTGATAATCATGTGGGCAACATTTTCGCAATTATAAACTCAAAACTGAAAGAGTAATACAACCCAAAGTTTTTCGTATTTTTCAAATTCATGTCGAAAGTTTCGGGCGGGGGCGCCGCTGAGTGAAAAATGAAAGTTCAGACCTTAGCCTCTAAACAAAAGCAGTCCGAAGCGTTCTCGAACTTTTAGATCAGATTGCAGAAAGCAGTGCAGTTCTTTCTGATCACCCGATATAGAGGTCCACATGCAAGTCGACCTAGCACTTCATCCATAGAGGGCCGGAAGTCAATACATTGTCTCTAAAGTGACGCAATATTTTCATGTAACTTATCATGTCTATAACTTTCTACCATAAAATCTACATGATCTTGTCAAAAGATATACTGGTCCTCTAAAAGTTAAACTGTTTATCCACTATGTCAGAACTTGATTAGATTTCACCGTACGAGAAAAAGTTACTAGCTCTAACAAAGGGAAACAATTATTTTATTTAGCGTCTGTTTCTCTCGATTTGTCCTGATTTCCCCGAGAGTATGGGCAAATGCCAAGAACGGTAAAACCTGGAGGGCAGGCCCAGGGTAAAAGAAACATCCCTCACAATACAGAATATCCGAACGACATCTGAATTATGTCTGCAATGTCCTACAGACGTCTAGTTGAAAAATGCTATGCTATGGAACCTTACACGCATGTAATCGTCAATAGGTTGTTTGTTTTTTCTTGTTTCCTACATTATTTTAAACGTGCATCCATTCATTGAATTTTTTTTAACCTGAAAAATGCTCATAGGACGGCTTCTAGCTTATAAAAATGTTCTATTCATGTGAAGCAAATTGTCATATGGATGATATAAATACATCCTATGAATGACAGGTAAGGTGTACAAAAGACGAACATAAAGATTTCCGTAGGTTGGACAAACATACTTCAGAATGACATCTGCAAGATGTCATTTGCAGATTTACGGAGATCGTATGTTAGTAGTGGCGATTGACGACTTCTGTATGACATATTTCTAGCATCCCGGTATTGTGTGGGGAGACCCTTCTAGCATTTCACTTCTGGTAAGTTCGGCGTGGTTCAAGACGACAGAGACTAAAAAACTTTGAAGACGCATTGCTAATGTAATTAAAAAGACAAAAATAAATGTTCCCTTGAAATGTTGGATTCACTTTGGTACGCGCAGCTCACAGTTGTTACATCCTGGAGCTGATTACCCTGAAGTTCTTCGCTGATTGGCCATTCAAAACTGTGAGTTTTGTTAGGAATTCGCCACTGTACTAGCTATACAAATAGCGCAATGGGACCAGGAAGTTTGAAATAATATGAACACGGGAATTTTAAGAAAATTAATTAATACACAAAAGAAGTTACTTGAAACTGAATCCACATAAAGTTTATATTATAGGGGAGAGTGGTTCCATACCGACTCCCCAAATGGTAAAGGTCATAAAGGTGCCAAAAATCGATTTTTTTTACCGAGCTCAAAGTTGTATTGTATAGAGGGATCATTTCTCTATTTCCCGCCGGGTAGTGAGTTTTGTGGGTGTCGTTAAGTGTGAGATAGATAAGAGGTAGAAGCAAAAGTTTACGTTTACGACATGCACGAAAGTGGTGGTCCGAAACCGGTCGGTATGGGACCACTCTCCCCTACTTATAAGGAAGTGTCCGGCTCGCCCCCGCTATAATTAATAATTAATTATTAATCCAGAGAGCCGACAAGGAGCGCTAGAGGTTCAGAAATTTCCGAAGAATTAGGAGTTGAGATTGTAAATCAAATCCAATGCCATGGGACTGCCAAGTCGGACACCTACCACTGTGGTATCCAACCCACCGTCCAACCTAATAAGTCCTATTTATTTATTTTTCGGTAATTCCTGGGGGGGTTACCCCTCCAGCTTCGTAAAGCCATGTGACATACTATAACACAACATTCTAATCTATTAGTCATACAACTATGTTTAATATATACATAAGAAAAGGACTAACTGTTGGCGTACGTGATGATAAAACAAACGGGAATAGTGTCGGGAGTATGCAAGTTCACTCGTTCGAAGTTAAATCAGAACTGCCTGTAAGAAAAGCGTCTTGACCCTTAACTACACATGTGCGATCTCAAAGACCTCACCAATTTTATCTTTAGCCCTCCGCTGCATTTGTTTGTGTGGTTAAGGGTTAAGGGAGAAAGGAGCTTACTTTCTATGTGAAATATCACACGGACGAGAGCTGGAAGCAAGGAAACTTTGTTATCAAAAATGTCATTGTAGAAAGCACTGTCACTTAATCGATTGCATCATGTGGAAGCCTTCTGATAAAAAGACTTTCCCTGCGGTGCCTGATTTTTGACACGTTGCTTAAAAAAATATAAAACAAAAGTGAATAGCGACAGTGACAGCGTAGAGACGTGTCATGGCGTGATTCCCTACCTAACACTTACCACACTGTTGCACAGAACCACCGATGAAAATCGAAAAAAGAGGCACGCAGACAAAGTTGCACATGTATCAACTTTATTTAACTAATACTGGGATTTATTGCCGTAGAGCGAATTTCAAGATTTTTTGGTGCGAATATGGGGAGCTGTCAACGCGCCGATTTTCCTCGCCTGAAACTTTAGCTTTTCGCTGTGGCGAGCGCTAGTACTAGGTACGGCTAAACCAACGTACGCCAGTAGTGCCCATTTATCTTAAGCTATCTTCAGTTAAATGGTCTGTGTACATATTGTAACGTTCCGCTCTTATACTCCTCTATCCTCTATCATTTTTCCTTCCCAATCGTCCAAATCTCGATGATGGATACGTCAAAAGCCCCAGTTAAGAGCGCATAGCGCACTGTGGATGTGCAGAATAGTATCTAAAAATAAGAGAACCACTCAAATCCTAAAATTCCTCAAAACTCCTACTGAAAAAAAAGGGGAAAAAGGAAAGTGAAAATAGAACCATTAAATCCCTAATATTACATAATTATTAGCGATTATTACCTTTAATATTCTAAGAATCCAAACTCCAGTCGTGCGACTCGAATCAAAACAAACAAGTGCCTAGCTGGTTATCTAGTACCTAGTAGCATAACACTTGCTAACTCCGGTCTAAGGACCTAAGCACAAGCGTCCACCGAAGAGCTTCGCCGTCCGATTAATAGTTTTCATGTGCTAATTCGCGAGTGAAGAAGGAATTTGTAAAAGTGGTGTTTTCCCCGACTACGGCCACGACGAAGAGCGAAGAGCGTATGATTTCTTCGTACGGGTTGTAATAAGAACGGCTACCTGGAATAGCATAAATTCTGCGACTGCCTGAGTCCTAGTGACTTCCGAAGTTCGCGAGAATAGGTGCCAGTCAGCAAAGGATTAACCTGCTTCCTAGAGTACCGTAAGCTCCATTACCAATAGGAGTCAGCTCGAGTGTTGGCCAGGCGATTTCGAGTCGAATTTTAATTATTATTATTTTCCATGTTTTTCTTTGTTATATTATTTTACCGTGATTTTATCTCTTGACTGAATGAAAGTTATTTTAACATATAAGGGCTTGTTAATTACACTAAGGATTTGTATCCGAGATGAGCCGCATGTATAAAAACATTAATTTGAATCTACTTAGCTTCCGATAATGTACCATAGATGGCATATACGTGCCAAGCGTGGACGTGGCGTCCACGGCCACGAATCGTGCAGCAGAAAACTGTTGTACCGACCCATAAACATAAAAATAGACCACGCAAGAGATAGGCTGGCACGTAAATGGCTGCGATAGCGGGATAGAAGGAGAACACTGCATAAGGAGATCTTCCTGTCCTCGTCTAATCAAACAATTTTAGCGCACTGCGTTCAGTACGTCTAATATGTGTACTTGGTATTCCCGCATGCGCGGTTATATAAAGATAGAAACCATCGACACATAGGATGGACTACGCGATCCCTACTTCAAACTCCTTGAAAAAATGTCCGTTCGAATAGACAAAAAGGGACTGAGGTAGCGGCCAGTAGCTCTCCTTTTCTAATGCTCCCATTGACTACGTTTTCTATACACTCGTACTACGGCTGCTGATTAGAAAGATACAGGGGTTGGCCGCCACCAATCGCGAGCTTTTTCTATCAGCCGACCATTTTTCCTATACTTGTGCGTCGTCCATGCTATATGTCGATGATAGAGACGGACCATATGCTGTTGTCTTCTTTTATTACGCTCTCGCTTTACGGTCTTTGTGTGTGGCCCGGCTACCAGATAATAGCCGAAGGAGGATTAAAACCAGTAGAGGAGACGTGGCGAGCAAGCACGCCTATTAATGTTGGCGCCATTCCCCGGAGTACATAGTCAACCGTTCCTGAGATAAACCTTCCGCATTCGCAGAAATACTAACGTCCGTTCGATCAAAACTTTCGAATTCTGGAAACAGCCAGTTGGTTCGACCACTTAAAAACAAAATTCTCCTTACACAACTATATACTCCCCACACAGCCACAGCTGGGGCGCCATCTAATTCTATTTCTTAGAAGCTTTCGCTTTTGGCCTTGGTGAACGACCTAGTATTGCGAACGTCACACTACCCGACAGGTACTGTCCTCTCGACGGTAGCATTTGTAAGCTACGTCCGCTTCAATTACAAAAGCAGGTATTGACGACAGGTGATAATAAGCATTCTGAATAACAAATTGTCTATCGATATACACTAACGGTCAAAAGTTTAAGTTCACTTGCTTTATTTTTGAATTCTGCTGTTATACGAGCAAAAGGCGAATATTTCGAAGAATCGAAAATATGAATAAATACTTGCGGATCTTTTGTAAGTCGACATATTTTGTGTACACAATATTTCATAAATAATAATAATAAATAACAATAAATAAAGAAAACCATGGTTTTTTGAACATTTCATTAACATTGTGAGGTGAACCTAAACTTTTGACCGGTTTTATATAACTATTTTACCAATTGAATCTTAAAATGTGGTACTCATTTGTGTTCAAATACTCTTTGCATAGAAATAAAATGAAGCATGCATAATTTATATCGTATGAGAGCCCACAACTGTTTATGTAATTCTATGCGCATGTTTTCTTCAATGAAGTTTCATAGTGTAAGGAGATTCCAAATCGACGCTTGACATTCTCATATATTTATTTTATTTATAACAGCCTGTAATTCGTTCAATAGAATATCTATAATTACATCCTAAGCGTGTCACTTGTACAGTAAATACGCTCATTAATTAATTCCTACGCAATAAACAATGAGCACAAGGTGGCCACGTGTCTAGAACAGATATGCCCATATTTCTGCAAGAATTTTATTCAATTAAACCAATATGCGATTTCATAAATTTAGAGCATTTTTACGGTTACAGGCCACCTCAAACTCGTCACAATCGCTCAAGGCATTAAGACGCGCGGCGTCTTCTACTGGCTTGATAATTTATAAAAATATGGAATTTAATAGCATTTTAAAGAACGTCTTGTTAGACGGCCAAACAAAATATAATAATCGCGAGTTTGACCAAAACGCAGGACCTCGTTAGCGACCTAGAAATAGATCTTACAATCGGCTGACTTGTTCTTCATTTTTGTACTGAACAGAGGGAATGATAGTCAGCGAGACTTGCACCGAAATATCACGCTAACGTTAGCTGAGCAATCCAAAATACAATCCTATACCCATAGCACAATTGAATAGGAAATCCTTCGCCTAACTGATCCTTAAATATATCAATTAGTTAGTTGTCGAATCTGAAATCACTAAGTTCCGCTGGTAATTAACAATTTCACAAGCTGGCAGGAAGTATTAACTGACAATGACAAAAGAAAATATAATACATATATGCGTACAGACCAGCTGCATGCTTTTGTCTACCCTGCCAACAGTAAAACTCTAAGACCGGGCTCTTAACTTTCTGGATAGAAAATAGTTTCACTCCAAGATTCCAGTAAATTCGTACGACATATGAGGTAAAATCGTGATTAGCAGCCTAGAGGCTATAATAAGGTTACTCTAATAATACAGAGCTGGCTAATGGGCGCTCATAACTTTTATTATCCCTTTTATTTTGTTAGCCAGCTCTGTTCCATATGCTATTCAGTATTGATATACTATAATGATACTAATTAAACGGAGGTATCAAGTACAATTGTAATTTCATTTCCTAATATTCTCCTTAGTTACTTCTTATATGAAGACGTATAGCATTGGCAATGGGCAGCAGATATTTCGACTATCGCGTTCTTGTTCTTTTCATCATCTCTCCTCTCTTACCCGATATGCATCTAGAACAAATTGCAATTTTAACATGACTACACTAGCTCTGTGATGCTAGCTATTTGGGATATGTTTAATATTGCCATAACACCAACAAAGTACCTCGCTATTAAGTCTAAGGATCACCTTTTAGTTTACGACTCACAATCAGTGTTAATTGTGAACTACTCAGGTAAGTTCTGCTAGTCAATGTTTGACAGACTATTCGTTTCATAAGACGAAAATAGGTTTTTACCCGACTACGATAAAATGACCATATTCCATCCCTGCAACGCGGGCGGAAAGTAATCAATTTTTTACCAGAGGGAAAAGAGTGATTTTGCGGGAAAAAAGTAAATTTGCGGGCAAAAAAGTGGTAATTGTGGGAAGAAGAAAATTCTAAACAAAAGAAATGAGATGTAGATCTACGCTTATATGTATATTGTAGCGTTGTGCCGTTGCAGGCATAAAAGTATGATTATTTTATAAATAGTCGGGTAAAAGGTAGTATATGCCACACGGGAGGAGCGCGGATTTTCATCTCGTGCTCGTGTTGCTCTCGCTTCGCTCGGGCAGGAAACCTCGCACTCGGCGAAAATCACGCACTTTTCTCCCTAGTGGCATAAAGTACTATTTAATGCGTTTTTCTCTTTTCTTCGACTTTTCGTTACCTTTAAGGAATTCCAAAAATTCTCATGGCACTCCTGCTAATCGCACTTTTTTGCTTAAAATAATTAAATGTAATTTAGTTGTTTCTTTTCTTTTTCGTACTCGCCGCTTGCGCAGTAAGAGGAATTTTAATTCTTTTATAAATTAGAGTTCCGTTGCGAAAGTTACCGCACAATAGACTTTTAAGTATAAATGTGGCCATTTAGACAATTGAACTCTCTTCTCGAAACAGTGGATTTAGTATAAACTTAATCCGTAGTAACCAAAACACTAACGTCGTCGTCCTCAACTCGTACGGTCGTGTATAATTTACCAAAGGCGCGACACTTCTTGATCCTTGCTTGTTGCTTTCTTGCAGCAGACAACCAACCACTACTACTTGATGATGTTCCCGGTCGTCGGTTGCTGGTTGCCGCTGGATGTTCATGGGATCTGTTGGGTGAATGGTACGACTCTATCGCAGGAAGTCTTCTTCTTACTGGATTCCAATTAGAGGCGCTGCTATCTCGAGAACGGTCAAAGCTTGTCGATGCCCTCGGGATTTCTGAAGTTGTAGAACTTATTACAGAATCACATGTCATCTCAAAAGACACTGGTTTCCGATCACTCTTACGCGTACTTGTCGGTGATATTAAGGGAAATGTAGGAGAGCGTTTGTTACATGTGGTCCAGTTTACATTAAGAAATTGAGATCCCGACATTTTTAATTTTCTGGACCAGCCCGATTGCTTTTCATAGTATTTCTTTTCCCATTCAGACGAGAGAGCGCCGTGGTGTGCCAGAGTGTGCGCTCTCACATCTGTGATTGAATCCGTTGGGTCCTGCTCGAAGGAGGAATTAGTCGAAAAATTTGCGTAAGTCATTTTCGACGTTGAATTGTCTTCTGGGGCCGAAGGTGATTTCGATAGTATCCTATACTTAGAGAAAGTACCCGTTATTCCCAAAGCCGATTTTGAAGTTTTGGTAACATTTTTACACTGATCCGTAGCAGTTTTCATTAATCCATGCTGCTTAGTAAATGAGTCGATCCACTCCGAAGTTGGAGTTTGCGTGCTTGGACCTTCTGGTGTCCATTCCAATGTAGCTGACCGGGAGAACAATGGTTTGCTGGATGAGTTTAACTTGGATACTGACCTGCTGGTATTATTGAATGAGTAGTTCTCCGGTTTTGGCGAGACATTCGTTCTAGAAGTATGCACACCTCGGTACATTGTGTTCGGCATACCCTGCAGAGGAACAAGTGAATTTTCCTTACAGTAGTAATGTTTCACTATGCCGTCTGCATGAGACGACGAGCTGCGAATCCTTGTAGCAGTCATAGAAGTATTTCTCCACTTATAGTGCATTCCAAAGGGATCTGAATTTTCCACATCGACAGCTGACTGTCTCACAAATGGTTTCTTCTCCGATTCCTGACTACTTCCTTGACAGACAGCCCAGTTTTCAGTCTTTGGAGATTCAAGTGGTCCACCAAACTCTACACCAGCTCCATTACCTCCAGCAAGATCAAAATTCGCTAGAGACTTATCAAACAGCGCAGAATCTTTCTGCAAATGTAGAGTGCCAATTTCGAAGGTCCAGTCAGGTGCGTCGTCGGTCGAGGAGGACATCGATGACGATGGTATCAGAGAGAGTTCAGAGGGCCGTGCTAGCCGTGGCAGATAGTACGCCGGACCCCGAGGCGGGACGCCCGACGTACGGCTACAGCTACGTAGAGGCCGCGAGACTAATAGACGTGGATTCAGTGACGGCAGCCTGAGGTTTGACGTCGAGAGAGTCATATAGAGGGAATTCACAGCAAAGAACGAATTTCAGGAACCAGGGCACCTCGACGTATATGGACGGCGGTATAGGGATCAATGGTGATGTCGATTGCTTGTAGTAGCGGTAGTCCGCATTGCTGGAAAAAGAAAAATTATACAGAACTGCGACAAAACCAGAAGCAGAAATAGTGCCAAGATATGAAAAATCCTTGATGCTTGCCAAAAATTCCTTTAAAAGATATAGGGAATACTTACTCTCTGTAGCGCTCATCCGAAGACTTCTCCAAGAGTGGCATTCCCGATAGAAAGAGTATAATGATTGTCGTAAAGATTGGTGAGGCAATAGCGACCCACTCGGCTCCCTCGATCACGTTCAATGAAATCACAAATATTCCCCACCAGACTACTATCTCGCCAAAGTAGTTAGGATGCCTCGACAACCTCCAGAGTCCTAATACAAGTTTGCAAATTATTAATTCTCAATAAGAATCTGTTGTATTAAAAAATACTCACCGTCGTTGCACCATTTGCCGTCATTAACGGGATCCTGCCTAAAGGAGAACTTCTGCAAATCTGCATAAGTTTCAGCGAGTAATCCAATAACGAACAGACCTGTTCCCGCGCTGTCCAAGGTCGTCATAGTTCTCGGTGCTGGTGGGATCTTGTGACGAGGTGAATTAATAAAAATTACCGGTAAACTGACGACATATACCCACACGGCCTGAAGAACCAAAATAAATAATCAACCAACTGAAATTTCGCTCACTTCTGACATTCTTCAAGGAGCAATCACGCGCAGTTGCTTTGAGAGTAAATAAATATCCAACCGTACGCTATCGGTATCAGCGAGAGAGAAGCCCCGCGACGAAAGAACTAGAGAGCACGAGTCTTTCGTTCGTTCATAAAAATACAGACATTATATTTCATACGAACGTAAATGAATTTACATATTCAAACGAAAGCCGCTTATTAGGAGAGCACCTTGGTAAAGTGAGGCGATTCACGCAAGCCAGTCATTCTGCTTGAAGCCATTAATATAATATGTAAGCGCGAGAGAAGGAAAAAAAAGTAAAATCTGAGCGGTGAAACGAAGAGACTGGAAAAAATATAAAATTTAAAAAAAACGTAGGAAAAGAAAATTTACCTGAAATGTCCAAAACACAGCAAAGCGTATCACATTGCTGCGCCTATCATCGAATCGCTTATCTCGACCAATTTTGATAATACGGTACAGAAGATAACCAGAGAGCCGAGCACCCCAGAGGCATACGAAAACTGTGACCATCAACTGTCTGCTATCATAAGTCTGATAAAAAAAATATGTAATCAGACATGTCATTGATAAAATTTACGATGTAATATTGTAGATAATGTCAGGAGCTTAATTAAAGATTTACACGGATTAAAATACCTTGCCGACTTGACCGAGGAAAAATGTAAGGAGAGCCAGAATAATAAAATTCGTTCCGCCCGCAAAATCCGTGAGTTTATCCATCTGGAAAGTAGCAGCGATGGTGAAGAATATTAATTGCATTCCTACTGTGACTATAGCACTGACAGCCAGATGATCGACATCCAATATATCCACAGCCATCTTTCCGATTTTATTCCTCTCACTTCCGTTAACGAACAGTCACTGAAAAAATTGTAAATATAGAAAAGCGATACAAATATTCCGGGAATTATCAATAAGCAACCGAATATAATTGGAGCTGCACAATAACTGAACAAAATACCAAAAATATATTCTCAAAGCTCGACTAAATGATTCCCACAGCTGTGTTCTTAAAAGCAGCGATGATTAAATCTCCAAGCAAATAATCTATCAAACTTGTACACATGCATGATTAGGAGGAAGAAAAGGATATCGATAACTTTGAAACTAATGAGAAACTTATTAATAAACATAAGACAGCATTACCTCTCTATAGGATAACTCCATGCTTCTAGCCGTATTTTGAAAAGATAGACGACTCTGGTTAGGTCACCGGAAGCACGAAGTCACATGCCGGAGCGACATTCGAACTTGTGCACATTAAAAATAGGGTCTCTTTTCATCCCTCCGAACCTCTCTCTGTCACTGTCGTATCTAGAGACCTTGTCGTGGATCTTCTCTCGTTGAGCACTACGCAACCACGCAGCAACGACGGCGAATCCGCAGCCTCCGGGAGGATCAATACGAGTACGGGTGTTTCTCCCGGCACGAAAGGAGAGAGTAGAGCGGAACCGGCGTACGTCCTAGTGAGACGCTGTTAACGAACTGAGTCCTGCTGAGAGCCTACAGTAACCCAGCACTGCAGTCTGCATTGCCAAGGTGTTTGCAGAGGGTGGGTCGAACAGCCGTATAGCCAATCAAAAGAGATACTTTCCTCTCTGCCCTTGATAGAATAAGAGCTGACTGACACACTATACTGAAAAATACGAAATACTAAAATATAGCATAACTCAAAGATATCCTCAAGATAACAATACTAGATATGTCACATTACGATTATTTCAGATTTATTGGATGATATGAATAAAGGCAATTGTCTTGGGTATTTGAAAAGAGTATGATGAAATACGTAGGAATGTTAGAGAATTCTTGTGTGAATTTTCCAAAGCAAGCAGGAAGAGATCAAACAAATAAATACCAGGAAAATTGGAACTCTTTATTAGATATCAAGCAGAATATGAATAGGTATGTATGTATTACTAATCCTTGAATACGGAGGACTCAAAAGAAATGATTATTTGAAATTTAGTATTATCAGGCACATATAGCCAGGGCAGAGGTGTACTAGATAAGAGGAAATAACTAAGGGAATATCGATTCCATGGCTTCGTGTCGAGTATAGTATGCATAGTATCTACGGTATCTACGTATCGGGGCGTAGTAGCCAAGCAGGTGCCTCGCTTTGATAATCAACCAATGAATTTACAGAGCGCACGCGAGCTCTAACCTTCATGACGCTCTTTCTACATTATGTCCCTTCGGGACGTATGTTTATTCTAATTTAATAACAATACTAACCCATCTTCGATTACCAATCATTTAATCAAGTCATGCAGAAATCCCTGACTCGTACTTCTCTGCGGTAGTTCACTCTGCGAATACACACCATCCGTGCAGCTCTATAGAAATTACGTTGGATAGTAGCCAGCTGCATAATTTGTAATTTCTCATCTGACTATTATTAATTCCTTGCGAATTTTCTTTTATTTTCTACAATTTCATCCATTGCTATTACAATCTTACACTTTAATCTATAGTGAAAAAAAATGCACGACCTCTTTACTGCTCTAAGTTTCGCATTAGCAATGAAAAAAAGTGGGCAGATAATCATGAAGAAAAAAGAAAGAAAGCTCATGCATATGTGTATACCCTTCGAGGGGGGGGGGGGGGGGGGGGGTG
>JARQTI010000473.1:350186-365160 GCA_030142655.1 Trachelus tabidus
AGTTGAAGATATATATTGATATAATTTTGTTTTAAGGGTTTAAATTAAATGAAAAATGTTTATTGGGGGGGGGGGGGCTGATTTCCCTAGCAACAATTTATTTCACGAGTTTTCATTTAAATGGGGTCAGTAAACAAGAAACCAGCTATGCGATACATCCTATATCAGATTAGTTAAATATAACTTGGGATCTCGGGTTGTTAATTATATCAGACAAAATCCGAAAACGTGCATTACGATCATAACTTACGATTGTTTCTCCGTGAGCAATAAGAAAGAACGATACTTAGTCCTATTAGCCGGCCGGTTGGAGATTGACTGTCGACAAAAGGAGTATCATGCGCTAAATGGAATGGCTATTTTAAACGTTAGCGTATTCTTTTGAACAGCTTGTTAGCGTCTTGTGAGCTTGATAGGGACGTGACGTTAACGTTTGAACCGTTTTCGAAAAGTCGCGCAAGTGGAGAAAAACTGTACTTAGCCGTACTATCCTGAGAACTGACGACATAGGCCGAAACATCTGTTGACTGGCGTGCTGCTGTTCAGTTTACTGAAGACCGTGCTGAAGACTGCTGAAGACCATAGAAGATTTAATACGTTGGATCTGCTGCACGAAGTTCTTATCTCAGCTATTAATTAGAGAACAAAAATATGTCCACACATTTATAAAAATGATACTCACTACGGAACAACTTGCTTCTTATAACAAAATTATTCCTAATGGGAATATTTAATAACTACAAAAAGTTGATATCTAACCTCTTGTCCAACATACGACATACGTCGTCTGCTACCGAAACTTCCTGTATTAAAATTATTACAAAGGTTGAAGAATGTACAAATTGATGACAAGAATTATAACACATAATACTATTAAAAAGTTTCCATCTAGTCCTGGAATTACTCTGTGTCAGATAAGACATGCAGATAATGACAGTGTTAAGGAGAAGTATACTAAAGTAGCCGTATTTCGCAAATACTGGTTTTCAAGATACTTGGATTACATCAAGAATTATGAAAAGACATTGGAGAAGAACTTTCCAAAGACGATGCACGTCTATCGTGTATTTAGTGTGGGTACCAAGGACTTTTACGTAGAACTTAAAAAGTTTCTGTTAATCAAGAAGAAGCTGAATATTGATGGAGAACACAGTCTCTCTAGAGAAGAATTAGAGATTAATCACACCATGCCTAGAGATTTACTCAAGATATCGCCAGTTCTTCTAATCTCAGCAATACCATTTACAAATTATATCATATTCCCCCTTGCTTATTTTTTTCCCCGATACCTTCTTACGTATCACTACTGGTCTTTACAACAAAGGCTGGATTTCCTGTTGATAGAACACAAGAAGAGATTGAAACATAATAAACCACTGTTCAGATGCATGCAGGCTCAAGTGCATCTGATAAAGAATCCTGAATTAAAAAGGAAATGGAGGGACATCATAGCCTGCCTTGGTAGTGGTACTCATCCTACCACTTCGAATATCATTGCATGTACTGAATTATTTACTGCCCCACCATATTCTCTGAATTCGCTTAAGAGAAAACATATTGTAGGTTGTATTAAATATTCTTTATTTATGTGTAATTCTAAATATAATGAAAACAAATTTGTTACAGAAAGAATTACTGGCAATTCATGGAATGAACAAATGGTGTTTTAATAGGAAAGGTCGATTATTAGATAGAGGATTATTAATTAAAGAAATGGATGATGCTATTAGAAAAGAAGGAGGTGTCACAAAGTTGCAAAATGATGCTTTAAAATGGGTAAGCCAACTGAAATGCGTCCTTCAAATAACTTGTACATCCTCAATTTTTTCTGTACTGTATTTTAGGCACTGTCCTTTAGAGGTGTCAATCCTGTGAACATGTCAGTGGAGGGTATGCAAGATTGGCTGGAAAAGTGGCTTGAGGTATCCTGTACGATTGATGAGAATAGTATATCCTTACTTTTACATTGTCCTATTCTATTGGCTTACAATCACGAGACTAATTGGATTCTACTGTATCATTAATTATACAGAATGAATGTATGAACAAATTTTTTTTAAATTGAACATGTTTTGGTACACAACTCAATTATTAGAAAATTTTAATACTATTTTCTGTACTTCGTCAATGTAATATGATGGATGACTAAGCAAAAAGTTATAACTGAAATATGTAATTAATGTAAGATAAATAACACTGTAAATATTTCGATAAAGTATATTTATTACCAACTATAGGGAATTTATTTAATACACAGATACAATTTATATACAAATTCGTAATTACAAAATATATTGTGTATCTTAACCTTTCATAGAATTTGTATATACGTATGTAGAATTACGATTGAGGAGTTAATTAAAAATATCACAGGCAATGCTAGGCTGTCTGGGAAAAGAATTTAAGTAATTTTCGGCAGATGAATTTAAGTTAAATATGTAAAGAATACAAAAATTTTCTAAATTAAATTTGGTGTAATATTTCAATCTTACACAATTCCTTTCACAACTTATCTTCATTCCCAGACAGTTTTCATCTTGTATATGGGTAAATGAAATACTTGATAAATTAATTAATTGGTATGTAGGCGGGCAACGGACCCAATGGAGCTCTCTGGGGCGGTTCGTACTCAGAATCAGATTTATCGTCTGAACTTCGAGAACTCACATCATTGTGCTCACTAGAATCCTTTCCCTTTTCAGCTTGTACAATTTTTGTACTTTTCATTATTTTTACTTTTTTCAAAACACTTTCCCGCATTTTTTCTATATCAATGCTTGCGTTACCCGACTCATCGTAATAGCGCTTTCTAGACTTAGCGTGTGATGGAACAGTACTGGCAATATCCGAACTTATCGCTTTATTTTTCCGATCTGGGAGTTTCCGCGACCTTTTCAAAGTCGAAACTTTTTTTTTGTGAGGATAGGGGCAATACTTACCTTTGCCGCAAGTTCCCGTCCTCTCGAATTCCGGACACAGATACACATGACGTTTTTTGCACTATTGAAATAAAAAGTAACAAACTAGTTCTTTACAAAAGTCTATCTGATTCTAGCTTTAGTTATGAATGGAAAACCTAAACTACTATTACCTTGTTTGCTTCTGCACAATAGCCACGTAAAAACTGAGTGCAGATCGGAGTGCTAGCAGAGACTTTAACATGCAGATAAGGACACGGGTCGCGGATACAACAACCTTCCAAAAAGTATTTACACGTTGGCATTTTTTCGGGCCCAACGTCATGGGACATTCGACAATCGTCTAGTAGGCATTTCCCTTGCAAGAAGCTGGAAATATTCTCATTTAAATGACAAATATAATGAAGGAATAAGTTATTAACTTACTTTTTGCAGAGAGCAACTTGGTTCTTATCATGCAACTTATGACAGGTACTCTTCATTTGGTTCGCACAATAACCAAATCTCTGGAAAAATAAACAGGGTTGATTGTTCTTGCGCATCTTGTTCCTCAAAATCTGTATACTTCTTTGTTTCACTTTGTTGCTGAAACAAAAAGATAAAACTGATATTGATAAAATCTGGAATACAGATACAAAATTAAAAGGTAAACCTTTGTATGGTTACCTGATAATAGTTTTAGATGTAGCACGAACTAGCACATTTGGTGTCTTTTCCACATAAGTTATTCCACCAATGCTGATGCGTGACTTATTTATAACAGGAGTTGATTCTCCTACAGAGCTTAGTCTACAAAGTTTTTTACCATCTGAAGCCATTAAGAATTTGTCTCCTTGTATATTTATAACATAGCGTTTCTCTGTAATCGTTAGGCAATATAAAACATCATAACAATATATATAACAATAAATAAATGTTATTGAAATAAATTTACTTTTTGATGATGGTGTATGTATGTTGCTCCGAATTAACTGATTCCTGGAAGATTTATATAAAACTCCCCCAATTCTTAATAATGCAGTTGTGCATCCCCTGAAGACATTGTTTGTTGATTATTATTTTCATTCATCAGATATTACATAAGTGTCTCATGTTATATCTTTAACATAATTGTACTTACTCTAATTTCCTTAAAGAAGGAACTTTAACAATTTTACTTTCTATTCCTTGAGTTGCTGTTCTGTCTATCTTGTATTTGTTTGGTTGAATTTTAGTAGTAGTTCCAATTGGTTTTGTTACAGTGGTAGTGCTAGCAGATTTTTTTTCAATATCCATAACAAGTTTGTACTTGGTGGCAAGCTTGGTTTTTCTAACTCCAGAAGTGAATACTCTTTTGTGTTTAGAATTCAAAGCCATACCAGAAGATCCTTTAACATTAGATTTTATTCTTATAAGCTTCCGTTTGGACACTGACACTAAATTTGAGCCCAAGGATCTTCTGGGTGTTACAGGAGACACAATGTTTTTGATCAATTTGGATTTTGAACAAACTGCATACTGACTCACGGGTTTAATTACTTTTTCATTGTGAGTTTTACTTTGAGTTGGAACAGTGCTTGACAGTTTTTGCATCAATTTAGGATTAACATGTACAGATCTCTCATATTTAGTCTCTACCATATTTGGATTAGAATCTTGTTTTGATTCTTTACTATTTTCAATCTGTTGCTTTGCTGCTATATTTTTTATTACTTTTGGATTCACATAAATAGACGTTTTTCCCTGGAGTTTTGGGTTAATATGGATAGTAGTGTTCACGGGATTAAAATTAGGATTAACATGAACTTTTGTCGAAGTTGTTTGGATTTTTCCATAGCTATACTGATTTGGCCCTTGCGATATTGTTTTGAAAGGGAATGGATTAGTGGAACATGGAAAATTAAAAGCCTTTGAAGAATTTGCTTCTACGTTTGGTACCTGCTCCCTCACAGTTACATGATATTTCTTCTGCTGTTCTAACAGGTCTGAAATGCAAAATATATTCGACATCCTAAACGGTGCTTTAACCTTGGGGTATACATCATGTACAGGAGACTTACGCGTAAGATATATTTCCTTCAACGCATTGACTTCCATGATAGCTAAATCGCCAAGGTAATACATTAGCGATTAGAATATTAAACAATTACTTAACTAATTGATTAAAATCGATTAACAATTATATACCTTAAAAATATTACTGTTCCCACACATCCGCATCCATCCAATGTTGACAGGAAACCAGGAAACTAACGAGAAACTCCCAAAGTATTACGTGAGTCATAACAGTTCTAAATACACATTGGTTTTATCAGAATATATAACACATATAAATTTTAACAGAATAGAAGTATCAATAATATGTTTCTTTTAAAAATTTTATATCATTCTTTTATTCGTATATTTCAGAAAGTAAATAAGGGAAATATTCAATCACTCGTTTGAATAAAACGACGAGCGAAGGTGCTGCATTCTGTTGACGTAAGTCTTCAGGTCTTTCGCTTCCGGTTAATCATGGTAAGCGTGTTGGGCTTTCTAATGTAAAGTTGGATTTCTTATAAAATTGAAATTTATAATACAATATTCATATAATATTAGGATAAAGAACACTTACCTTCGTCTGACAATAGAAATTCGAAAAAGGCCTAGTTGAAATTTGTATTATTTGCTGAAAATGTACATCCAGACTACGGCCCCTATAAGCCACATGGCATTCCCAATTTGTGTACCTGAATGCTTAACCACATTTCCATTGTTAAACGAAGTGACCTTATTATTCTATTGGAAAATAATTAATTAATACAATGTATTTTAGCCGTTTGAGAGGTTCGTCGAAACGGGCCGCGTTGCCTACGTGAGTGATGGTGCCCATCAGGGTAAACTTGTCACAATCGTCGATGTCATTGACCAAAACAGGGTAAGAAATTTTTAGTAAATTTGTTGGGAGCTCGTTTTATTTCCTCTTTGATGATGAACCGATATTCTTGATAGGAATTGCCGGCTGATACATAAATGAAGCTATTATATCATTTCTGAAATTTATGTTATAGTATTGGACAACTTTGTCTTTGATATTTTGGATATTAATTGCAATTATCTGTTGTAGGTTCTGGTCGATGGACCAAAATCTAATATACCACGAGGCCAGATGAGGCTTAGCCAGCTGCATCTAACTAAGTTTCGTTTGAAATTTCCTTACACTGGCTCTACGCGTGTTGTGCGTAAAGCCTGGGAATCTAGTAAAATCGATGATCAGTGGCGTGAAACCATGTGGGCTAAGAAGGTTGAAGCTAAAAAGAAGGTGTGTTTATATATTAACTGTTTATGCCATTTATACTTATACTATGATGAACCTTGTTCTTGATAGGAATTGCCATCTGATACAAAACTGAAGCTAATTTCTTCTCTGAAATATTTTAACACAATACTGAGGTTGCCACATTTCATTGCATTAGTATTAAATTCATTCTTTAATTTTACAGCGTGCAGCACTTAGCGATTTTGATCGTTTCAAGCTAAGAAAAGCTAAACAAATCAGGAATAAGCTGAGGACAGAAGCATTTTACAGATTGAAGAAGAAGGCTAAGAAATCTAAGAGTACAGAAGCTCCAAAGGATACCAAAAAGCCAGCAAAGAAGTAATTGTATCACATTTTTGAAATAAATGCTCCACCTTTATAAAGTGTTATTTTTTAATATCCAATATTTAAAAAAAAAATCCATGAATTTAGGCTTAATGATTTAAAACGACAGTCGATTTTTGTTTTAACGTTAATCTAATGTTTTGAGATAAAAAAAGAAAAGCAGTTGAGGTGCAGTCAAAATCTATATTTACAAACACGATGAGCAGCGAACTCAGCATCGTGAAATACATGGACGAAACGATCTTTGAACAAATATGCGATGCAATATTCACTCTAATTCCTGAAGGTTGTGATGCACACACTGTGCAACAAATGCATGAGAGTTCAGTAACCGCTCTTAACTGTCATACATTTACAGTGCCAAGGTTAAAGCAGTTGTTCTTAAACTGGAGCCTCTTGAATTTTGAAGAGAAACAACAATTAGATGAGAAGGTAAAAACTTGGTACAATCCAAGTAGACGCCAACTTTACAAACCTCTTCGAGAAGCCCTAATCCGTTGGGAAAATCTGCAGGATACACAAGGTTCATGAACAAAAGATGATATTTTTATTAGTTTCGAAAATCCGATGAATTTTGAAAAAGGTGCTCCAGGTTGTGAGCCGGGTTTGGTATCGTTCTCGTGTGATCCTCAACTGGAAGAGGAATTGGTAAACGTAATTTGCAGTCTGGAGATTATCTTTGCAAAAAATAAAGAGGGCAGAGAAGATGAGGAAAGTAAAGGCTCTCAACACGCGAGACCTGTGGCAGAGATTCCTATGAGTAATAGAAGTACCCCTAAGGACAGGACACCTCATTCAGTACATAGCTGCGGATACATTACGGATCGAAAGGATTCAGATGATGATATGAGTGGTTACATGACAAATTAGAAATAGAATTAGAATATTAATTCCACCAATCATATAGTAATATAAAGTACATTATAATACGTTAAATTATAGGGTAAAATATGAATAAATTTCATTATAGTACATCGAAGTATTATTATGGCATATCACAATTAAAATAAGATGACCACTTTCACTGCTTATGGGGTTCAGTCGTTCTTTTCTCCACAATCCAAGCATGATTTAAGATCCCGTCAAGTGATAGTCGTCCCTCCGGATCAACCACCAATAGCTAAAAAGAAATCACTAATGTACTAAGCATATCGAAGCCAAATTTCAAGAGGAAGCAGCGAGGATTTTTACCTTGGAAATTAAATCACGAGCTCCTTCGCTCACAAAGCTAGGGAACTTATATTGAGCTTTTCTAATTTTCATGTAAGTCTCGTCATAGGTTTGAGCAAGGAATGGTGGGTTTCCCACAAGGCACTCATAGCATAAAACTCCAACACCCCATAGATCCACAGTATGATTATGAGTTTTTCCTAGAACCATCTCTGGGGGTAAATAGTCCAAGGTACCACAGAGTGTTTCTCGTCTAGAGGATGGCGCATGAACAGACCACCCGAAGTCTGCCATTTTTAATTCACCGTGCATTCCGAGGAGTAAATTTTCCGGTTTAATATCACGGTGAATAACATTTTTACTATGACAATACTTTAACGCATCTGCCAATTGCGAGATATATGTGGCTGTCCTAGCGTCGTCAAAACGTTTGTCTGGCTGACTATGGAGTTGCTTAAATAGCTCCCCTTTTGGAGCATACTCCAAAATCAAATATATTCTTCTATCATCATGAAAATATCCATACATGCGTAATATATTTGGATGCCTAAAATAAAATAAAAATGTTATCTACAGGACTTTAAAATTCAAGGATATTTGCTAAACAGAATAACTGTTATGCAAACTCTTAAATTTAAAACTATCTGGTAACTGCTTTGAATAAGTTTGGTAATATATTTATAGGATTATTCAGGACTATTACACCATCTGAAAGTGGTTATATCATAGAAGTTAAATCTATTCAACTTTTTAAATAATTATAAATAGGTGTCATTACAAAGGAAATTCATGAACATTTTACTAAAAACGTTTTTTATAGAGAAAAATTTTTTACGCTAGATGTAATATATAGCTCCATGTGAATGGAACTCTGTAGCACATCATAAATGATAGCTGTATATATTTAAAATATTTACCAATTGAAAACACCTAATATCTAGAATTTTAAACGAACATAAAGTTTAAATATATTGAGATATGGAGATAGAAGTTCTAGCATGTTTTAAGTTTTTGCAAAGAATTCTTATTATTTATTGAACTTACCTAAGGTGAGTTTGGATTTCGATTTCCCTTCTGACTTGATGTTCGACATCAGCTGTTTTAATTTGTGCTTTAAAGAGCACTTTCATTGCCACAATAAACTTGGACTTCTTTTCTCTGGCCAAATAAACATTACCAAATTTCCCTTTTCCCAGAGGCTTTCCAATATCAAAATCTCCCAGAACCCATTTTTTTGCAGGCTCAATATTGTCTTTTCCTTTCTTTTTACTATCCTCTTTATTGGCCTGATCAACTTTCTGTTCAGTGCTTTTAACATTTTCTTTATCTTTTTGCAAAGGCTGTTGATCTACTGATTTCAGCGGGGGAGGCAATTTAGGTGGTGGCATTAATTCCTTAGCTGTCTTAGGATCATCACTTTGAATTACATGTTGACTTTTTGATATATATGTTTTTACTTGATCATCAACTGTACTGTTGACATCGCTTTTTTGAACCTCTGCAGTGCATGGTAGACCACTGTTTGTCAAAACAGTTGTTGGTTTCGATATTCGTAGTTGTTTAAAAGCACTAGGCTTCAAACTCATGCCCATTTGTGGTACTGCAGGTCGTGATGGAATATTATTTTCCTTGCCCTTCAACATTCTTATGGAACAAAATTATCCCTAGAATTCTAATGGTTAGAACATTGTATTAAACTTTATATCATTATACTTATAATCATACTTTATCATATTGTTAAATGAGTTTATAAATTACATACCTACCAATATCAAGGTTTGCAGAGACGAAAAAACGCGAAAAGGAATACAATGGTTCTACAACTTTTTCGAAAATAAAATGGACACAGACACAAAATCCAGGAGAAACTTTCAATAAAAATTACAGAAATTAATAAGATATTTTACTAAACGAGTAGTCGAAGTCCATCCAAATCCAGGCACCTCCAAAAAATTTCCACACAAGTTATGTTCTACCTCAACAAGCTTTAAATGCCATTACGAGTAGCTCATTCAAAATAACGAATCTTCTTGCGCTCTTGCGATTGGTCAGATTCCAGTTCAATTTCTATATATAAGTAGGGATACACACGCATGTGGAAGGGAGCAAGAAGTATTTAACGGACGTTCATTGGTAGATAGAATGTCAAATGTTTTCCAGTAGATGGTGTTTTGCAATGCTGAGCAGTATGAAAAATATTTCCTAATTTCATTTAAAAAACATGATAAAAGTCTAAACTTTATAATGTTTATGAATAAAAATAGGTATATCGATTTATTCCGTTCATGCGTTTCTTTTATCTATAAGTAATGGATTTCTCATTTATGAAATTATTACGCTTCTAGGATCAGTATCTAGTTTGAAAGGGAATTATTAACAGGTGACAATGGCAGATGATCAGGGTATAATAGTTTTCGAAGAAAAATAGAAATTTTTCGAAATTTGGAACTAATGAGTTTCTGATGTTTATAATTTTCATTAATTAATAATGAATTCACCAAGAACTCCTCAAACGACGCTCAGTGCTGAGCTAAAGAGTATTATTAATGAGAGGAATATTCTGACAACAAGAACGCGAATGAAAGGTAAATCGTTATTTTTTTTATTCATAAGGATTTTAATGTTTGCTACACTTTTAATAATAGTTCTTAGTGCACTGGATGAAATTCATCAAGAAAACAGAGCTGAAAAGGATAGGAATTTAAGGGCTCAAGCAATACAAGAAATTTTAACTTCTGAAGTAACTTATTTACACCAATTGGAAACAATTATGCAAGTAGGTCATTATAAATAAATGTATAATTTATTACTGAAATTTTATTTACTAAATTTAAAGAACATATTTATTTTTCAGTTCTTCATGCATACTATGATAGAAAAAGGACTATTAACGCATGCTTCTTACATTACACTGTTTGGAAATATTGAAACTTTATACAATGTCAATGGAGAATTGCTGAAGGAATTGAAGCAAGATCCTGAAAATGTTGCTAGGGCATTTTACAGACTGGCTCCGTTCTTTAAGTTATATTCAGTTTATGCCTATGATTATAAACAAGCTCTAATACTACTTCAAGTAAATTTATAAAATTATCTCCATTACTAAATCTTTTACCCTTGCATCAGTATTTTAATTTATTTAGGATACAAAGCAGAATGATCCAGTAACTGCAGATTTCATAGCAAAACAAGAAAGTAGACCAGAGGTTGGAAAAAAGTTGTCTTCCTTGTTAATAGCTCCAATTCAAAGAATACCACGATATAAACTATTACTTTCTGAAGTGCTAAAACATACATCAACCAGACATAAGGATTACAATATATTGAGAGGTATGCACAATTATCTTTCCTATCTTTTAATTCTAATACATTATATAATCCATGTAACTGCATTGCAGGATCTTTGGCTGAGATAGAAAAAACAGCAATACATATAAATAGTCTAGTAGCAGATTATGAAGATACACAAAAATTGCTTGAATTGCAAAAACGAATCGTCAGTCCAATTAATTTAGTCAAACCAGGACGAAAGCTATTAAGACAAGGTCCATTGATGCGTGTATCACGACGAGGAAATTCCTCATACAGAAGACATTTTGTTCTTCTCAGCGATACCTTGCTTTACTGCAAGGGAGGTGCTGAGAGTCCTTTAACAGTGTGTTGTTTATTACCACTAAATAAATGCAAAGTACAGCGTGTATTGAGTGGTGGTCTTTTTAAAGTTTCATGCCTTCAAGAAATTCTGTTACTATACTCAGAAAATGGAGACAGTGAAGCATGGATACAGTCATTGCAGGATGCTGCAAAGAAGGTAATGCAAAATCTAATGGATGTACAACATGATTAACTTACATCATTTTAATTTATGTGATTTTGCAGTATGCAGAATGTAGACAGACACTGAGAAAAGATAGTAGTTCCAGAATGCCATTAAGACATAATAATATCTACCAATTTCCATCAGAAAATATCCCAGAAAAACGTTGCAAGAGAAAAAGACATGAGGACAGTGTTGATGAAATGGTAATTATTCATCTTTTTATTTTTCATCGTCCATAATACTTTTAAGGTATCATTGATTTATCTTATCATGTAGACTGATCCAAATATATCAAATATAATTTATATCAACCGTGACTGTGAGGATGATGGTGATGCGGAAAAAGGAACAGAGTGTTTCTCATTTAAAAAATTTAAAAAGTCCAAAACAAATACAGCTGACAACTTAAACAATAAAGGAAATACTTGGATGGATAAATCATTATCAGAAGATTGTACTAACGAGAACAATTGCCAAAATAAGCAACCATATATGGATTCTTTGTATCCACTCCGACAAGTTCCTCTAAAAAGTAACAGATATGATAAATGTAGAATAGTGGCAGGACCTTCTCAAAAATCAACAACTTTAGATACCATTGATGAAGCGTCGCATCCATATGAATTTCATGAAGAAACTTATGAGCGAAATATCGAATCATCTACAACGTCGTTCAAAAGGATAGGACACTTCTTTTCAGCCGTTGGGAACTCGCTAAGAGGTTTTTTTAGATTAAGATGAAACATAAGTTTTTATAATCAATGTCTTTAATAAATTTTCGTATATATTACACCATTTTTTAAGAAGGTATTATGTGAGTGGTACAATTTATGACTGATGCACTTAAATAAATCTATAAATAAACATATTTATTTTTCCAGTGATTTTAATTTTTTCATAAATCTTTCCACTCTCTTAGAATCAACGGCATTTTCCCAACGTCCATCGACTTTAAAATTCGTTCCAACGATAATAGCGTTTGCTGAAGTATATTTTTCCAAATTATCATAAGACACTCCAGAACCCACGAGAATAGGACCTCTTGCTGACTCTTTCAACTCTACAGGAATATTAATTTTTATATTAAAATACATGAATGATTTCATATCAATGTATCCTTACCTTTAAGTTGTCCCGCATCCGCAGGGTCCCCTGTAGCAGATCCTGTAAGAATAACGCCATCAGCGAGAAAGAATTCAGCAGCTTTTGACGTCTCTACCAAACTAACATCTGCAGTAATGGCGTTGGCGCTATGTTTTTTCTTTATATCAGCAAAAACAAGAACATCCTCTGCCCCAATTTGCTTTCTGTATCTGAGTAAAGTTCCTGCACAAGAATCCGTAAATCCTTCATCTGCTATATGAGAAAACACGTATCCTTCTGCTCGAATAAATTGAAAATTAGCAGCCTGCGCCACAGCGAGAGCCTCTTTATTTGCTCCTGCTAGAACCTGATGTTAACTAATGTCAAATTTTTTAATCGTTATCAAATTTATGCAATATAAGAATTAGCTTTATTACCTGGACGCCACAGGCTGTACAATTCGAAATAACTTTTCTAATTTCCGTGCAGACTCGAGTCATAATCGCTGTAGTTTCCGGTAATAAATCTTTTGGCCGAATGTAAGGTATGTCATGCATATTCTCAACCATAATACCATCCTGTAATATAAGTTTCATTCATTTTCTCAAGCTATGACTAAATTCTTTTGTCAAAAACTTACGACACCGCATTCCATATAAGACTCAGCATCTTTTACAGCATTTGATATAATTTCTTTAACTGATCCACCGTATCGTGGTGTTCCTACATCAAAATAATATGAATAACACTATGATATTTTTTGCACCCAGAATTCTTAGTACTCATAATCACGTCAGTACTGCTATTATTAAAAGATACGCTTTGAAATGAAAATGAAATTGTGTAGAGTACTGGTGAATCTTCATGTAGTAGACGGTACAACGACGAATTAAGGTTATATTTAATTTCTAAATAAAATAAAATGTTATTAACCTGGCAAACCACCGACATGCACCATACCAATAACGGAGCACTGTTTATTGGGAAATATACTACGGAACCGATGCATAACGATAAAGATTACAAGGAGATTCTACGACTAAAATGATATAGCACTGATTCTGAAATCCAAGAAATTCAACCAGTCGACAAGGCTGTTATGATACTAATGAAAGTGCTGCTTAGTCAGAAGTTCAGTTATGTGATAAATCTACAATAATAGTAATAATACATTGGAAGGGATTTAATTATAATATAGAGTAGCATCAACAATGAAATAAAGGTAGACTGTGTAAAACGTGCATTTTCAACTTTTTATTTGTTTTTTATCACATTTTCCTGCTCTAAATATCAGAGCATTTAATCGGTCGTTACATTCATACTTTCTTTTGATCTAAGAAAAATACAATATGTGTGTGTTATATCGTAACGCGTAGTTTGTTGCTGTTATTCTGTTTTATTTATTTACCTATTCATTTATTTATTTATTTCTCCCATGGTCCCCGTCGTCATCAAATGTCCGGGGTGCCCACGAGGATCATTAAGTAAATTACGTTTTATGAACGCGAGAAATGTACATACAAATACGCAAACTCAATAGTCATCGACGAACAACCCAGATGAAACGCAAGTCACGCAGAGGACATTCGTATGTCTTGCATTGTACCTGCATCTCACGTAGAATGCCATCTATCCAAAATTATTTGCCTGTATCTTGTTGTTTTTGTTATCTACCGCTCACGTCGAACAATCGACCACGCTCAATCTGTCGGGCTATGTCACAGCCAGTGTATATATATTTTGTTTTCACGTTGAATAGTACCAACAATTATTTTGAATCGTTTAATCAGATCGTGTTATGGACCCGAACGTTACGTCATAATATTAATAATAGTAATATGTATGTGTAACCATTAGTCAGCAGTAATAAATTATAATCGATACAATTATCGGCTATTTATGCACTTATTTGCATATTTTCTCAATCGCAAAGTAAAATTATCAATCGTCTCTCACTCGCCAAAATTTATAGCAATTAATGTGTAGGAATCGTACTCACGCACATAGTCGGGTACATTCCGAGTCAAATATCAATTAATACCGGCTGCTCTTATGTTATCGTTCTTCGCTTTCCATTTATTATTACATTCGCATTGTTCTTATCTTTTCGTTCCCTTTTATCCCCCATTCGCTGAGGATGGCTTTTTCCACGAGTGTCCATAAGATATCACTTCCCCATTTACCGCCGACAGACTTTATTCTATTTTATTAACTAGTCTAGACATTAGGATTGAAACCTTACAGCACTCTATTTCACTTTCTTTCTTTCTTTCTTTCTTTCTCATACTCTCTCTCTCTCTCTCTCTCTCTCTCTCTCTCTCTCTCTCTCTCTCTCTCTCTCTCTCTCTCTCTCTCTCTCTC
>JARQTI010000473.1:383765-397579 GCA_030142655.1 Trachelus tabidus
ATGGGTGAGTTTATGAGAGTCGATACGAGTCGACACGAGTTGACACGAGTCGACACAAAAGTCATGTAAATGGAAAGTACCCGTTGAGAGTACAGTCTTGCATACAGGTGTGGGCACTTTCCCACCCTCGCCATATTCTAGCTTGTAACCGCTAATGTGGCCGGTTTTACCTGCAAGCGCTAGTGTCGAAGAAGCTTGCTGACTTGCTAACATCATAGGCTGACATAGCGTAGCTAACAGGTGCTAGGCTCTTTCAACACTAAGGCCTCTTGTGGTAGTGGCCACCTCATTGTCACGTGTTTTTCACCTAAGTGCCCAGATCTGTATACAATACTGTGGTTGATAGGAATTTTTTAATCTCTAGCACATCTCATTGGAGTCAGCCATAAAGAAAGGAAGGAAGGAAATTTTTTATTTTGATTCTGGTGATAACCTTACTATTGAGGCTAAAACTAAAAGAAAAAATGGCAAAAACTTTTAGCCCCTGTTACACGTGATAATTTTACATTAACCGATCTGAAGGATCAGATTTTTATTTAACAAGATATAGGACACTATTGAGAAAGCCATGTCACTTACCAGAACACTAAAAATCGTTGGTGGAGGTTAGTGAATTTAAATCATCATTTAGATTAGAATTTAACTAGGTATTCCTTCCAGGTATTGGTGTTTTTTGTGGTAGTTATGTACTTGCTCCTCCAGAAGAAAAGAAATTTGTCTCATCGATTACTGGAAGTTCTATTCGATTTGTAAGATCTCTTAAAATAGGTTTAACTATTTCTATGGATTACTTGATTGCTCCAATCCTTGGACATGAGTACCCCACTATACATCAGAGAGCAGCCAAAAGGATTGTTGATGGATGTCTATCGAATGGTGGATTGTACATAAAACTGGGACAGGGATTAGCTGCTCTGAATCATATTTTGCCTAGGGAGTATATTGATACTCTGACGATACTACAGGTATTTATGTTCTAGATTATAGAACACTTGCATTCTATAAGCTAACTTTGCCATTTGGCAGATAATGAAAAGTTTGCTGTCTCAAGGATAAATGCTTAAAACATGGAGCTGATGAACTTGAAAATATTTTTCTTCAAGACTTTGGTAGTAAACCTGAACAAGTCTTCCTTAAAATTGAACCTGAACCAATAGCAGCAGCTAGTATAGCCCAAGTATGTTCAGTCTATTAAAAGAGCAATCAGTTATTGAAAGTAGCAAAAATTACAAATATTTATGAGTTTTTGTCAAACAAAATATAGGTATTCAAGGCTGTCACTACTAATGGAGAAAATGTGGCTATTAAAGTGCAGTACATTGATCTTCAAGACAGATTTTCCGCAGACATAAAAACAGTGGATTTTCTATTGAAAATCATTTCTATTATGCACCCAAAATTCAACTTTCATTGGGTTTTGGATGTAAATATAATGAATGGATTATTACAATTATATTTAATAAGCATTAGTTGCTTAAAAGGATCAAACCTTATTTTATAGGAGATGAGAGATACTCTAGCACAAGAATTGGATTTTGAGAATGAGGGCAGAAATTCTGAAAGATGCGCTAGAGATTTGCAGTCTTACAGTTATGCTTATGTTCCCAAAGTCCACTGGGATTGCACAAGCAAGGTAAACCATATCTATGCAAATCATGGCAAGTTGGAAAACTTGTAAATTTAATATTTTATTTTTTTTTAGAGAGTTCTCACTACAGAATGGATAGATGGCATTAAAATAAACAATGTAAAGGAATTGAAAAGACAGCAGATAAGTTTGGCTGAAGTGGATAAAAAATTATTTACTATAATGGCTCAACAAATATTCCACTCAGGTTTTGTTCACGCAGACCCACATCCTGGCAACAGTGAGAAATTCATCTCATGGCTTTAATACTTATGAATACTTCTCAATTAACTAATTACGTATTTTTTTTATCTATGTATAGTACTTGTTAGAAAAGCCACAGATAATACTGCACAAATAGTATTATTAGATCATGGATTATATGAGGAAGTACCTGAGCATACAAGGCACACTCTATGCAATTATTGGGAATCTATCGTTTTAAGAGATAATAAAAGTCTTAAATTTTATGCGCATCAGTTGAACGTAGATGGTAAGGTCGCATATCGAGAATATCAATTGATAGAAAGATAATTTTCGTTTGATTGAACCTTTACTTCTGATTAAAGATTACATACTATTTGGAGAAATGTTAACTCAAACACCAATGTCGGTTTTTGGACTCACAACAATACCTCCAGGTTTATCAGCTGATGAATACATGAAGCAACAAGCCCAAGAACGTTTTGACAAAGTAATGGTTGCTCTGAGAGCTATGCCCAAGAGCGTATTGCTAGTTATCAGAAATCTTAACACAGTTAGGGCCATTGCCAGAGAGCATGGCGATCCGATAGATCGGTACAGGTTAATGGCCAGAATGGCGGTACTTGGAAAACATAAAATGGCTCAACATACGCTTTGGAAAAGACTGATTGGCAAAGTCAGCAGGGTGCGATTTGAAATCCAATTGTGGTAGGCAAACGTGTGAACAGTATTTCTGTCATTTGTAAATGTCCTCTTATTTGTATGATATCTATATTTTAGGTCCCAAAGTTTCACCCTCTGGCTCTTTGGATGCTATCTCCGTTTTTTAAAACTTTTGGGATTCAAAGTCGATACAGTGATGAATCAATTTTAAAATCATAACCGCCCTATCATGCTTAATACCATTTTTATAAAATAATGTAGTTTTAAAGTTTGTAAGAGTAATTGGTAAATAAAAATCTTTAAGCAATGTTAATAACTATGTATAAAGTGTACATATTTTTTATTGATGGAATTAAGGTAGAAGTGTATGTTGAGATGAATTTATTATCTAGTAAATACAGACGTATAATCTAGGAAATGACTCGATTATTTCAAGAATTAAATATCCTATGTTGTATTGCAACTGGTTTGTAGTTTTTTTACAATGCATGTATAACAATATACAAGAATAACTTTCCTATTGTGACTATTCGCAAACCATCCTGAGTAGTCGCTATTTCGTTTTGTCGCACTTTGAGTATTTATTTATTCTCACGTTTATCTCTACGGTAACACCTAATTCGGAATTGCGAATAATCAAGGATCCTCAAGGCATATCATGTTTGTTTGAGAACTCAACTATACCTAGATATTATGATTGCATTAGATACCGTTAAAATAGTATTACACATAATTCGCGGTGCAGGTACTCCAGATCACTAAACTGGCACCCTCTTATTATTACACTTTATCTTCACCAATAATCAAGTATAATCAGACTTTAACGAATCCAATACCATTATTTCAAATAATGCTTGCATATTAAAATAGCAAAACATAGAAAACCCCTTAGGCAGTCTTTGCTCGAATGGCAGCACGTTTACCAGTGACAGCCTGAAAAATGCAAAAAATCAAAATTGTTGATTGTGGCTTTGTGCGTAAAAGAAGAAGTACAACTAAGAGGATCGATTTCAACATTCTTTTTCGATCTAGTAGTTCAATTACCTGGAAACCAGATTTGATGCTAGCCACGGAGCACCGAGAACCACATGTTTCACATTGCAAAAAGAAGAGTCTAGTGTCTTTTTGAAGGATGGTATCGGGTGAACGGCAAGTATGACAGGTCACGTATTCCTTGATGTATCTCCTGAGAACGTTCTCAATCTGTTTTTGCTGAAAACGACCTTTGATAATGAGCTGACTGTTACCGTCGACAGACCCACTGGTACCCAATTCGGCCAATAAGAAATCCAATAAATGCTTCGGCTGCCTATGTAACGTTTTACAAATCTGTAATGAATATCAGATTCAGTTACTTTTTCTTCATAACCTATGGAAGTTCTATTGCGAGGTGCCTAAGTGCTTATTACGCTTTAAGTAGTTTTCCATACCTCAGTGAAGTTGGCAAAGGACGTCTTCTTCGTTCCTATACGGACGACCTGAGGTGGCCGCATAACGAACTTCTGCTTCTTACCGGCCACCATGTCGGGATTCTTCTCTCTCATGATATTGAATACTCTAACGAGCAATTCGTCGTACGTGTAATCTCTATCCGATCCTACCCACAGGCTCGTATCTTCCACTAGAGAATAAACGTCAAGTATAAACTAATTATTGCAGAGCATAATAATGGACATATTAGGGAATGAAATTAGGATAGCTTATGGAGCAATTAAGTTTACATTCTGGAAGTCGCAGTATGGTATGAATTTTTTCAGTATTCCATCTCTGTGAATGTGAGTGACAAGCTTCTTTTTTTTTGTTTAATAATTTTTTCCTAGCTCCTTTTAAAGAAAGTCTTTTCGATTATATTCATAAAAACGGAAACCAGAAAAGTAGGTGTTGACAATTAAAGTGCACTTTCTCCTTTTATGAGATCCCAATCAGCAGGACAGAATTAAAAATCATCAAAAACAATCATAGTGAACGTGGCTTATGTTAGATATGATAGAATGCAATATATATAAATAATTTTCCTAAATTACCCACGATAGGCAACTCTTACCATATTCTGCACTTCGCTCAGATTCAGTGCAGCATGTTAACAGACAATACATAAAGTAAACAACTAGACACACATGACAGTCGAAGCCATATTGTTATCTATTATTACCATTCTCCTTATCCTCTGTTTCTTTACGTTCTTCCTCAGCTACCAACTCATCCAGATCCTTCTTCTTCTTTTTCTTCTTTTTGGTCTTCGAGAAGTCCATATCCAAATCAAAGTTGTCTTCCATGACCACATCTTCAGATGCAGGTTCCACTATATTCTAAAAAAAAGGATTAAGTTAAGTTCATTATAATGGTACAGAAATCATCATGATATATTTGAAATTAAAAAATCTGTATTACCTCTGTCTTGTCTTCAGGCAGAGCAGCATCAAGCTCATCAAGATTGAAAGCCTTCTTCTTTTTCTTTTTCTTTTTACCAAAATTTTCAAGATCAAGCGCTTCATCATCTTCAGCTACCAATTGGTCTGGTTCTTGATTCTCCTTATCGCCAGCTCCTTCAGTAGTTTCACTGCCACTACCTCCTTCTCCAAATCCTGCATCCGGATCGAAGGTAGTCTTCTTCTTCTTCTTTTTCTTCTTCAAAGTAGGATCAAAAATCTACAGTATAATAAACCTTGTTATCATATTGTTCTAATTCATATGAAATGATGGAAGCATTTCTTATAATTTATATAGCACATTTGTTGTAGCAATATATTAGATTGGATTCATTTTTAACTGTGGTAGTCGATCTTTAGGATCCATATCAATCTTACTGTAGTATATACATTTTTTCTCACATCAGTTAAGGGTTAGGGCAATATTCAAAAATCAAGGCATTTCTCTAAGTTTAAGTGGAAATTATCAGTTAAAATGAAATGAGGCGATATTCGCAAGCTCCGATTTCAGTAGGTGGATGAAAATAGAAAAGAACGTTCGCTATACACATTGCTTAACATTCGCAAGGACCGTACGGATCATTCCACACTATTAGTATGAAAAAATTCACGCTATTTGCTAAATTCACGTACCGAATCTTCCTCGGTCATTTTGCTGGCTTTCCTTAAATTTTGCTATAGACTGTGTAAATTTATTCCACTGCTCTTGATTGTCCGAACAATTTATACCTTATTATTTGCGTGATGTAGGTTGCGTCAGAAAATCTTTGAGACAAATGCAGGTGCCAGAGATCAATTGTCCAATAAGCGCGTGCTAAATGTCAACATGGCGGGTTGGCACGGTGGGAGGAGTATAGTGGAGTAATGGTGGGAGCTTATCATCAACATATAGCATGGATTACGCACAGCATAGGAAAAATGGTCGACTGATAGAAAAAGATGGCAGCTGGTGGCGGCCAAGGCCTATCTCTTTCTAATCAGAAGTCGTAGTACGAAAGTATATAAAAAACGTAGGCAATGGGAGCATTAGAAAAGGAGAGCTAATGGTCGCCACCTCAGTCCATCTTTGTTTATTCGAGCGGATATTTTGTCAAGGAGGTTTAAGTAGGGATCGCGTAGTCTATGCTATATGTCGATGGTTGATTCTCACATAAAAGCGGATATATTACCCGTCCATTAGTGACATGGGGAATGCGCCGTCCATTCTCTATGTCGGTGCACCAGACAATCGCTCGTATTCAGAGTCAGTTCTTCGTTTTTAGCACGATCTTAAGACATCCTCTACCCCGGTCTTACATACAGGTCTTGCAATTCCTTTGGAGGGGGTAGAAGCTTTTTCATTTCGCCTCATGACCACAAGAGGCGTTGCGATCAAGCGACCCGTTCTTATTTCTCTCTCCCACAGACTACTGTAAAGTGAGATAGATAAGGGGCCCGTTTCTTTGTCTCTCTCCCACAGCGACGCTTATGACTAAAAGTTAAAATGTGCCATGCTTCTACACAGGTCTACCTCCACCGCTGAAAATTGGGCAAGTTCCAAGATCTGTATATAAGACCGTGTCCTCACCATCGTGTTATTATTACTATATCTACGGTCTTAAGGCTGTACTTCGTCTCAAGCACCTGACTATTAATACGGACCAACAGGAGAAGAGGGTCGAGTGACAGCCCCCTGGGTTAATGTGTCAGAGTAGAGTGTTTATGCATTAACTCTCACATGGCAATATTTTCCACCGATCAGATTGGATCAAACATTGATCAATAATGATATATTTTAATTTCCACGAAGTAATACTCGGGAGGAGACAAAAGTTGCATGTTAAAGTTTGCTGAACGCTAGGGTAAACTTATTAATCTCATTTTACGCCATTCTTACGCACGTGTTGTAAAATACACGACTGGTGATTTGCGGAAAGATTTAATTACCTTAATGAAGTAGCCCTACAGCTCTTCACACACAAAATAACGTGATGACGTAAGGACGTAAGCGTAAGGAAACCAACCAATCAGAGTCTAATACCGCCCCTGGGGGGGGGGGGGGGAGTACTATGTCGAATCTTACGTTGTTACATTATTTTGTGTTTGATGAGTTTTAAACTTTAATTGAGTATTCTGATCTAGAATTTTAAACAAATCAATTTTTTTTGCATATTCTTAAAGTTTAGACCTTTAAGAATATATCCTAGAGAGAAAATTTAAAAATTACAATAATTTACGGAGTTATGGCATTTTAATGACGCAGCAACGAAGTTGGTCACGCCAGAGAAAATCGGGCAATAGACAGTAAACAATGCCCGACTACCTCACCATTTTTGGTATGAATACATTATAGTATACATGTATGAATATAGGTAACCCCAAATACTTAAAAATCAATTAACCAAAGGTCGTAGTAACGTATTTTTTTGAAAACCCTTTCATGTTCAGTGTTCACTTAGGCTCAGTTTTCCTTCAATCTTCAAGAAACGTAGACGTATGTACGCTGCTCACAGTTTGAAAATAAATCATTTTTAGTGTTAATTTTTATTTTTGTATGTAAAGAGGATAAAAGAGTGCAAGAAAATGTATTTCGCGTCCAGATCGACAAAACAAAAGAAGATTTAGAGGCAATCAACATACTGTTGAAGAGGATACAAGTTTTACTAACGCATCAGCAGTAAAATTAAGAAGAACGGGAGACGAAGAAGTTATTATTGAAAATAATTACGGTTACTGTATTTTAGAATTCTTTTCTGTTTTTACAACACTTTCTTCGTCAGTTTTATTCGCTAGATACAAGCAAGAAATTAAATTTTCGTGAACTGCTGCTCGTGGATTAGGATTCAAAATTGCATTGGAATGCAGTTGTGACGATATACGATATATTCAATCTTCATTCATTAATAAAGCCTTCGTAATAAATCGCAGAATTGTAAGAGCTATGAGACTTGTAGGAGTCGGAAGAGAAGGCATAAATATATTTTGCAGTATAATGGAAATTTGTCAAGGTTTGCCAATCTCTACATACTATATTGCCTTCAAATTTATATTCGGCAGCATCAGTAGTTTATGATAAAATTATTTCAAAAGTTGTTCAAGAAGAAAAAGAATTAATATGAGCATCTAATCCCGATGATAATCCAATACATTTAACGGTTTCTAGAGATGGTATTTGGGAAAAAAGATGATTCACCTCACTTTCTGGCGTTACTATGCTTGTAGGTAAATATAGCAAGGAAGTTGTCGATAGAGTAGTGAAGTCAAGATTTTGCCATGTATGGATAAATAAAAAAATGCTGATATCGATGCCTACGAATATTGGTATAAAGAACATAAAGATATATCATAAGGGAAGTGCCGGGAAAATGGAGTTTGATGCTGTGATAGAAATGTTTGAGAGATCGGTAGAGAAGCTATCAAATATGTGAAATATACATATAGGAAACGGTGACTCGAAGAAATTCAAAGACATTCTTGATATTAATCCATATGATGATGAATCTGTAGTTGAAAAAAAAGAGTGTGTGGACATATACACTGAGCGGCATTAATGGCGCCCCAGAGTGAAATTAGGGGAACAGTGTCGCAATTTCAATTGTAAGACGTCTGGAAGACGTTACATGGTTGTATGGAAAACGTCAAACTAAATTCGTTTGAATATAATTTAATCTCGCGTTATAATTTTTTATCAAAGATTTATTTTGTAGATCTTCCCACTAAAGACGTTTTTAACACTAAAAGATATGTTCGTTTTTTATCATCCTATTAATAAATCATACATTCAGCCCCCATCTGATCTTTACTCTGTCATAGAAACTTCTATCTCCTATGACGTGGTGTAGGATCATCTATGCTGCTACAAAAACAATTACAAAAATTGAAGCAGCAAAAGATTTTTTTCTCGTTATCAACACGGCAAAAGAATCGGCGACAGTATTCCACACAATACTGGGATGTTAAAAATACGTCATACAGACGTCCTCAATCGCCACTACTGACATACGATAGAATCCGCAAATGACACTTTGCAGACGTCATTCTGAAGTATGTTTGTCCCATCTACGGATGTCTTTCTGCCCGTCTTTTACACATCCTACCTGTCATTCATAGGATGTTTTTTTAACATCCATCTGAAAATTTGCTTCTTATGATAGGATATTCTTATAAGGTAGATGGCCCAGACATCAGCGATGTTTACTCAGTATATTCAGAGGTATACTCAGAGGTTGGCTAGCCGCGAGAAACCGTCCTATGAGCATTTCTCGAAGAAAACAATTTATGAAATGACACAGCAATGAAAGTTAGACCCGCTAGAAATGACGCGTCTGCTGATAGGTTAAAAACATTCAATTAATGTATGCACTTTTTAAAAAATGTAGAAAATATGATAAAGCGAACAACCTATTGACAATTACATACATGTAAGGTTCCCAAAAGGTATTGTAGTTAATAACTATAAAATGTATAATAATAATAATTGGTCAAAATAGAATAATGGATAACATAAATGCTAACATTAAACCGACTTCTAATAATCTCATATTGCGTCGTGTTTAAGATCATCTGCATAAAACGTTTACTGGATATATTACGCATAGTATTTCACAATCCGACATCAGTAGGACATTGCAGACGTAATTCGGATGTTCTGTGTTGTGTGGGATCATTATGCCAACAAAGTACTGCAGAAAATAACGCTAGCGGTGAGCGTACACAATCCGCAACTGAACTAATTAATAATAATAACGGTCAAAATGAAAGCGATCTGAGTTATTCAATGGAAAATGGTAATTCAACTGATTCAGCGTTGGTTGATTTATTACGATCATCAGATAACAAAGGGTATTTCGTGACTGCATCGGAGGAGGCAACAGATCAGGAGTTACTCAGAGCTTCTGATTTGGATAATTTATTGGACCCCAATAGCACCGATGGAAAAACACCTGTGGAATCTCAATTAAAAAGGGAGGTGAGAAACTGGATATTGGAGTTTACTATTCCTCATAATGCCATCTATGGTTTACTCAACATAATGAGATCTGCCCGTCACTCTGATTAGCTGACCTATGCCAGAACAATTTTGGGTACTCCAAATTCACTCATGTGAATATATTCATTATGGACTAGGAAGAACTATAAGTGAACAGTTGAAAAATGTTTTAAGGTGCAATAGTAAGTCGTCATATATGTATACTTTCAAAATATGATTATTAATATCTGTGATTGTGAATCTCATACTTTAAATTAAGGTTTAGTGCTTACGCACCTTGACAGATTTATATTCATGCCAATACACATTGTTTATTTACGAAATAAGAAATATGCATTTCTTGTAACTATACCTATTGCAACAGATTTGTAATCATTTTATCATACGTTCAGGTTTTACTTCCTTTCCCGTTTACTTCTGCGACAACTTCTCATTTAGATGTGAAAAAAATCAAGGATCTTCAGGTCGTGTATTCTTGTTTAATAATAAACTTATACCTAGTTATTATTATTCCATCAGACACCGTTAAAATAATATTACACATAACTCGCGGTGCAGGTACTCTTATTACCGAATGCAGCACCCTCTTATTATTTTTCATCTTCTGGACCCATAATCAAGCATAATTAGACTTTAACGAATCCAATACCATTCTTTCAAATAATGCTTGCATATTAAAATAGCAAAGCATAGAAAACCCCTTAGGCAGTCTTTGCTCGAATGGCAGCACGTTTACCAGTGACAGCCTGAAAAATGCAAAAAATCAAAATTGTTGATTGTGGCTTTGTGCGTAAAAGAAGAAGTACAACTAAGAGGATCGATTTCAACATTCTTTTTCGATCTAGTAGTTCAATTACCTGGAAACCAGATTTGATGCTAGCCACGGAGCACCGAGAACCACATGTTTCACATTGCAAAAAGAAGAGTCTAGTGTCTTTTTGAAGGATGGTATCGGGTGAACGGCAAGTATGACAGGTCACGTATTCCTTGATGTATCTCCTGAGAACGTTCTCAATCTGTTTTTGCTGAAAACGACCTTTGATAATGAGCTGACTGTTACCGTCGACAGACCCACTGGTACCCAATTCGGCCAATAAGAAATCCAATAAATGCTTCGGCTGCCTATGTAACGTTTTACAAATCTGTAATGAATATCAGATTCAGTTACTTTTTCTTCATAACCTATGGAAGTTCTATTGCGAGGTGCCTAAGTGCTTATTACGCTTTAAGTAGTTTTCCATACCTCAGTGAAGTTGGCAAAGGACGTCTTCTTCGTTCCTATACGGACGACCTGAGGTGGCCGCATAACGAACTTCTGCTTCTTACCGGCCACCATGTCGGGATTCTTCTCTCTCATGATATTGAATACTCTAACGAGCAATTCGTCGTACGTGTAATCTCTATCCGATCCTACCCACAGGCTCGTATCTTCCACTAGAGAATAAACGTCAAGTATAAACTAATTATTGCAGAGCATAATAATGGACATATTAGGGAATGAAATTAGGATAGCTTATGGAGCAATTAAGTTTACATTCTGGAAGTCGCAGTATGGTATGAATTTTTTCAGTATTCCATCTCTGTGAATGTGAGTGACAAGCTTCTTTTTTTTTGTTTAATAATTTTTTCCTAGCTCCTTTTAAAGAAAGTCTTTTCGATTATATTCATAAAAACGGAAACCAGAAAAGTAGGTGTTGACAATTAAAGTGCACTTTCTCCTTTTATGAGATCCCAATCAGCAGGACAGAATTAAAAATCATCAAAAACAATCATAGTGAACGTGGCTTATGTTAGATATGATAGAATGCAATATATATAAATAATTTTCCTAAATTACCCACGATAGGCAACTCTTACCATATTCTGCACTTCGCTCAGATTCAGTGCAGCATGTTAACAGATAATACACAAAGTAAACAACTAGACACACACAATATTTGAAGCCATTTTGATATGTATAATTACCATTCTCTTTATCTTCTATTTCTTTACGTTCTTCCTCAGCTACCAACTCATCCAAGTCCTTCTTCTTCTTTTTCTTCTTTTTGGTCTTAGAGAAGTCCATATCCAAATCAAAGTTATCTTCCATAATCACATCTTCAGATGCAGGTTCCATTATATTCTTAAAAAAAATTAAGTTCTTTATACTATTTTACAGGAATAGTCATGGCATGTTAGAATTAATAAGTTTAAACTACCTCATTCTTGTCATCCGGCAGAGCAACATCAAGCTCATCAAGATTGAATGCTTTCTTCTTCTTCTTTTTCTTTTTACCAAAATTTTCAAGATCAAGCACATCATCATCTTCAGCTACCGATTGATCTGGTTCTTGATTTTCTTTATCTCCAATCCCTTCAGTAGTTTCACTGCCACTACCCCCTTCACCAAATCCTGCATCCGGATCGAAGGTAGTCTTCTTCTTTTTTTTCTTTTTCTTCAAAGTCGGATCAAAAATCTACAGCATAATAAACCATGTTTGTTATATGTTTGTTGCAGAAATCCATATGAAATGATGCAATAGAAATGGCTGTGGCATACGTTCGATATAATCGTATTTTAGGTTGGACTGAGGCAATATGCAGAAAGTAAAGCATTTCTACAATAGGCTAAGTGTAAATTGTTAATTGACATCAAATGACACCATATCGGCAAGCTCCGGGCACAGTAAATAGACGAAAAGTAGAAAAGAATATTTGCTGAACACGTTGTCAGCATTCGCGGAGACCGTACGGATACTTCCATCTTATCTGAATGAAAAATTCCATCCTAACTACTAAATTCACGTACCGAATTTTCCTCAGTCATTTTGACGAATTTGCTTGATACCTTCTTTTTTATTTTTTTTTTACGATGACACCAATTTAGACTATACCCGGCACAAGTGGCCTCAAGGATTACCTATGCCTCTACCAAAGTCGGCCGAGAGACTTGAAATACAATGAATGTATAGCTATAGTTTACTAATATATAGATATACAACACAAGTATTTCATCACTCAATTTGTCTCCAGTGGAAATATAGCCACTGTCAGATACTAATATTATTCGTTATATCACTTATATTTTATAAATTCCTACGTATTCGGCATATTTTGTTGCCGCTTTTCTTGTTTGTTATTACTATTAATGAGCAAATTTAAGAACATATAGAATTATATAGTTAAAAATAAAGTTAAATATTTCAAGCGATAGAAGGTGTGTTCCAAAATTTACTGCGAGCAGCTGCGAGTACTGTGAGTGCTGCAAACTCATTGGGTGCTTTCCATTTACATGACTGGGCGCTCTCCTTTCCGCCAAAGGTGCTTTCCATTTGATTTGTGTTGCCGTGCGTCAGCGACACAAGTCGACTCGGGAAGACTATGTTAGATGGGTGAGTTTATGAGTGTCGATACGAGTCGACACGAGTTGACACGAGTCGACACAAAAGTGGGTGCTTTCCATTTACATGACTTTTGTGCCGACTCGTGTCGACTCGTATCGACTCTCATAAACTCACCCATGTAACAGAGTTTTCCTGAGTCGACTTGTGTCGCCGACACACGACGACACTAATCAAATGGAAAGCACCCATTGGGTGCTTTCCAACGAGGAACACAGAGGACCTGCGTGAATTTGGCCGGCCAACTTTCATTTTTTAAACTTTTTTTTATGCCAATCGTTTGATAGTGTTTGATAGTTTTGTAAAAACGTTTGATAGTCATTAGCCTTTTCAGAAAATCAAAATCAAAATCTGGTGTGAAGTTGGCCGGCACATTTTTGTTTCTAACCGGATTTTGTTTTTCCGGAGCTTAATCGATGCAAAATCGTTTGATAGTTACAAATTGACTAATAAAAACGTTTGATTAGAGATGAATAGGGAGATTGCCAATGGGCCGATATTCTTGAAACCAATTTTATTTTGAAGTAAACGCGCCACCTGAG
>JARQTI010000478.1:13611-61064 GCA_030142655.1 Trachelus tabidus
GTGGCGCGTTTACTTCAAAATAAAATTGGTTTCAAGAATATCGGCCCATTGGCAATCTCCCTATTCATCTCTGGTTTGATAGTCCATCGTTTGCAAGAAAAATGAAAAAAACCGTACGCGAATCAAGGATCCCAATCGATACGATACAATCGATTCCTCGATCGGTGTGTCCATTGACTTATGGCCAATTTCTTCACCTTTGGATAAAATTTATCCTGTGGATAAACTTCTAAAACTCGAAAATGATTCGTTAACTGGGGATTTATCTGGAAGATAAATTTTATCTGAAGGTGAAGAAACCGGCCATTTGAGAACATAAAAAACTTTTTCTACTTCCAATCGTTTGATAGTCTTGTAAAAATGTTTGATAGTCAATCGTTTCTTTCAGATATCAGTGTCGCGATCAAATGCATGCAATGGACAAACAACGATGCGCTCTCCGCTCTCAGCCCATTTTCGAACAAACCTATAGTGCTCCAGTGCACGTGAAAAAGCTTCCACGAATGGACTTATAGCTTTTCCAGGGCTCAATCGATGCGAAAACGTTTGATAGTTGCGAATTAATAAAAAAAAACGTTTGGTAGTCCATCGTTTGCAAGAAAAATGAGAAAAACCACACGCGAGTCAAGGATCCCAATCGATACGATACAATTAAATCCTCGATCGGTGTATGCATTGACTTAGGCAACATAACAAACTTTTTCTACTTCCAATCGTTTGCTGGTCGTTTGATAGTGTTTGATAGTCTTGTAAAAACGTTTGATAGTCAATAGCTTCTTTCAGATATCAGTGTCGCGATCAAATGCATGCAATGAACAAACAACGATGCGCTCTCCGCACTCAGCCCATTTTCGAACAAACCTATAGTGCTCGAGCGCACGTGAAAAAGCTACCACGAATGGACGCTGATTGGTTAAAACGTGTCTGAACACCGTTTCAACCAATCACCGCATTGCTATACAAGTAATGTCGCACGCACGAGTTTGCCATAGGGTGACAACAATGCATTGTTTATAGACTTCTATTGAGTCAATCTGGAAAAGCCGTGAAAACTAACATCATATAGACGTCCATGCTTATGTTCCGATATAGATTTACAGTATTATGACTGGTTCCTGTTCAGCTACTAAAAAATCATCGGAAAGTATAGTTCTGGTTGATCGTAAAAATAACTTATGACAACAATTGCTGACTTCCGACTATTATGTAATTATAGAAATGCCTAAAATCTGGCTTATTACGTGTCTTGAAAAAGTTGATTATGGACAAGAAGCAAGGAAACGACAGTCACCTTCACATCGTACATCGATTTGGCTCTTCTGATAAAACTATCTTGACAGAATTCTATCTTGTATGCGACCATATCCAATGAAGCTGCAATAAAGACACACGTGAAGCCATATTTCATAGACGCGACGGAATTCTTCATTTTTGCGTTATTTCGTCGCGCGACAATTGTCGCGGTCGCATGCATGAAATATTAGCTTAAACCGATCGCGCTCGGCAAGGGCCCATTCGAAACAGAAACTCTAGCCGATGATTGATAGTCTAATTAAAACATTTGGTGGTCATCAATTAATGCACGAGGTATGAAAAATCATACCTCCGCTGCATGGCGAGCACCAAATGCTGTAATTGGCTGAGAAATGGATATGAGGCATCGGACAGTTCCTTACAATACAATAACTTCGTATTTCTGTGATAATTCGAACGTTTTTATTGCTCTAAGTTTATTAGTATATCGGAATTACAGCAAGATATATTAAATCAGGTAGATAAACTTTTTGTGTTTGTCATTTGCATGTTAATTAAGCCTCCGTGTGCAATGAGGTTCATGTGAGAAATTTTTGGTTTACTCTTCAAAGTCTCTAGAACATTATCCAATATAGTAAAGAGCCCAGTAGCTGGACAGTTAACGCTGCAATCCCAATTCCCCAACGTCCATAAGAAATTATTTTAATTTTTCGTGCGCACATGCTCTGTTCGGTAACTGACAAAGGAACCATCAGATAACTGGGTCGGGGATTTTTTTCATGTTTATAGTACATAAAGTTCAGTAATATCTGTTTTATCGACTGTAAATTCGTGTTCATACACCCGTATTCAGTCCAGCTAGACTGCATCGTTTTTTTAATTTTGTACGAAAACTAACGACCACCAAGCGTTTTAATTATGATATTCGTTACCATCAAACAATTACGCATCGATTAAGCACCTGAAAAAAATGATTCGTTCAAAAAAAATATTTTTCGGCTAACTTCGTGGTTAAATTTTGATTATTTGATTATAAAAGAATAACTGACTACCAAATGTTTTAATTAGGCCACCAAACGACCATCAATCGATTAGGTATGATAAAAAGTTAAATAAGTCCGGTTAACTTCACTAAGATGAACAGAAAGAATAGCAAGGACACAAGTCAATGTAGTAGCCTGCCTCTATCACATATTGTACAGTCTCTGAAAAAGTTTAAGCTGGGATAAAGCAGTGCGCATGAGGAGGACCTTAGGCTCGTCTTTTTCGACGCGGTTTAAAGCTAATATTTCATGTATGCGACCGCGACAATTGTCGCGCGACGAAATGACGCAAAAGTAAGTTCTGTTCTCAGCGAGTGACATCCAACTGCCATGTCTTCAGCTGACGTCATCCTGCCCGAAGTCACCGAGAAACAAGAGCGAGGGAAGAAAACTCAGAGTTCGTAGGTGCCTACGTTTCTCTTGTTGCCTCGCTTTGATTGGTCAACTTTGACCTGCTCCCATTTAAAAACTATGACCTTCCGGAGAAAAGAAAGGTCATTTTCGTGATCAGTGATGTCTCCCGAACACTGCCATACCCCGTCGGTCAATATAAAAAAAGTAAGTCCATTACACGGAATTGAACTAGTGGTTCTTTTCATTATTAAACTGATTCGCTGCCATTGTGATACTATGATATAAACTACTGGCAAGTAAATTAGAATTGAATTTAAAGTCGATTACACGGGGCAGCACCTCTCTAAACTTCGAAATGCGAACCATTTAAATTCATCATGTTAGTTCAAACGTGACGTCATTGACCTGCGCAATCCCGACCAAAATACGTTCGCTAGTGGCTATACCTCGTCTATTTGTATCATGACTCATTGCACGTAGATAAAGAGAGACACGATGATATACGTAGTGTACTTGCAATGAATTTCGGAACGTCTTGGTAGTACACGAATGGTGGACAGTACAAAAGTTACGTTTAGCTATTAGTGTTAGCGCAACCTTTATTTCTATAACGGATGTCAGTGGATGTCATAGATCACAGGAAAGAACATTCGTCTTGTGTACTGTCAATTTGTTTGTTCAGATATTACTTGCATTTCTTTTAAGTATGTGACATGGAATACTTTACATACCTTTGATTGCTTTTGAGTCCCTGACTGCTATCTGTTCCTACTCGTAAAGGTATGGCACCATGCTCGAATAATTCTCTCATACTGTACTTCTCGCTCATCTTTCTGATAAAAGATGTTTTTGGTTATATATATAAAAATTATATATATATATATATAATATGTTTTATTAACCTTTCTATGTTCATTTCGTTTCAATACTATCTGTCATATGATTCTTATTCATGCAACTATATGTAGCATTTGTTTTGTGGATGCGTTGACTGGAATTTTTATACATCCATATGTTTACTTTCGGCTGCAGTTCTCACCGAGAACATAGGAAAATGAACGGAATTATCCCAGAGATGGAGCAGATCATTGGTCAGCTTGAAAGAGGCACTGTGGTTACAAAATTCTTTCCTAGAAAGAGACCAGAGAAAAAGACACTAATGATACGTAGGGAGACTAGGCAGATTGTATGGTCCAGAAGTGCAACATTCAGACCATTTGATGGTGCTGTGGAAATCAGAGAAGTTAAAGAAATAAGGGTAGGAAAAAATTCAAAAGATTTTGAAAAGTGGCCTGAAGATGCTAAGAGGACTGAGAATCTTAGGTGTTTCGTTGTATATTATGGATCTGAGTTTCGATTAAAGACTCTTTCTATATCTGGTTAGTACACTTAAATTATTTTATTTAAAAGTTCAGCTATTTCTATATAATTCTATTTTCAGCTCTTAGTGAAAAAGAATGTGAGTTATGGGTAAAAGGCCTTAGACATTTAGTACAAGATACTATAAGTGCTCCATATCCTTTACAAGTAGAAAGATGGCTCAGAAAAGAGTTTTATGCTATGGAAAATAACAGAGAAATGTGAGTTGATTAACATTAATTAACTCAATTATCTAACTTTTTTGGTTTTAATTAGTAGCACTTTTACATTAATATTAAAGTGTAGTAGGCAATTATCCAAATACACAAATGTGATTAGGCTTGTCATCTGCTATTGATTATACAAATGTATAAATTAATAATACTTTGATGTGATTTTTCATTTAGTATATCTTTTGAACATTTCTTTTGCTTTTCAGGGTTACGTTGAGGGATGTGAAGGCATTTTTGCCTAGGATCAATTGTAAAATTCCCACAAATAGACTCAGAGAACTCTTCCAGGAAGTTGACACGAAAAACAGAACTGAATTAGGATTTGATGATTTCGTTACTCTTTACCATAAGCTAATGTTTGATCAGAATGTATGTTCTAAAATGTACAACATATAGCAACGCAAGTAATGTTACATATAATGAGACTAAAAATTGATTATTCTGTTCGTAGAATGTCACAGAATGGAGTAGATTAGCAACTTATTCGAGTAACGGAAAGACAGTCACTCTTCAGGAATTTCAGAGCTTTCTTGTGACAGAACAGCAGGATCCTCTGGGAAATAATGATTTTGAAGTGTCAAGATTTATTCGGGAATATCTTCAAGATCCCCAACGAGATGTTCAAGATCCATATTTCACTTTATCTGAATTTATTGATTTTTTATTCTCTAAACAAAACGATATTTGGGATCAGAAGCATGATATGGTCTCCCATGATATGACCAGACCCATGGCACATTACTGGATAGCCTCTTCGCACAATACGTAAGTTAGTATTAGGTATTCTGGATTAGCAGACTTCGATATTCAACCATGAATTTTTCTAGATACTTGACAGGAGACCAAATAAGCAGTGAGAGTAGTTGTCAAGCTTATGTCAGGGCATTGAGAGCCGGTTGTCGCTGCATAGAATTGGATTGCTGGGATGGTGCCGACGGGATGCCATTTATTTTCCATGGACATACTTTAACAACAAAAATAAAATTTTTGGATGTTGTAAAGACTATAAAGGAACACGCTTTTGCAACATCTGAGTGAGTTACAGTAATTGATTATTAGAAGATTCATTCTACTTTGGTTTTTACGAATTGAACTTGCAGTGTGATTCTTGTTTAGGTATCCACTTATACTTTCCATAGAGGATAACTGTACGCTACCACAGCAGCGAAAAATGGCAGCCACTATGCAGGAGGTTTTTGGGGATATGCTTTTAACTCAGCCATTTGATAAGAATGAGACTTCCTTGCCGTCTCCGTATTCTTTACGTAAAAAGATTCTGCTAAAGCATAAGAAACTTCCAGATGGAGTCGACGAAAATTCATTCGTCGTCTGGAGCGACGAGAGCAAACAGGAAATGGATCTGAGAAACACTATCAAAAATGGCATTCTGTATTTAGAGGATCCCGTAGACAAAGAATGGAATCCACACTTTTTCGTATTGACGCAACAGAAACTTTTCTATACGGATACATTTTCTAGGACGCAACAAACAGAGCATGAGGATGATGAGGAAGGAGCGATTCAAAGACCTGCTGATGTACCTATCTGTTATAATGTGTTCATTTACTTCCATCAGTTCATTTACTATTTAATTTTCTTATCACTAATTGTTCCGTTATCAGGGAGTACCGAATGATGAACTTCATTTTGGCGAGAAATGGTTTCATGGAAGACCGGGAATAGGTCGCAAGGAAGCGGATGAACTTCTTAAACGTTATTCCCATTTAGGGGATGGCACCTTTCTAGTGCGACAGAGCGTTACTTTCGTAGGCGACCATTGCCTTTCATTTTGGAGAAAAGGAAAAGCTAATCACTGTCGCATAAAGTTTAAGCAGGAGATGGGCCAAACAAAATTCTACTTGATAGATCCCAAGTGTTTCGACAGTCTCTATAGTTTAATCACGTATTATCGCAGTCATCCTCTCAAAAGTCAGGTATTCAAAGAGCCATAAAGCTTTATAATAATTTTACGTTCGACTTTTATTTCGACATGTGTTTTAGGAGTTCCTAATTATTTTGCAAGAACCTGTACCTCAGCCAAGTAATCACGAGGAGAAAGAATGGTGGCATTCGGAGTGCACTCGTTCTCAAGCTGAGGAAATGTTGAAACGTATCCCCTCGGATGGGGCTTTCTTGGTAAGGCCCAGTGAGAAGGAGACTAACTCCTATGCCATCTCTTTTAGGTAAGAAGTTTTTTATATAATGTGCATAGATTGGTTATTGCGTGTGTCCATAATCGATTCCTAAATATCAATGTGTTGTAGGGCTGAGAAGAAGATCAAGCATTGTAGAATAAAATTGGAAGGTCGCCTTTATACTATCGGTACTGTACAATTTGAAAGTCTCGTGGAACTTGTGAGCTACTACGAACGACATCCGCTATACAAGAATATCAAGTTAAGCCATCCCGTTAACCAGGATGTTGTCAGAAGAATGGGTTTGGTAAGTACTATATTATATAAAATTGATTTTTAATGTTTAAGAAATATACTATTTATAATACATACAGTGAACGCTACGTAATGTTAGTCGTGAACATAGACTACACATTTTAAGAGGATATCAATACCTTCAAGGTACCATGGGTTCGGGCCTATTCGTTTAGGGCAGAAACATCCCAGTTGCTTGCAGTTAACAGATTTATTTTGAAAAATAAGAAAATTGCACTTAGTACCGACCCATGTACCAAAACCGTCACCAGTGTTAAAATATCTTCTCTAATCCTAAACATTAATCAGTCTAATAACACATACTTTATATACTAAGCTCACGCATCACATATTTGCACACTTTCGATTAATCCTTTTAATTCAACATTCATTCCCCGTTCTAATTATCATGAAGTTTCTTCGTCCATCGTCATAATGTATGGCCTTATTACAGAATAAGGTACTGAGAAGTACCTAGCCTTACGGTGCGATTGCTGATCACTTTGTTGAAGCGGCGAGTAAAGCATTATCCGATCCTCGTTTTTATCGCTCCTTAAACTTCTTTCTTCGTAATTTTTTCCGTGATCATTTTTATTCAAATTCATCACTCTTAGAATGCTTAGCTGTTTTTGATTCTCTGGTCCCCTCATTATGTTTTGTGAAGAACTAGGATTCATTATATGGTTTAGATTGCGTTCCGCTGGTTTAAAAAGCATTATTCTGTTCCTTGAATTAAAATTTCTGGCTGGACCACCTAGCAATGGTCCAGCTAATGCAGGACTTGGAGTCATGAGTAATATTTCCCTGCTGGATTGTTGCTGTGACGTGAGACTCTGCAAATTCGATTTTTCACGTTCCTCGGCATCATGTACATACAACATTGACGAAAAATCTATGGATTTTGCAGTCATAAGATCTTTCGTTTGGGGACTCTCTGTTTCGGTTAACTCCGGTAGAAACGTAGACGTGAACTCTGAATCTTGAGACATGGTGTTTTCTTCTACATTTTCAAAATTGAAATCCCTGGATGTGGCATTTTTATTCTTTGAGGATATGTTCTTTTTTGTGCTTATGATGGTACTTTCAATGTTTTTTGTAACAATGTGTTCAACAAGTTTTGTGTTGATTTTTTCAGTGCTTTCATCCTGTACAGTTTTCAAAGTGCTCTGATTTTCATGTTCCATATCAGACGGTTTACGGGGTTCGATTTGTAAGTGAGAACGGTCTGTGGCCGGATTAGCATTCTTTCTATTTATCTTAGAGAGGGTGTTTTCGCTTTCAAGTTGCTCTTCCTTTTGTTCAGTCTCAATTTCCTTAGAAATAATTTCTCTTATGGCAGCTGCCTGCTCCATGATAATATCTGACATAGTTTTTGGAGGTCCTAGAACATATCCTTTAGACTTAGGTTTTTCTGGTTCTTCTTGCACTTTCTTTCTGTTGTCAGCAATGAGCTTTTTTATTTCCGAAGCAGGAATGTCAATTTCTTGAAGTTTAGATGCCGACCTGCCGACGCGGTCAACTTTTATATGAGCTTTAAATCCTTTCCCCAAGTCAGTAGTGTACTGGACAATCCTTAGATCTCCATCTGGTTCTTCTACTGCATAACTACCACGAACGCTGTCCCCATCACCGGCTTCTTCTTGGGTTTTATAATCACCGAGTTCGTCCCGTACGAAATACTGGAATCTGTATTGCGTGCCATGTCCCTGAGAACAAGAGAAATAGAGTTTGCCAATTTTTCAGAAATTCGAGTAGTTTTCGTTGACTGGGAACCTACCACAAAATCCTTCGGTATTGGCAGGATTGAAACGTGACCCCTTGAGAAACTGCAAAGTAGTCCGAGAAACAGAATATTGGGCTAAAAAATATTTAAAAAACCGAAGAATTAAATGAGAAAATCGAATTGGAAACAGTAATTGATAATTTCAGTGAAGTGACTCACAAACAACATTGCACTCCTATCGTAGAAAGCCACATGGACAACGTTTCACGAGTTAAGAGCCCTGTTCTGCCTTTATGTACGCGGGCATTAAGTTTGGTGGGGGGTCCTCGCTGTCGAAGAAGCTTATTGGTTCCTTTACACAAGTTACTTGCAGTTGTAACGAAGACCGGATCGGGTCTTAACGGTTTGGAACGGATCGTTACGAATAGAAACTGAGAGTGTGGTGCGTGCACCGGCTCTGATCGTGTCTTTTTACAGACTGACCCCTTGCCCAGTGGCATGCTTAGGGTTTCTAGAAGCGTCATGACGCCTGGTGCTGTCCGCCCCACCAGGTACAGTACTAACAGGGGCTGGGTGAAAAATACATCAGTAGAACGGGTTCTCGTCATGGGATACAAAAGATATCCAAACTATGTCAATGGTATATCCTTTAAATATATATGATACTGTGATGCAAAATATTTTCCGAGCCATAGAATTATATTATAATTTTATTTATTTTATTTTAAGTAGCTCATGGAGTAATGTCTATCGAAATTGAGAATAATATAGAGTGGTATATTCGATCGTCAGTATATCTTTAATTTACTCCTACTTTACTCCTGTCGAGTTCCTAGTATTTCTTATGACCTGGGCCAACCTGCTTGTAGGATCTCAGGAGAAACAGGATCGAATAATGGTGTGCTATAAATACAGAATAGAAAGGTAGTAGGGTGACTGGGCAGGATTCCTCTTTTTGTTTCCTTTTCTTTTTCTTTCCTCCTTTTAAACTCCACCTACACTTATATGCACCGTGACCCGTCGAACAGCTCTACCTGCTCTGACCCATCCTTCATACTTACCACAACTGGCTATCGACTTTACAGTTCATAGTTTATTGAGTATATTCCTTATATGGTGCACTACGGGGAGAGGAGCAGTAAATACATAACTGAAGAACAAACTAGACACGTGAATGACACATAGCAGGACACGACAGCGTGCCAAGCATCGCAAATATTCTTTGACGCAGGTGCACAAAGAATTCCTTCGACAGATTCCTCTCTCTATATACTGTCTATACTGAAATGCAGATATACATATAATGCCATTACGTGCATACCTTAAGTTAACTATACCTTATTACGTATTTCGGGCTCTTCCTCTGGTAAACGTCGTAGCGACCGGAAATTGGTGAGGAATCTATTTCTACCAGCTGTGAACATTTTTTATGAATATTAATAGATATCTTTATTTATACCGTGGAACACTGGATAACGAAAAAGCGTAAACATAGAACTGATATCCGGGAAGTTGTTTTTTTTCAGACCCTTTTTCAAATTTCCGGATCTTATAAGTATGACGGAATATGTTTTCTCTGGGCTGAGAATCATGGGGATGTTCTTTTAAGTCACACAGTATGTAGAATGCTAGCTCAGCAGAGGAAAAGAGTCACCGGCGGTTTCGTACTGCAAATGGATTCCACGAAAGCTCATTTAGCCACTTTCGCGTTCTTGTTGTCTCGTATCGAGGTGTCATGTTAATGTTCGGACTACCTCCATGTCTAAACCTCGTCGAGACTATCTGATTCTATCCTTACCAAGTCTTGTTCCTTACAAACTGCAACCGTGTGATATTTATAAATGTCTTTTGTAGACAATAACAATGTTACAAATAATTTTGTATAGTTCTTTATTGCTGCGGTGTTTAGTCTGATCAATTTATTTGAATGCTATATGATCAGTATCTAGAATCAGGGTGAATCTTCTTCTCAGCACGAAGTCTTCACACCGTCTGTCCGAAGATTTGAGACCTTTAAGTCCTGGAGTACTCCTCCCACTGGTAAGTGGTTCGTTGAGACCGAGATGCTATCGCAGTCTAAGGTGAGGGTAATGCGTTCTTGGTAAGACTGAGGCCTGAAGTGGCCCCCGACGACTGTATTCTCTTGGCTCTCCCTATGGGCCCAGGAGGATATCCGATGTACACGCGAATGGCATTCTAAGTAGGTGCCATCTTTCATGTACTGGTGTGTCGTCCCTTTTTCTTAAGAGTACATCTATAAGCATTGTTTTACATTGAGAATTCCAGGGTTTTAGCTTTTTCCCGATGTACTGTACCGTTGTATTATTATATAAGTATAGTATTGTATAATAGGATGATACTTTGGTTTTCAAACCTTTAGCTCTGCTATTGTATCCGATCATTTTCGTTTATCTCAATTCGCGAGCAGTTTTTTGTCTTTTTTCCGTTACTTTTTGATACTTTGATACTTAGAACTACTGTTATAACCAATTCGTTTTTGTTTTTATTGGTAAATTCTTTTTGCAGGATACAGATGACGGTTCCGTTTATGGAACGCCTGGTTATATGGATCCTAGTAGTTTTATCTCAAAGGTAAATAAATAAATATAATTACAAGAAGAAGAAAAGAGGCGATTTACAATGTCATAAATTTTTTGAAGGTAACGGTGAAGGCACTGTTCGATTACAAAGCAAGGAGAAAGGATGAATTAACGTTTGTAAAACATGCAATAATTACTAATGTGGATCAGCATAATGACGATTGGTGGAAAGGCGATTATGGTGGTCAGAAGCAACATTGGTTCCCTGCTACATACGTTGAGGTGATTGAGCCTCAAGAGAGCCAAAATGACGTAAGTGGCTAACAGCTTTAATTTTGAAATTAAAAAAAAGATAAGAAACTATTCTATGATTGATTTTACCTTGCATCTTTATTTTGTGTTCAGTCATCGGACTCGATGATGCTTGGGAATCTGCAGAAGGGCTCTCTTGACATTATGGGAGCCGTTGTGGATTTGGCAGTGAGTGAGAGACCTGGCCTGGAGTGGATTCTCAGGATACAGAATCCCAGTATGTGCTCAGTTTTTGAAGCAGCTGCACCTTCGAAAGATGCTGCTCTTGAGTGGATAGCCAGTATCAAGGAGACTGCGCAAAATGCCAGCGTTAGGGTATGTAAACGAATTTAATGCATCCTGCAGATTGCGATGATTAAAATGATTAGATGGCTCTTTTTCTTCTTCGAATATTACCAGGAGAATCAACACAAGGAGATGGAGCGTGCACTGCGAATAGCTAAGGAAATATCAAACCTGATAGTTTATTGCCGCTCCGTGGCCTTCAACGTGGAAAGAATCAAAACGAAGGGCTTCGTGTTCACCGAGATGAGCAGCTTCTCCGAAACGAAGGCGGAGAAGCTCATGTGCCAGCAAGAAAACAAGTTTTTCATCAAGTACCATCAGGTAAGAAGAGTAGCCAAGTGCAGCCGGCTATCTCGGATTCCCGTTGTGGAAGAAAGGAGGGATCGCGCTCAGAACTGGATCTCATTTAATAGGTACAATTTAGCAGAGTCTATCCCAAGGGCCAGAGAATAGACTCCTCGAATTACAATCCTGTACCAATGTGGAATACTGGCTGTCAAATGGTAGCGCTGAACTATCAAACTGGTGACAAGCCGATGCAACTCAATCAAGCGAAGTTCCGCGAAAATGGGAACTGCGGCTATCTGCTGAAGCCAGAATTTATGTTCAGAGATGATTTCAATCCATACGATAAGAATTCGTTGCACGGCGTCGATCCACTCAAGCTCAGTTTAAAAGTCATTAGTGCTAGACATTTGAGTAAATCGGGTAGAGGTATTACCAGTCCGTTTGTAGAGGTCGAAGTCGTCGGCGCTGAATACGACGCAGGGATTAAATTAACTACAAAAACCATAAGTAAGCCTTCCTATGATGCATAATTTATTTATTGTTACAGCTTTATGAAATATATTATCTTTGATTATTTCTTGAAGCGGATAATGGTTTCAACCCCATGTGGAACGAGGCCTGCGAATTCGACATAGCCAATCCACATTTTGCATTATTGAGATTTGTTGTGCAAGACGAAGATATGTTTGGAGACAGCAATTTCATTGGACAAGCTACTTATCCTGTGCGTTTAATTATAAAATGTGATTATTTTCCAATTCATATGGCCCAGCACAGCTCATTTTATTTTTCTATTACTTCTATTTGCATAGGTGCGTTGTTTAAGAACTGGGTATAGAAGCGTTCCCTTAAAGAACAACTATAGCGAAGATCTGGAACTCGCGTCCCTCTTAGTTCACATCAGCATTAGAAATCCGTTGGTACGTATAATTATCACGACACTTGCAATTATATGAAATATGAAATAACATATTTAACATTTATTATAGGACGCACAGCACAATCTCATTATAAGAAACAATTCTTTTGATGGCCGAGGTTCACAGTGTGACGGAGATATGGAACTTCTTGGAAGACTTCATCTATAAAGAAATGCTCTAACTTTTCTTTGTAATTTATTCTATACCTCAGGTAGAAGTTTTTCTAGTACATAATTTTTATTGTAAACTGAGAGCACACGAGTACGTAAAACGTGATCGTCGAAATCATGTTTTAGGAAAATTTTGCAATAGTATAACAAACAGTCATGTCGTGTCAATATATATGTCTATGTACTATATACCATTTTCAAACGTCATAAGAATGAATGAATGCACTGGGCAATGATGGAACAAGCCTTGGCTACGTGTGGAAGCTAAAAAGAAAGCTCGTATGCAACTGTTCTGTTGATAATATGTTGCTAGAAGCTCAAAGTGTCTGAATGGAACTAGTTAACAGTTTTCCCTTGGCTTTTGGTATCGCGTAGCGGATTTATTAAATGTTAAGTTTGTAATTCAAATTTTTCATATTCTATTTTGGCGTCTCGCCCGGTATGCACGCGTATAAATAATGTGTGGTGAGACTAGCTCTGCTCAAGGAATCATCTTAATAATTTCCTATCCAGAAGTAGATGTGAAAACAAAAAAGTTCATGTCATGATTCATGTAATGGCAACTACGTTCAGAAGTACCTCATGAATCATGAAAATTTTAGTCTAAGCGAACATCCGAAAATTGCTCATAATTTGTTGCAGGCCTAACTATGTGTCTTCTGAGGCAATAAGGTGTTTTGTAGTATTCTGTATAGAAATTGTCAATGTAGTCCATCGGAAATATTTGTTGTACAAAACATTGTAAGCGTTCCATCATGTATTTATCTATGATCATTTTCATAATATTCTTTGTAGCACAGGAAACCATGATCATAGAACTTTTTTAGATATTTGAAAAACGAGCAGTTTAATTTTCATTCTTGTTTTTCAGTTCTTTTTCTTTATATATATGATAATAAACGTATATAGTCCATACGATAGTCAATTACGCGATGAGGAAGGAAACGTGGATATAGAAATAAGCAAGATCCTTTTAGTAGATATACATGTATAATGTAATGTATGTTATATGGAGAGAGAATTAATTGAAAGATGTTTAGGTGCCTTCAGATCTTAAGTATATGTAAAAGAATTTATTTGTTATTATACAGCATAAGAAATGTGATTATTGCTGTATATGTTCCGAAACACAGTTTCATGCCTCTTGTTTGCTGATGACACTGCTATTAACTGAAATTCTATTATTATGCCTATAAGAACTGTCCTTTGAATTTGTTTGCCAATAGTTCAAAAGACTTAAGACTAGAGGCTTACAGATGGCATCGCCATTTAATAATAATAAATGCGATGCACAAACTGGGCAGGTATCTCAGGTGTCCTCTCATCCGATTTTAATGAAACTCAAATGTGTTGTAGAGCACGAAAATTTAATCAATGCGAATTTCTTTTTGTCGGCGGGAAACGGTTTTAAATTCACAATGCCAATGAGATGCAAATGTCGTATCTATCAGAAATAAGTTATTTTTAATTAATTTAATTCGCAAAAGTTATATATTTCCATATAAACGTGGTAGAATGCGTTTAAGGGTAGTTACCTCTTGAAATAAAAAGTGAAAGTTTGCATTTTTACAGTATCTGACGGTGTGAATGAATAAATTTGAAGTTCAAAATCGATTTCAGCGGCCTCCAAAACCCTTGAGATACAAGAGTTTGCAAGACTTTGCGAGCTTACGAAGAACTCCGCTAGAAGGGGCGGTTTTTGTAATATGTGTTATTAAAAGTTATTGAAATGATTAAGCTTCTTAATTGATATTGCACGTAAAAGAAGCTTTTTAATGTAGCATAATGCCGTTTTAATCAGAAATTGGTTGCACCTACATAGGGGTAGTTCACCCCTTAAACGAGGTATTTTCGAAAAACGATAACATGTATATCACCTACTTTTCTTAGCTCTGTCAAATACAATAGGTTTCATCGAAGTCCGATCGATAGTTTCTTTGTTACAATATATTTTGCAACTTTCAACTTCTATAAATTTTTAGTAATTTGTTGCATCAGAATGAACAAAATGCATTTTTGATTATTGCCCATAAGCATTAACCTCCAATAGATTTCATTTAAATATCTCATCTTCAAATATGTGATATTGCGAAAATCGCATTAGGTGTATCTAACTTCAGGGGTTCATTTCACCCTTTAAAACTGTTTTTTCACCAATAAAAAAATACGTATCGTTTAAATTTTCGTTCTCTAAAATATATTTGAGTTTCATCGTAATTCGAGGGGGGCACCTGGGATACCTTCCTTGTAAGAATAATATTCAAAAATCATTCAATTCCATGAGCACGACTGTTAATAAGTCAATTACTATATTTTATATTTTATTACAATTTATTTCTACGTCTTATAAAAGGCGATTTTTGTGTGTACTAAATTTTATATTGGTATCATTGCAATTCTTAGAATCTCCAGATGGCTTTAGGTAAAAAAAAAAGTGCAGAACGCAGGGTTTGCGGAAGTTAGAGCGATATAAACCGGCACTGACTGTGTGTGACGCCATGGGCGCTGCGAGGAGTCACACAAACCTGGTATGGAATAAAATATGTATACACAGACAAAGTAGCCAATGTATGAAGTGTTTTGTAAATTTATTTTTTAACTATGGTTGATCTAGGAGAGATAGTTCGGAAGATCCGGTTCGAGGAACTGCTATGTTATAGAAAAATGCCCAAATAGTACAAATAAAGACAAAATTAGCAAAACATCGCCTAAATTTAGTCTCGTTACTATATTAATGTCTGATTTTGATAGTTGGCATATAATCAACTTTCTAGATTTTTTACTAAATGCTGTCTAAATCTTGAAGGATGAACCCCAATTATGTACCGTTCAACTGTACACGAGGCAACTGTGCATCGAAAAACTGTGAATTCATAAATGTGATATTCAAATAACTGTGCACGATAATCTCTGCACAATTTATTTTTACTGAGCTGAAAATGTATTCGAAAACTTGTAAACTTACAGCTTAATAATTGTGCACGGTCGATTAATATCTGCGCACACATCAGTAAAAAATGCTAGGCGCCGGGGAGCTAGAGCTGAGAAGTAAACATTTGATTCTAATGCATAAATGTTGTTCCTTAGATGCTATTTATAAATAGATACTCCATTTTTATTATAATAATATAAAAACATGTCATTTTAATGCCTAAGCCTAATTTTAAACTGTTGTGGAGTTTAAAGTGACGATTCTTTAAATAACTGAAAAAACAGTTATGTGTTTATATTATTACTGAGCCTGATGGTGTTTCAGTTATGAAAATACGATACAATAATATATTATTGTAATAGGTTTGTAATTAGTTGTAATGCACAGCTTACCGTGCAGGAAATGTATGATGAGCAGTTATCTAAATATTAAATTTATTGGTGCATAGTTGACGCCTAGTCACTACTGAAATGCATATCTTATTCTATTACAGATATCGCACTGATTGTGAATTGAGTATGCTGAAGTTAATCATAGCAATATTGAATGTATATTTTCTCCTTTTTTATTACCCTTTTAGCACAAACGTCAAAAGATCGTCCTAAAGACGACTTTTTAAAGACGTTTTAAACATGGCAACCGGAAGAAATCGTCCAAAAGATGGCGCAGTTGGGACATTCATAATTCGTATTGAGCAAGACGTGTGCGACGATATGTATACAAAATATACAAAATAAAATTAAATACAATAAAATTACTATACCCAGATATACTTGTATAGCGGATACGATGTGTGGCATTAATTTGATGGAAGTGATTGCCTGCAAGTTTAGAGATTCTCTATTACAATACCTTAAACAAATTGTATATTTCAAATAATTCACTGAGTTTATGGTATACTAGAATTTAAATTATTTATTTTAGATTAGCACACTGTAATAAAAATGTGTTAACGTAACGTAACGCAATGTAAAAGTTTCACCATAGTCTGGCCCTGATTATTCTTCCATGTTAGCGCTCGAATAAAAGCTTAGCAAACAAGCAAATTATGTATAATAATTTACAAGCTAACCTAGCTTTAAAAAAAATTACAGTTTTCATTAATCATGATTTCTAAACGTTTTGCTACGTGAAAACAACGTGTTTATATCGCGTTGCACAGTTACAATACTTTTCAAATTGATCTAACCCCATTTAGGAAAAAAACTAATAACAGTAATCTTACGACATGGGTACAAAAAGAAATGTAATTGTGAAGTTACCGTCCGTTTAACCTGTTCTGTAAAACATTGGCTATCTTCGTTAGGACTTACCTACTGAGTCACTTGTATGATATGGTTTGCACCGAATGTATAGAACCTATCACCGATGCACGAATTTTGATCAATTGAAAACACAAATTTTTCAGTATGAATCGTCATTATGTCGATGGTAACATGCATTTTGTCTGAACAAATTTCATAAATTTCTAATAAGCTGGCGCCACATGCGTGCAATAAGACACTATCCCTTGCACCCTGTGTTCGACGCATGCTATTTATTTAGGTTAAAAGAAATATGAAAATCAGTTTTTTAATTACCGAAATTGGTTTACAGGCGTAGATCATGCATCTAGTATCGTCATTGAAATTCATGTACCCTGCAAAGTTAAGATACTTGTTTTGTCGATCTATTTTCTTAAGACTTGCCAAGTTTTGAAAAACTAAGAAATTTTTTAATTAATTCAGATCTATAATATAATTCAGAAGACTATCTAAATGATTGTGCAATTCAAAGCGATTAATTATTCCAAAGCTGAAATAATTTTTATTACAATCAGCACCTCTTACACGTATCGTCTGTACAAATTAGATGCATACGTGATGTATTTAACTTTATATATAAAGTTACTGTATAGTGTCCGAATCTTATTTAAGGCATTAATTAAAAAAACTACTAGACGTTGGGGGGCATTATACGCCCCCGAACGTCTATAAAATTGGGTTAATTGTTTATTGTCGAGTTTTCGAAATAGAACCGTCGAAAGTATGCAGTTTCTGGTAATCAGACAGCAGCGTACAATTAAAATAATTACTAGTAGACGTTTAAAATATTACTAACGTCTCAATTTATTCTTTCCAACAGCATCTTGATGCTATATAATTCAAAATAGCATATTATGAGTTATAATAGCATATTTTTGGTTCATATTATTGCAATTCTGTATTTGGAATTGGGTACATGAATCTTCGAATGAATCCGTATATTGGCAGAATAGAAATGGTGTCGTTACTCTAGAACAGTGTTCGATTATATTGACGCATCGGCAAGATCAATAAGTTAACTAAGAGTTTCGTTTTGTCTACTCTGCCTGGCTTTGACAGACCGAATCTCCTGACTTCTAAGGGTCCTGTTTAGAGCGAGAACGACGATTACTCCCGTCTCTTGCAGCATCGTCTCCTCCGATCGCTCGACAAGCAAAAACTCAGGAAAATTCCAGTGTAGTTTTAAGTTCGACAGTTTCAGGAAATCTCAAGATCTTTTTTCATGGTTACTGGGACTTTAAGGACTTTAATAATAGGAATAACAATGAGTCACTAGCATGAAACAGCCAAACAAGAAGCAATTGCCGTGTGCGGTGTTGTGTCCAACAGCATTTCTGTTCTATAGTTTTAAATAATTAAATATGAAGTGACAGACGATACTACTCTAAATGCCCCAAACTGTGCGTGACGGCGAGAAAGACAGGATATTACTGGATACGCACCACTGCAACGTGGTAAATGTCACAAGGTTGAAATATGCATGCGATTGATCGTTAATATTTAAAATTCGCCGTGGTAGCGTCTGTTTTATTGATTTTCGAAGGCTGCTCCGTTTTCCTTACTATTCCAGTTGGCCCACTCGATATTCAATGTTTTACAATTTGCTTCGATACCTTTGCTCTTATATACATATATAATGCGAGAAAAATTCCATATTCTCAAGATAGATTTGTCAGCGACAAGAAATCACTTACTGACCAATTTTCAGACTATCGATTTGTTTCTCGCTTCACTTTATTCCTTATTTTAGTTTTTTTTCCAGGAAAGAAATTGAACAATTTTGTGAAAAATCATTTAGTTTAACATTAAGTTTCGCTTTCTTTGGAATTATATGTATATATTTATATGTGCAAAGCAATATTCACAGTATTTCTAGTTTTTAGCGGAACCGAACTTTTGAGCGATATATTTGCCGAACACCTTGATACTCTCGAATGTTTCAGCACCAACACGAGTAATTCTTGATGCTGGCAAATCAAAACCGAACCATCCACCACCAGGAAGTTCAATTGTGTAGGACAACTCGACACCACCAATACCTTTGACCCAATCGTCACTGCCTCCAGCCGCAGCGTCTGTAATTTTAAAATGATAATCGCATAAACAACCGGTTCCATAAAAGATATCTTACAAAAATATGTGAAATATTTACAAAGAACGTTGGTGGAAGTTCCAATGGTGTAACGACTTCCGTAAAGGGAGGCTATAGCTTCATCAGCAGCTTCAGCCAAGGAGCGCTGCAGGAAAGTAGTCGGATATTTGATTAGTAAAAGGTAATTATCCTTTAAGATTAGTAGAGGAAGATGCAATTACAAAACTAACCAGTTCCGGCTCGTTGTCAGGAAGGTCAGAAGTGTATCCCCATGGGTAGAGTATGTACTGTGAAGTCACGAAAAAAAAAAGGTAAACAGTTATTAACGTCTTAAGTGTTAATGATGCCTTTATGTTCAAGAATAAAAGTGATCGCTAGTGTTAATCATGTCTTTAGGCGCATAACAACAAACAAATATTTTTACTCGTCCGATTTGCATAAATATCGTTCACCTAAGATTTTTAAGGTCGTAAAATTTAAATCAGAGTCCAAATTTTCTAAATTTGGATTCAAAGTTGTAATATAGCAGTTTCTTAAATTAAAATTCTTAATCAACCATCACAGTTGTTTATCCATAAAGATCATTTTTCATACGAATTTTGCTGTATTATTCGTTTTTTCTTATTTATTTTCGGTTGTCATATTGGGAAGCTGATTTTGATTTTTACATTTTACATTGCAGGTTTGGATTTTACAGCTTTTAAAGACCCAAAAGAATAACTTTTTGCAAATTAGACTATTCTTTCATATTGGATCCGCCATTTTAATTATTGCAAATTTTGACTTTTAATTGGAAACCAGCGATCCTAACCTAACTCTCAAAAGCCAAAGCCAGTGTTATGCGAATCAAATGACTTTTTAGTTGATAATATTTGGAGCCAAAAACGTAAAATTTTCCTTCACACTTATAGGAGCGAATTGTTATAATATTCACAGTTAATGTATCAGAAGAGATGTACAGTTTGTGTCAACGTACGTTTCCGTATGAGTGATAAGTCAGGTAGAGCTTAATGCTGTCCTTGTTTTCCAGAACAAAGTTACGCAGGGCCTGAGTCTCTACTTCAGAGAAGGGTGTCTTGCCAGCATAGGTATCGCTGCAGGGAGAATTGGAAGCACCAGTCACTGTAAATGAATTTTCTTAGTTAAATATTTTCGTGTTTTTGAGAGTTTTCTATAGTACTTACGCATCCATTGCAGTTCAAAGTTCCTGTTTCCATCGACACCACGGCAGGTACTGCCAGCGGTAACAGAGCGAGTCTTTCTCCAGAGACGGTACTGTCAAGAAAATAATACTTTCGATGCGTATTATCTGCCCTACTTTTTAAGCAATCGATTTCATTCTTTTAATGACTTACCGTGGTAAAGGTGTATTCATACCCATCAGGATTCAAAGAAGGAATGATGTACCAGTCGACATTGGCGTAAAGGTCCGGATTTTCAACCAGTTCATTGATAACATAGAGAGCAGTGACAGGAGCAGCCCATTCTCGAGCGTGGATGCCAGCATCTATCAGAATCGCTGGGTTGTTGCTGCCGCTGCTGATCTTGATAGCGTAGATGGTGCGTCCTTCGTAGGAAGTTCCAATGTCGAGAAGCGTCGCGACCTTGCTATATGATTTAACGATATCTTGGAGGTAGCTGACAATCTTATAAAAACAAAGAAATATTTTTCTGTTATACTTCAAAGGATGAGCAATTACTATACTTTTAATTAAAGTCATTTTTACTAACGACATTATAGCGAGGGAATGATGTGAAGGTAAAATTTCTGCCTGCGAATTTCTCCAGGGGTGGCAAATTCCGGGCCAATCCCATGGCGATCTTTTCTTCCTCGACCTTTTCCAACACATTGTTCACATAGACGTTGTAATCGATTTCGTTTCTCTCTAGAACCGACTTGAAGAAAGTTGCGTGCTCCGCCGTGACCAGAACGTTCACAGGTTCCTGAAGGTTGGTGGTCAGTTCAATGAAGTCGAAGCCAGGGACGCCCTCATAGGATTTAACCAGGTTGAGCTTCTCTTCGGTGTCGGCCATGATCCTGATGGCCTGCATCCTAGAAGATGAAAGAAAATCTTTTAACTTTTCCTTAAAGTAGAACTTGTCTCACAGTGATCGTTGATTGTTATGGAGAATTTACCCTCGAAGGGATGGAAGAATCTCTTCATTGGCTACGGCGGCGGCCGCAAATGCGACTAGAAGCACCAAGGAGAAACGCATTATTCTTATTCTGTGGGTTGCTATCACAGTCAGCCTTTTATACATGTCTGTATCTTCAAGATCTTTTTTTTACGTGGTCAATATGAGTTATCGATAGAGATTGATTAATTATCATTGATAGTGGTTCGAATGATTGGTTCTCGACGATGATTAGTAGATAAGAGTATACGCTTATTAAACGGTCATTGTATCAATTGTTTGCCCTGATAGTGAAATACGAGTACGTGAGTGGGGACATCGATGCCTCTAAAGCGCCAGAATTCCAGTGTTTCAGTATTCAAAGTGTTTTCCATTCCTTTGGCGGAAATACCAGATTCAGATCGAACACTCTGTTAATTGCTCTGCAAGCGTAAACGTAATTTGCTCTTCTCCATCACCCCTTCACTGACCCTCTACGATAGTCAAATTCTAGCAACTGGAATCACACCTATGTATAGATATAGTGATAGTAAAGGTTGCCAGACTCGCTATTATCCATAAGTTTCGATCGTTCTCGTTCTCCTGTACTATAGTATTGTGCCTACACGGGTTTCTACATAGCTGTTGCTGACCATTGAATTACCGCATTAACCCAGTGCTTTACTAGATCCTTTTACAGACTCTGTGCAATTCCCGTTTTTCCCCATTTCACTTCAAAGCAACAGTAGCCAGAATGGGGAACCTGATAAACATTGCCGCTCCCAGCTGTCAAGGTGCGAAACGGCTAAGCCCCCAGTTCCGTAGGTGCGGCTTCCCCTTTTATGTAATATTACTATGTATGTTATAACTGCGTACATATGTAGCTGCTGAACTTTTGAATGAATGCGTTTCTTTTATGAAAATTAAATTTCTCGTTTCTCGATGTCTTATATTGCCTATGTATTTTTTTTGTGGTTTGGCTTTCTTCCTCTATTTTATTTTCGACTAGATTTACAATACTTATGTTACAAAAAAAATTAAATTAAGCCTCAAATATATATCTAAATAAAATCCACGCGTGTCCGCCGTGCATTTCTCGATTTCTTACTTTTCTCTGTAGTCTCCCGTTTTCTACAGCTCAGAGCGTTGAATGTATTTATCGAAACTACACGGAGAGAATTTTTCATTAAAAATTACCGCGAAACTCACGGTAACCATGGGACATCTTGGCATTTCATAACATATTACCTATATGTATATTTAGGAAGAATTCACTAAAACATTCTAAGAAGTAAACATGATACATCAACTTTTACTGAAGTGTACGGCAAAATTTTTCAAACTTGAAAATATGTAGTGTAGAAGTATAGCTTTTATTTTATTGAATTAAAAAAGTCATTTATAACAGCCGAATTATCTCGTGCGCTACATTCAATTTTATCGTGGAGTGCACTGTACCTTTCATACCTTTGAAGTCAACCACAAAAAACATTGACATTGTGATTTGCAGTGAAAATTGCAAGTAACAATATTTACCGCGTGCACTGTAAAATTTATTTGTAGCCATTCAAAATATCGTACGTTATAAGCAATAAGTAATGAAATGGTACTTATGTGCTACGATTACAGGTTTCTACGGTAAATTTTATCGTGAATTTCACAGAAAAAATTGACGAAAAATTCTCTCCGTGTACATGAAGAGAATTTTGCAATAATTTTCCGTGTTAAATGCATGATAAAAATTACCGTGAAAGATAGAAACCATGGAAAATCTCGGCATTCTATCATTCTTTATTTATGAGGAAGAACATTTTTTATGACAGCACAAGCAAATTTTAGGGCGTGCATACGCTGTAAATTTTGATACTTAATATTTTTACCGTATTTCACGGTAAAATTTTGCTAAATTACGTAGAGAAATGAATTATCACCGGCTTTCACGGTAAAAATTGTATTATCACGCAAGAAGATCTGTCAAAATCCCCAACTGTTTCTTGTTAGGCCTTAATAAACGTTTAAAATGATGTACTCCGCGGTAAAATTAAACATTGCAGTTGTGATAATTAGACTTTTTCAAATGAGTTTATATATCAAGCAAGGTATAAGTTTAACATATACTCAATGGATTTTAAGTCATAACATTTTTACGACTGCACTTCAGTAAAAAAGAATGTGATGTACGTTAAATGTTACTGTGTTTCGATGAAATATTCTAAAATAAATAGATATTATATTTAGAAATGTCACGATGTCCCACGACTATCGTGGAAACGAAAAATTCTTTCCTGGCAATTTTTGCATATACATTCTTACTTGTCAGATTCCGACCTCTTGATTAAAAAATATTCAACAACTGCAGCCAAAAGTAGAATAAGGCCTGCAAGATCTTTGACATACATCAACAGAATAATTATGATAGGCATTCTTGGGTTAAGCAAATTATTTCAATATTCAGTAACGTCTTTTCAATATTCCTCCTCCAAATTACTTTTGCTGTGCAATCATGCGTATTACAAAAGGCAGAAAATTAGAATATAAATAGTTTGAACTTCAGTAAATTCTTGACTTACGCGGTTAATTCGTTTCAAAGGTTCTCGCGCAAGTTAAAAATCTGCATAAGCTGATTGGTCCTTAAGTATGATATATTTTCACATACAATATGCATATACTAGGTTATTCAGCCAAAATGCACATCCTGAACATGGTTTTATTAGAAGACGTGTTGCATTTCTACTGAATAACTCCGTATGTCCGTTTCAAAGAAAAGTTAAGAATCCGTGTAAGTCAAGGATTTACTGCACTACTATTTATCAAAAAAATTATTTATAGTCGATCCGCGAGTTTCATTTGTTTTTTATGGCAGGTCGAAAACAATGGTCCCTAGCCAAGTTATAACCGGTTTTGCATATAGTTTTTATTACAAAATATGTATGATATTGCAGTGAAATGTATTTTATTTTTCTATCGTAAGATATATTTTTGTGATTTTATGGAAAACGGCATACAATTTGCTAAGAATGACATTGTAGCGAATTGTCAAAAACCATAGTGAATGTGGACCATTTACACCAAATCTTTTAAACAGTTGTCCATCGAAAATCTTTTTTCTTCGTCTTATTTATTTAAATGATTTTCGTTGATTAATAATCAATGAATTCTTGCTAGTTATAACCAGATAACGTCATATCACTGATGCGTAACCAACCAATCAGGACACGAATAAAGAGCTTACAGATTTTTGAGATTCCGTATGAAAATAATACAGAAAATGTCTATGAACTTTTTAGGAAAGGAAACCCTTCAGCTTGTCAGTGTTGTTTTTTTAATAAAATATTAATAAGTCCAACGTATTCTATAGATAATCGTTCTTGCCATTTTGTAACCTTTTTATCGAAATTGTACGTTTCTTTATCGCTTAACATTTATCAGGTAATCATTTTATTTACGTGTACCACTTTTATGTTTGTGATATGGCGAAATAGATGACTCCAAAGATGCTAGTCCATTATATCAAAAGTACTATGAAAGAGATTGGATCGCAGCTCCTTCTATCAGATAAAAATTTGAAATATTTGTATAGTTCAGTCAATGTACGTACTAATTATCAATGAAATTCAAAGGCACTTTGCCGATAACTTAAAAAGGTAATTTAACATTAGAACACAAATTTATTATACGTGGTGTTATGAAGAAAAATCATTTCTGAAACTTTAGTCATACGACATTAATATATGTGAAATAGATACTGCAATAATATAAGAATAAAGATGTTTGTTAAAGTGTAAAGATTTTATAAATATATTGAAAAAATAGTGTATATGTGTAATAATTTATTCTTATTCATTACTGGAATATAATTAGGTACAAAATTATTTCAAACTATTTTATGTTCTTTAAAGTGATTGACTTTTCTGTGACTAGTACGTGGAGATGGAAACTCCTATTCTATATGAGAAGTATTCACGTTTCTTGTTCTATAGAAACTAGATTTCGAGCCGATCAGCCTGTCTTCATGATTTTTCTATACATATAATGAATTCTTTGATAATAGGCATATTTTTTCTAGAAATTCCGTATCATTGGGATTTTAATAGCCACGAACTTTCTATAGTTATTAGTTATTTTGTTATTTGCTTATTGAGTTTTGGCTGGGATGCATATGAAAACTGATTGTCCATGTTATTTCGAATTTCAATTAATCTCAGATTGATTGCAACAAATCCTCAGTGATACTGAATGAGCGTTATCGTCTGGCTAACAATGGGATTATCGTGACGAATGCTTTGTTGCTGAGATTTGCTGGAAATGGTACGTATACACATATAGATATATGTATATAACAAAGACCTGAGATACTAGTACAGCCAGTAGCAGAAGTGAAACAAGTAAAGAAATAGCATTTGGAAATGGAATGAATTCGATAAAATCATTTAGTATTCGAATGTTATATTTTCTTGAAAGTCTAATTATTCATCAATATGTTTCCCTTAATAGGCGTTTTTCTATTTATATATCTATTTAACCCCTCGCGTACGGGGTCCGTATGCGTACAGATATACATTTCCAGAAAAGTTTATTGAATGCAATATTTGGACTTTCAAATTCATAATTTTTTATTCGAAACTTTTTTTACTTCCTTTTTGAAAGTAATCTGTGCTTGACGTGAAGTTTCTGACTCTGCGAGGTCCCTGTACGTGAAGGGTTAAGTTTGCATGTCAGAACGATATGTTGGTAGAGACTATCTGGAAACTTAAAAATAAACATATTTTCTAATAAAGCAGAAAACTGGAAATTCAAGATCTCACGATGATTTAATTAAAACATGAGCCTTAGTGAGAAATGTTTCCATTGACGTACTGATTACAATGAAATTTTCTAGCTTATCGGTATTGCCAGTATGATAAGGCACGTTAGTATAACAGAGAAATGGTGTTCAAGAACATCAATAATCTTTTACGTTTTTGATTAAAAAACGGCACTTTTTGAAGTAGACAGACATTCTGGATACCTTCACGTTATTTATAATCACTTGCACATTATATTATTTCACATTGGTCTTATATTATTTTATATGGTTTACGTGAATATTTAATAATTGAATATATGTATACATTAGAAAGACGTGAAAGGCTCTATGTTGAGTAGGTCAAGGATGACTCTTAAAGGCATATCGACTTTTATCGCACACATTTCTTTGGGAGGGGGCCATATTGGCTTAACGACATTACCGTCGCATTGTCACTCAAAGTAAGCCTGTGGCTTCTTACTAATGGCATCTTCATTAAGTTGTCCCTTCGCATGGTCCTCGCTGACGCCTAGATTGGAAAAGCCCGTAAAGGTAAATTATTTTCAATCTTGGCTAATTGCTACTCTGTTTCGCTATGCTCTTGATCACATGCATCTCTCTCTCTCTCTCTCCCCCCCCCCTCTCTCCCCCCCTGACTTTTCAGCATTCATCCAGTAATACTGGATAGAGGGAGTATCTAGCTTATCAGATACTGTTCAATGACTCACTGATTTGTTCTGTATTTTTTTTGTTGAATAAAATTCACCAATTGAATGAAAAGGCTCGATTGAATATTCGTACTCGCATATTCTGGTCGGACTGTACTAGGTATTTGGGTAATATACGCACCGGCTGTTATGTCATTAGCAAGCGGAGCCAATGTCGGGGCTCGTATAGCATATTGCTCGATCGTTTGTAACGCAAATTACTGTCACTGTGGACCCTAGCCCTGCTGGCTCCAGCTCAATACGCTAACACACAAGTCCACCATTATTTTTCGGTTCTTCTCCTAATTCCTCTTCACGCCCTGACGCTTAACATTGCTTGTGCCTTCAGTAGAAATCCGAAAACATCATTATTTCCACCTGTGGAACGTCGAAATGATACTTTTGGATGTCAACTCATAATGCTGATTGCAAGGCAGATTGACTCGTATCGTAGGGCTGGTAGCTTTTCGACTGCTTGACTGTTACGGTAGCCGAATTGGTGGGTTCTTTCTGTGAAAATTCTAGAAATATTGGAAATAAGGTAAAACGAGGGGCACGTTTATATGTCGTAGATTGATCTGTGGAGAAATGGCCGTTAGAAGAACGAGGGGATGACGTCTTGCGATATTGCCTCGCAAGTATCCCTTCCTGAATTTGCATCCCCTAATGTTGAGGCAACGTTGATATATCACGACACTTTCGTTTATATAAAGTTGCAACGGGAAGGCCCCTATGATTATTCTTCTGCGAGAAAAGAAGACAGTGATTAGGTAACCCCGTGCGAGGGAAGAGTTGAGAGAGAGAGAGAGAGAGAGAGAGAGAGAGAGAGAGAGAGAGAGAGAGAGAGAGACTGGGCGTTGATCATTTTCGTTGTCCATAAAATTCTGTAGGTCCTCTATGAAATTACTGAGTTTTCATATTCGCAGTGACAAAGAACATGGGATGCGGCAGGATTGCAGACGGAATGCATTCACTAGAGAGAACGAGTGCAGAATAGGAAATAAAGGGTGTAGAGGGGAACAAGTTGTGAATGTTGAAGACGAAATACCATGCTAATGGAAAATTTAATATCGCATCAATTAATCCATAAAATCCTCTATGTTTCGTTTCTGGAAAAATTGTAGAAATTTTTGAGTGCAGAAAGAAGGATTGGTAAAAGGGGGGCGTGAGAGAGGGTTGGAAGAGGGGCAACGGAAGAGAGCATACCTCATGACATCTTAACGTTAACGGAAAATCCGTTTCCGCAAACAACCGCAATAATCGGCATGAAATATCAACTCGGTTTGCGGTGCTCTAAGCTCTTTGAAGTTTCGAGAGGACTCGGAAGCCAGCGTTGTGACGTTCCGCGTCACGCTGCTCCCCTTTTCTATGATATTGCTCTGTCTTGCCCAGGTAGACGTGTTTACCTCTTGTACATGGTACATGTGCATACATCACGGTACATACATGCGTAGATACAAAGGCTTTCAGCGTAAATGTATTGTAACGCAATTTTAATTATCTGATTGGGCACATTTGATTTCCCGCATATTTGACCCTGTCTTCTCATGTACCATACCTCCGCCCTTCACGATCAATTTTCATGATTATGATCCTGAGATAATAATTCACCCTCTGCTTATAACTAAATCGATTTGGATAGACGATACACCCTAATGATGATTGAACTGCAGAGGGTTTGCCGAGGCAAGTAACTCGCCTAAACGTGGAACAGATTGGTCGCTAATTGTCAGTGTCACAAGCAGAGCTGTCGTACGCGATGTTTGGTCTAGTAGTCTAGTTGATTCGACAGGGTGAACGAATAAGGGATAGCGAAAGAGGCCGTAGGAGCAAAAGGAAGGGCTGCCTGGCATAAAGGGAGGAAATCATCTGGTCGTGGTTGGCAGGAACGCGGCAAATTGTCTGGCGCTTGGTTCTCTCGGGTACCAAAGGTACCAAGATGGAAGCTAGGGGCTTGCTGTATATAGTTCGCGTGTTCAAAGTCGAGTACTAACCGAAACGTCCATCCAGGCACAACCTATTCTATCGTTTCTGCTAGGCATAACGGTCTCGTCGACTTTAATTAGTTTAGTTCTCCCCTAAACAGTCTGCGGGCTGATGTCTGCATTGCGGCCCGGCGCAATCTGCCTTCACTTCCTTCACCTCAGAACGTTTATGTCGTGATGCGACAAGTCACGAGAATGCTTTAAAAACCAAAGTACGTAGATTTAATTTTGTTTCTTCTGTTTTAAAAGCTAGCATGCATATAAATATTAATGAGGTACGAAATATCCCTTCTCGTTTCATGATCGATGTCTTTCTTTTCTTAATCACAGCATCGCACATGTGTCAGAGAATGCTCAGAATTTTCGTAGGGTGTGCGAAGCATCCCGAATGGTGGAAGTTGCCGGAGTTGCCGAATATGATTTGCAGATTGGAGTTTCCGAACTTCAATTGGTTATAAAGTTATAATAAAATCACATAGGTGAACTTGACAGCGCAAGAAAGCGACCTCTTATTAATAAAGCTTTGAGTTGTTACCAGGCGAGAAACGGGACTTATGAGAAAAAGAAAATAAGGATGCAAAGAGAAGAATGATACTATAATGATAAGACTATAATGAATAAGAGAAAGAGAAGAACGTTGACGCAGTGGGCTCTTATCAGTAGAATATCGTGCTGTGGTAAGACTTGGTAAAAACTACAAGCTGCATAAGTCACATATTCGCACTTCGCGAATATGTACCAACGGTTTATTACCTATGTGGTTTTCGACTGGTGTTGCTCGTGCTATGAGGCAGCATCGGGACGCGCCAGGCCGAACCAGCAACTCGCGATAAATTTCATTCGTGCTCTATGACGTATAGCCGTCAGTGTTGACGGAAATTTATAGGTAGACGACGATGCTTTATCCAGGCAGTACATCCGGTCACCCCGGAAACGCTCACATGCTCACTTGCCCACTTGGCCTCCAATTGGATTTTCATCTCCATTTCAATTTTGACATCGAGTTGGACGCATTCCATGCTAGAAATGTAACACCAGTAAATTGAAAAATATTCGAAGTCTTACTCGGAGAAAATATCCTTTTTGATTTATACATAGAAATTCATGTTATATTTGCATAACTATGAATGTTAATTGAAGTTTTTCGAATTTACAGAAGTAAAAGACCATGTTATTTTTGTAAGGCTACCTCTCTATAGTTGATCCTGTAACTGGTACAGAGTACTGGTACTGGTACGCGCAACATGTTAAGTCGTCTGCTCCAAAAACAGCTGCAATTCAAGAGGTTCATTATCGTTCTGTACACAAAAGTATTAATATTATAGTATAATACCAAATACTTAAGACACTACATCTTTGTCTATTTGCATTATCGCATAAGTTTTATTCTATCTGAAGATTTCGTTGAGATATGCCCATTACTCTGTTGCATTATTACTGATATTTATAAATTATAAAGATTGCAGTTAAAATTTTCTAATATATGTGCTTACAAGCTGCATCATGGATACAAAGATTCAATGAATACTCAGGAATAAAATGATTTTTCATAGTTAAATTAATTGTCCTTTGAGAGGGAATAATATTGTTTGCCGCATTCCAATGTGACGGTGCTGCTCCGTGTTGTGGCTAATCGTAGAAACACGCCTGATGGAGGCACTACGCTTTTGCACGTTTATATGACGTCGTGCCATAGTGATGCTCAACCATTACGTTGAAATGCAAACTTTCATTTACACTTTTCGCTGCAAGACATAAGATTTGCCTTGAAATCCGGAAATTCTATATTATGGTTGAAAGAACTTAATGGTATGTGCAATAATATGTAAATTTGCATTTAATATGTATAAACACCACCTAACTAAAGATAGCTCGTGAAGAATGAGCACCATTGGCAGTGGCCCTATACGTTGGGACTACACGTGATGCCATGGGTTATTACTAGCGCTTACTACTGCGCAAAAGGTGTAAATTTTACGTGCGAAATTCTGCTTGTTGACAGTTAAACATACTTATACAAAAAAATATTGAAATTGGCCAAACGACAGCAGTTCACAGTGATATGGTGCAAGACTAATAGATGTAAAACTTTTTCTGTCAGTCCCTTTTTTAATTTTCATCGGTGGTTCTCTGCAACAGTGCTATAAGTGTTGGATAGGAAGCGGCAAAGGCAATCCTAGGTCGCCATGACAGACAAAAATAAATGTAAAATTCGGTTTGTCAGGAAAATACATTTTATCGAAAGGCTTTGATTTGGTGTAATACATTTGTTGATGTAATGGCGATTTTTAGTTATGTAGTTTTCTCGTTTACAGGTTTGTCTGTCGTTCGTGTGATAGCTAACACATAGAAAAAGTCGCTCCGTTCCCTCTTAAACATAAAAAAGCTGTATAAATGCAATCTAATTTAATTTCATTTCTGCTACATTTAACGCATTGTGAATTGTGTCGTCGAAGGTACGTCCGCTAGATGGAAAGGCGCGAAACAATCAATTCGCAACTAAAGTGTATCTTTCAAATGTATATATCGAAGTAACACTTTTAAGCAACACACTCTACTGAAAGTATGTAGAATAAGGAAATAGGGTTATTCTATGAATTGTAATAATGGCATTGAGACGAGGGAGAGAGTGAGAGTCGTGATGGATTTGATGACGAACGATTTAAATGAGAGTTAAGATGTTCTTTATTAGAAAGGGATAGAACACTAAAGGCTACAGGTTACGGACACGTCCGCACTGTTCGACTGTTAAACTAACTCTAGCCTATCTTCTAATACACAGTCGTACCCAAAGTCACTCACATCTGTTTCACATCCATTCATATTTGCATTCTTTCCTTTTATTTGAGATATTACTGACGCCGGGCAACCTGAGCCGTCGCGACGGTTAAGTTTACAGGTTCGACTCTTGTCTCTATCCTAATCCTTAAATTTACTGCCCCCAGCATGCACACTCCTTTTCCACACATACACACTCACTCAAGCTTTCCTAAGAAAGACTTTTGTCCCGATTCTACAAGTATGTAGCGTAACGTACTACTTACAGTAAGCTTTTTGAACACCTTTCTAAGCAGCAATTTTATATTTGTACAACATACTAGTAATATTATATATACCCGTCGGAATATCTATGCAAGATTCCAATTTGTATCTTGAGGTTATGTATACATCTAAATATAGAATTTCAAACGTTCCGACCGAATATAATACAGACAACATCAGCAATTAATATTACTCTAACATTCATCGTAGGATGATCTCAGCAATATCTATTCTTTGTGAACGTCTACTTCCAGGAATTTTGTTAAATATTATTACCACATGTATTTGATATTATTACATTTTTCTTTCTTAAAATCATAACCACTTCTGCACGGAAAAAATGATCCACACTCGATCATCTTCAATAGCAGTGAATGGTGCTCCTTGCTGTTGCTTATTGTTTCCTAAAGCTTACATTTTACATAATATGACTTTCTAAATAAATTGTAAATAAAAAAAATAATAAATAGAAATCTCCTTGAAGGTATAGTAAAGATATTACTATTTAGATCTCGAATGAGCAATATTGGTCAGATGTTGAATAACATTATGTATTCGACATAGTAAACGAGATATTAGTGCAATATTTTTGTAATGTTCTTTATGGGATATACTTAATCTTATTTTAACGTTTGGAACTGGTTTTAGATATTTCACAGAAAATCATTGGTGCTTGGGCTCAGTCAAATTATTAAAGATCTAAAATATTTGGATGTCATAAAATAAACTAATTTTCCATCAAATATGATTGGCAAATTTATGTCATTATTACGCAGCTACTATATAACGGCATAGAATTTATTATAACTGAGATAAATCTGTTACAAAATCTGTCTGCTGTGATAAAGGCGTAAGACTGTTAAATTACAGTTACAAATCGTTGTTACATCGTTGAAATTACAATTTTTACACTAGTAACATGAAATAAACTAGCAATCTGACGTGTTAATTTGAGTTTCATCAATGCCACATTACGGTTATGTAACTGTGTTTGTTGGGATAGATCAAACATAACAAAAACACTTTCATGTATTATTAAAAAACACGCTATATTAAATCACATATATCTTTGTTTCTTTTTCTATTCTGTAATATTGTTTCAATGATTAAGTATACTTAAGTAGCTAGAATTTATCAAGATCAAAATTACATTGATTAAAACTTTTATTGCTATAAATTTAAAAAAATTTTGTGACAAAAGACGGCCGAATGTCCCAAATTGTAATTTTACACAAAATTCCTATTGTGTCTACATAATATTTAAAAAATTCCGTAACACCGATATCGGTGGGGCTTGTTAAGGAAAAAAAATTGTTTAGAAAGGTAGTTAGGCTGGTTCGTTGGTCAGATTTGCCGGTATTAAACGGTACGTCCACGCGTTATATCGCCCCTCTCTCTGTCTGTTTATTGTTTGCTTTCGTATTTTTTTTTGAAAACAGGTTTAGATTACTCAAAAAATAAAAAAATTTATTGTAGATACTAAAAAAAACTTTAATTTTTTGATACGATGCATCGTCTCCGGGATATCTGTGTTTAAAATAAAAACGACCGAATCCACGTAGCGCAGCAAATAATATACGGATGGCTGAAGTCTGATGGAATCGATCATATGTATGCATGTACAAAATGCTTAGTGAAGGATGCGTGACTTCCGATATATGAACATTACTCATAATTATTAATTCACTTGCAAAGTGTTATATTCAGAACTTATCTTTGATTACTATTGCAATAAGAATTTATTCTGGAATAATAACGGAATACGTAACTGCTCATAAACGACAAATATTTTGGTGTTTTTAGGTCCGCTCGTAATTTGCAGCATTTAGCGTGAAACGTAAAAAGTTTTCTTTGTAGAGATATTTTAATGCCATACGTTAGTGGTTGAGTTTTTTGTTGTATTATGTGTTTATGTAAAATAATGTATGCTAGCATAGTATATGGATTCAACTTCTCGTAGTCATCATCCAGAAAAGAGACGTCCAGAAGTGTAACTTCTTTTCTTTTTAGTAGGTACGTAATGCTATTGAATTCATTTCAGTTTTCAAATGAATTAGCGAATTACGATGTGTCTGTCAATTTATTTTGCTTGTAGTCAAAGTGCCAAACAAAATACTAATGAATGTCTGTATTAATGTATTTGGAGAAAATTTCCCGGAGGGGCATTCATATCAAAGGAACATTATTAATCACAAACAACATAGTAGTCACCAACACAATGCCAGTGTTCAATATGGGTTGCATTATATGTATTTCAAGAATTGTAAGAACCGATGATGTAAAGACATCTGATTCATGATTCCCAAAAAAGTACGACGTGATATCAGAAACAAGAGAAAAATTGAAGTGCAAAGTACTACATTGAGCAAGAAGCTTCGAAGAAGCTTGGAAATCTCTGTAAAATAATTGAACTCGTAAAGAAGACAAAAGAAGAACCTGCTTATGTAAGCAGGAGCATCAATTGTGAGATGTGAAACGTCCCCAACGATCTTTTACAGCTACATAGTATGTGTAGTAAAACATCTTTCTTAAATCTACATTTTCATAACACCTGCATCGAAATTTCAAGTTTTATTGTCTCTACAGTCAGCCGAAACAAGCTAATTTCAGGTCAATGCTGCGGACAATAATTATTAGCGGGTGCGTAAATTGCGACTGATCTAAATCAGCGGGCAGAAAGAATTGTTATTTCTTCCCTAGGCCCGCTGTGAGTCAAATTCAATGTTTATTTCAGCTCTATTACTTTGTCATTTGTTTGTTAGTTACTTCGGTTTATTTATTTGATTTTCATAAATGACAGTTCTGGTCGAGCAATCATCACAATTTATGCATACGCTAATAGTTTCACGCACCATTAGCTTTAAATTAATTTGTTTCTGACTGGGTGCTGACAATGAAACTTGGTTTCAATGCAGGCAATCATGAAAAATATAGGGTGATGTCAACCCTTGCCTATGGCTCTGGCAGCCAATTTCACTCTAGTTTGAAATCGTCTTGTTTCATCCCTTGCCACAGAATATACTATTTCGCTTCTTTAAAAAGTTTTTGCTTTACAATGTGGATTGGATTAACTTTCAGTTTTCTTAACAGTTCAAGTGATATATATATATTATTAACAAAAGTACTTATGAGCTTCTTATCTTAAGTACAAAAACTTATACTTTCTATGAATTTAATTAGAAAATATAATTCATTTACTAATAATAAAAGACTAATAAACCCGATTTCTTTATTGACGAAGGCAACGTAATTTTGTTTAGAATATATTCAAGAATAAGCTGCAATAAGCACAACGTGAAGAATGATTAAGCGCAATGAATGTCGCGCAAAGAGCGTTTCGAAAATTATCATTTCTGACACTGTAAAAAGGGAGAAGCTTGCATATCGTTGTAAAAATACGCCAAATTTGACCTCAATTACTTTTTCATTAGTTCGGCCAAATCCCGTTTTATTGATTTCAATCGATGGAGAAAAGTGTATTTTCGCGAAAATAAACAAAAAAATTAGCTAAATACTTAATAGTTAAAATTATAATTAAATTTTCCTACAATACAGTACAATTTGGTAAGAGCGGCCCAGCTTAAGAAGTTCTGAATGTTAGTAAATAGAATGGTTATTAGAGTATAAACGTTATATATGAAGCGATACTAATCTAAATATTTTACGCTACCGGCTTGCATTATTTTACGATTGAAAAGCAATATTAATTCTATTAAATTGTAGAAACAGATGATTGAGAATATGCAAATAATATTCGTAAAAGTGGTTAGGCACGAATTTATACAGAATCTTTAATAACGCTGGGCTTACAGATACTTCTATTATTTAGAGATTTTACTTTGATATCTTTCATTGTAGAACTTGAATAAAGAGTTGACTCGTTATAATTAAAATGTCGTGCTGATGAGCAGCCTTCCACTACGAGGAAGAAATAATTTGTCACTGCAGCAACGATTGCGATGATCGTTACTACAACCGCTTGAAAACGTTGGGACAGAACTTCTAACTACTGCGCCAATATAATAAATTTTATTCGTTGATTTTGGTATTAAAGAGTAATCACACGATCCAAGATAAAATTCTGCAGTTTTTTTTATATACATTAGACAATAACTAAATATTCGTTTATGCAAAATTTCAACATGATTTACCACATACTTTCTGAAATTTAAAAAATCCAAGTGTCCATTTCCACTATATTCACCTATAAAAATGAATAGTCTGAAAATTTAACAAATACTCAAAAAATACCCCGTAATTTGTCGCTAGAGGGCACCTTCAATTATTATTTTTTGGGCAAACAACAATAACATTACATACAAAATTATGTCATAGGCATGTCAAATATTTCCAAGAAAGGGGGAACATATTAAAAAATATTTTGTGGGTTAAAAGTGCCATCACTTGTGAGGAAAAGGCCAGACGGCGTTTTTTTTAGAAATTCTTACAAAAACTGTTGTATATAGCTATTAACGAATGAGTATACTGTAATTTTGAATGCATTTTAATGATACCGCCTGTTTTCGCGACTCTCGCTGATATTTAAAAATATATGTAATACAAGAAACAATAAGAAGGAATATTTTTCATAATGTATAAATAAATGTCTAACATTTCTAATACATTTAAAGAGGATAATTCCTTTCAAATTTTGAAAAAATTAATTTTTCTAAATACATTGCGGTGGCTTCATTTATTCCACTCACTTTGAGCCTAAGCTGAAGAAAAATATTTTTAATTGACAAAATGGCAAGCAAATATGTAAAAGGATGCAGGTATTCGGTGCACGCCAGCTCTACGCCACCTACGTTATTCGGACAATTCTTAGAGAAAGCACTTTTTTTCTAGACAGCAATAAGACCTGCTTACGAAGAATTAAATGAGGATGAACTTGTTGAAAGATCTCTGTGTGGATATCCCAAAATCAGAATGAGAGTTTGGACGCGAAAATATGAAAAATCATATCAAAGAATTATTTAGTAAATAAGATTTTTCCTGGCGTTGCAATAGTTTAATTGCTGCAAATATTGCTTTTTCTATCCATAGTAGAAATAAATTATGAAAATGGAGTGCCCGTTGAGGGTATATTATAGATTATCTTGGACTGGCCTAGCTAGGACTTACACGGGCAAAACGGGAAATCCATAGATACCAATTTCTACGCGTAAAGTGAAAACAAACTGCACATCAAACTTTAAACGTGGTTTCCTGAATACTATGTAATTCTGAACGGTGTACATGAAATCTTGAAAACGATTTCAACGATTTTTTTCAACATTTTTTACATATACGTTAAGAAATTATCTACGATTTGTAAGAAGGAAAATGTTGAAAAAAGTTAGACAATAAACATTTTTTTGTTGCAAAAATGGCTATTTTTTGTTTTTGTCCCAATAAAATAAAATAAAAATATTTTCAAATTCTGTTTTCAAGACATGGTACAGGCAGTATTGTAGTTTACAACCCCGTATTAATTTAATATCAGCTTCTTGGTAAAGCTAGAATGGTGGACATCATGACCCAATCCGCGGAAGACTGCTTCACATTATTTATTGTATCCAATATAACTATTGATATTTTTCAATAAAAGTTATGGTACTTAAATGATTCGTGAAAGAACGAAGAATAACAAATAAAGAAGACGAACACGATGATGACGACACATCTGAAAAAGAAAGCATTTCGCTCGACTTCTCGATACATCCTGATTGTATGCACCAATTGCTTTTATATCGAAAGAGAGAATGTTCGAATTCTATTTTCAATGAATCAATTTATTTGTTTTTACTTACAATGATTCATAATATATGTATTTTATCCGAAACACATATAAGATGTGCTTGGAGTTAAGACAGCCTCGGTAATCGAGTGAAGCCTCACGTGGTCTTGATATGTCTGAAACTGTACTTGGCGTGAGACTTGGCTAAGTTCTATTCATGGATAAGTATGGATTTTTTATGATTCATTAAATGAATTTCGTTTGCTCGGTAATTAGATGCGACATATCCGAATGAATATGTATTCAATTAATTAAAAACTTTCTTGAATTATTTGCGATTTGCTAAAATGCCTTAATTTCTACAATTTTCAATTTATTCATTTGTACATCTGTCACACGGTTTTTAAAGAATTTTAACACTTTTTTCTAATATAATTTTTATAGTTTTCACATTTTTTTCAGTAACACGACTTTTATAGATATCACAGGATGCAGGAAATGGTCTTCATCTAGAAAATATTCTGTAAATTCTATAAGATAATTTGTTTCTGTGCAGAACGGGATAGGCTTGATTAGCGCCTGATAATATCAAAAAAATACTTCTACTTACCTCTGAACAATTTAAGAAATTAATTTCAATTTCACTTGGAGCAGAAATTAATGCGACTGCGGCTCCACCAGCAACTTAGCAGCCCACGAGCAAACGACTGGGCTTAAGATCAATTTCCCTCTCTAATGTTCGCATTAATTTTTCAACCGGGAAATAAGGGTGCGTTCCTGCCCCTCAAAATGGCAAAGGGTCCCATTCCAGCCACCACCTTCCACCTTCAGCATTCTTCATTCCACGCTTTACATTCTATGTTCCGCGTTCTACATTTCCTTCCCCCAGGCCAGGCAAATCCCTTTGCCTTCCCTGTCACCCTCATCACTCTTCTTAAGCACATTTCTATTTGTTTCTTTCTCCTTTGCTGTCTCCATTTGTTTATTCTAGCGTTCAAATCATTCGAAATACATTCGTTCATTCGATGCCGAGTCCTTGTTAGGTATAAATGATCGTTCTATAATCGATACTAGAAGGACACAGTCTTCTTCGCTATCTAATCAAGTTTAGAGTATTCTTGCGAGGACATCTTTCTGTCAATTATCGGACAGCCGACGACGTCGTCCCTTCATAATTCACAGGCTAAACTCACTGCTCTCTGGTTTCCAAACCCTTGATTCTCTCTCCTTCTCTCAAAGAAAGGAAAGATTCTACAGTTAGCGAGTCGTTTCCGCGCTTTTCCACTTTCCACACTCGGCCTACTCGGCACACCTCTAGTACTTTGAATACTTGAGGTAAGCACTTGAGGTACTTGTCAAAGTGCATTCAAGTGGATAGGGTACGAAAGGAAAGAGCGGAGTAGGTATAGTAGGAGAGGATGAAGCGAATATGAGAGGAAGGGAGAAAGAAAAGAGGAAGTAGGTAAAAGTAGGGGCGACAGCTTATTTTCAGTGTTCTCTTTTTGCGTTGGCTCTAATTGGAAAACTACAGACTCATTAGCCGCGGTCGGTGCCGACGTGAGGCCTGTAGCTACAAGTGCTAGAGAAGAGATGCGGAGCTCATTTGGTGCGGCGGCCCAGTCCATAGTCTGCATCGTGTACTCAGATCTTTGAATAATGAACCGCTTCCAGCGTGGCCCAAGAGGATCGCTGAGGTTCCGAGTCGTTTCTAGCATCCAAGAGTATATCGCTACTCGAAAACGCGCGTTTCCTCTATGTGTGCTGTTACGGTGGTGTGTACCGTGTGTTCGGTATCGATGCACTTTCAAGTTACGCACCAATGGATAGCAAGGGGGACTACTAGAGGTGAAGTTTCTCAACTGATTGTTAGTTCCACTTGATATGTAAGTATAGCCACACTCTCGTGGACTCTGCTAAGAATGAAAACGGTAAACATCTTGTCAATGCAACCTAAATGCAATCGCCAAGCTATCTTGCAATTCCTTGATGCACCCATGCAGCCAACCACGCAGTAAAGTAGTCAGCCAACCAACCAACCGACCAAACAAGCAGTCATCCGAGCAGCCAGTCCCTCGTGCCTTAGTGCCTTGAAGGATCCTCTTGCCACCCGGCCTGCATCTTTTATCCAGTCAGGTATTAGCGTGAATATTTCAAGGCCGGAAATTGTCTGGAATTTTCGCAGAGACAGAAATCCAAGTTCGAGAAGGAGGAAGAACTGAGGATAGCGAGGAGATGATAAAGCTATTGAGGTATGACTGTCGGCAGAGGAAGGTACACTAATATATAGAATTACTGTGGTAGGATACAACAAATGAGAAATACAAATGAAGCATAAGAATGGAAGGGCTACGAGAATGAATGCCAATGAGCTAACAGAATCTTTCAGGTTTCCTCAGCCTCAAAAACTACTGAATATTTTGGAGACTGTCAAAGAGCAAATAACAACGACAAATAGAACTCCCTTTAATGAAGACAGCCTGACAACTTAAGCACGGCCGAGTATAAATATCAGGCCACGTTTACATTCACCCCGTTTGTTGACAGTCCGCCAGAGGCTTCTAACACGCTGGTGGTTTTCACTTTGTGAAAGGAACCAAGAGGAACTATGCTGCACCACAGACCTAGAAGTGAGTTTAAAGGACCCCTCATCTAGGGTAGGAGCAGTGTTACTGGGGAGACTGGTAAATATAAGGGCATTTGCGAAAAGAAAGAGCAATCCCTATGAGCTAATATATCCTGGCATCCCTCCTATCACTATATCTTTCATAGGAGGTGAGAAAACAGGAAATAACCAGTGGAACTAGTTGGGCCACCCTGGCCTTTTCCCACGTTCAGAAAAAATCGCACAGGATCAAAAAGGGCTACGGTTAATGAGCCTACCGTCACCATTCCCGAATTTTCGCAATTTCGTTTAGTTCAAGACGAAAATGTACATTAGTGGTAGCGTGTTTCAACAGGGGATGATTTTTCATTGTCTGGAGAAAGTGGCGAAAGGCAGCCGAGGCATCTCGGATTATTCAGAAGGGTCGTAGCAGCTTAGCGACGTCTTGAGCAGCCATAAACGTGACAGGCTAGGGCAGGCAACGACAGGACAGTCGACTCTGATGAAGTAATGATCTCAGCCAGTGGAAGTTTGAGTGGACGTAGCCCTCGCCGTAAAATCTACTCGTAAAGGCAGAGCGCATCCTGCGGATCGTCATGACTGGACTGAATATCAACCCTAAGGGTTTACGGGATTCGCCCTGAGGCACTTGGAGGGATTAATTGATCTGATTGCTGGATTAACTTTCCTCCCCTTTTATTACACAGTTCTCAAATAGACCGTGCCTTCTCCTATGACCTGTTAATTTTCACCCTCGCCTTCCCAAAAGATGCTCTCTAACATATCAGGCTGTATAGACTCCCAGAACAATATAGTATGCAAGATCGTACACCAAAGTGGAAGGTTTGGCGGAATGGCTGACTATGGAAATTGTGAAAGGATTTATTGTGGCAGCCAGAGAGAAAGAAAAGAGAGACTATGAGAAAGGGATAGGAGCTAGGTGTTGTCAGGGGGAGGGAACGTATCAGAGGTATCGTAAGATCCTGTCCTAGGAAGGGAGTAGAGTTCGAAAGAGGTTGCCGCGCAGAAGGAAATGGTGGAGATGGAGGCCAAGCGATATGAAAATTCCTCGAGTGCCGAGCTAACGCTTTGAAACCAGACTCTCACCCTCTCGCCCCTCCTTTATTTCTGTCTCTTTCCTCCTCTCTTTCTCTTTCCTGGTTTTACTCTATTCATGCCAGAAGATCCTTCGGATACTATAGAAGGCCATCAGAAATTTCTTGACAAGTAAAGGATCTGAATTTCGCTCTGGTCATGAATGTCAATGCCACGCTTCACTAAAGCCAGTGACGTTTCTACTACCCATAAAGGAGAAGGGGCTGGTTAGAGTGGAAATCGGAGTAATTCGATTCTACGCTGTTTGGATTGTCATGATTTCACCGAGTGTATTATACACTCCGATTATACCTATATGTATACATATAGATAGGCCAGCGAGGTTAGGTGTTTACCTCTGCCACTAAACTGTTCCAAAGAGTAGTAGGTTAAATTGAAAAGCATATAAAATTTGTAATAGGTAATTTTAAAGATTCTATACTTATATTTGCTTTTACGCATACGTTACTTCCTTTTTACCCTGGTCTGTAGGATTTACCTAGAAAAAAAGTTGTCCAGTTTTGAAGTTTAAGCATGTCACACGCCAGAAGAAATGTCCCGTTCGTCCTGGCGAACTTGGCGGATCAAGGAGTTGTCGCGATAGCGACAGGGCATGATCGAATGCTCTTAGATTATTTAGTCTGCACCCCTCCACCCTCCATTTTACCGTGGAACTTCTGACAGCACGGGGATACATCTACGAAAAGTTTCTGCAGGCCATTATGCTGTGGGAGTCTCCATGTCGGCTGAGGTAACCTGGAACATCCTAGAATTGCCTTGAACATCCTGGAACATTCTGGAACATCCGGGAACATCTTGGAACGCAGAGAGGTTTCACAATTAAGCCGAGGCCCAGTCTTGAGACTATGGCGCCATAGTTCATGCCAAGTTTACTGCGAGTAACCGTAATAGCAATTTCTATGGGAAACTTTTGTTTCAAGGATGAGTTCATACTCCTTTCCACGATGCGAGTTACTAGATTCTAATGCTCTTTTCCCGTGGTTCAACTATTGGCAACACCGGAGGACGTAAGGTGTTACCAGCTCCAGTATGATTATTCCCTTTTCTTTTGTAGACGTTATAATTCGCTGTTTTTTATTTCTTATACTTGTAGCATAATCACTAGCAAAAAATACACTATAATGCTGCCAATAAAACGACTGGAGCATTTAGTTTCACGAAAAAATAATACCTGGAGCATGAATTTGGAAATACCAAGTGCTTTGTAGATTATCTAATTAACTTTTCTTTTCCTTTCCTGAGATTTCTTCGCTTGGGATCTTCTTCCTCCTGGGGGTATTTCTTTGATATTGTTTTCCAGTTATTTTTTACACGATCTGTTACAGATGGCTGTAGCCACCAAGAGTTTTCCTTGACCACATTAAACATTTGAAAATTTTAAAGAAGGCAGCAGTATTGTCCATAAGTATCAATATATATATATATATATATATATATATATATATATATAAAGTGGTCCAGAGGCAGTTTTGAGGACATGCGGCACTCACACAGCAAACCAATGTGTTATTTAAAAAAAAAAAACTAAACCTTGGAACATGTGGCTTTAGAATTCTAACCTAATCTAACATAACGAACTACTTCATAGCTCATCACAATTTCGAGTGTCCAGCATCAACAATTTTTTAAAAAATTCGGTGTGAGTGCCGCCAAACGGCCCTGGAAGTATACGTTGCATATAGGATTTTTGCAGGACCACCCTGGAAAATGCCAGATGTCCTAGAAACTGCCAATACCCCACAAAAAAAGTCCTGGAAACTGCCTTCTAACATATTTATATCTATATATATGCATATCGAAGTATATACACTGAGAAAGAAAACTCGATGTGAACCTTATGAAATACCACAGTTGAAATGTTATAGCTATTAGAAGAATAATTATACTAAACGCAATAATATTATAGTTGTCTTTACCATACAGGTATAGCTAACGATATCTGTACATAACCCAACTATACTTATGTAAAGTATACTTCACAATATTTGTTTTAATGATAACAAACCTCATCCAATACCTAAATTAACTATAAATTGTAATGATGTTTCCCCATATTGCTTGTATGCGCAAAAATAATATTGACTACCGATTTACATAGTTCTAAAGACTATTTGTTTTTCTTAAGGTACAAATATGATACTTTTAACGATTCAAATACCTGCAATTATTATTATAATTAGTAGCAATGCGTTGTAAAATAATTATAACTAATAACTGCGATTCAAATGACTATACAGTATGGTAAGTGGAACTCGTAATTCCGTGCGCAAAGTTATACCTACTATATCAAGATACAATATTAACTGTTAAAATTGTAATAACTTTTATATTGATGGTCATAATATCAACGTATAATAATGTAAATTAGCGTGGTACAGTAATTATATCTATAGTCACTAGTAACACTTAACTAGTAAACAATACACATCTTTATAATATAAATATTTCGATCCAATGTGATTAGATGCCGAGTTTTGTAACTTACTCGAAAGACACTGAGGAAGAGATTGATTACATTAGAGAAAGTAGGCTCAGTACGACTAAGGTACTTACCTGGACATTGTTGTATGTGTATAATATGTAATATATGGGTGAAATATTTCTCGTTCTTCTGGTATATGTATATATGTAACGCGTATTTAAGTGGTTTCTCAGGCTCTTTCGGTGAGAAAAAGTCTTTCCAGCAAATCAATTGAAGATCCCAAAAAATATGAATATGCAGGAACATATACCCGAAGGTTCAAGTGAATCATAAGCATTGTTATTACCTGATTAGTAAAATAAATTTTGTTTTAATAATGTTAAAGTTACTGTTAAATGTTGCTAATGCAAATAAATGTTGTTCAGTAAAAAATATATTTACAATAATTCTCATACAGTTCCTGTACCTATTAATTTTAAGTTTGTCCAATTATACTTTAATATTATCTGATACATACAAAGATTGTTGTGGTTACTATAATTTATAACAATGATCACAATAATTTTGAGGATTTCTGTAATTGTAAAATTATTGTTAATATGATTATACGAAAAGGTGTCGTGAACTATATCGTAAAATCCTCAATACATAAAAAGAAGTGTTACTGATACAGTATATAACACATTATTATTATTATTGCCATTATATTGTGTTCCTTGCTTTGAGTTTTGTTTTACTTCTATTATGATTAATGTATCTTATACATATGAATTATAATATAAATCGCGTGGTTACGCTCACCCTATTCACATAATAACTATATTTGTAATTAATACCATAATTTCGGTAGACATTACACTAGCATTAAAGATTTCTATAACTATAAAACTATAATTGTCGTCAGATTTAACCCGATCGTTTAATTAAAATGTAGTTACCGCAACTATATTTTTTCTCAGTGATACTTATAGGCATCTAAGTTCTGGCTAAGAAATGAGATGCGCGTCTACAGAAAGATCTCCCGTATGACTCGTAACTGTCTTCGATAAACGCGTGAAATGGGGAGATGGTGAAATGGTGAAACGTCCTAGGGGGTTCCTCTTGATCTCTTTGGTGAGTCCTCTCTCTCTCTGGAGAAGGTCTTCGCAGCCGTGCTGCTCTCTGGTGGCCTGTATCTACTGCTCGTAAAAATTGACGACTAGTGCTACAGGGTGCTTTCTGATGGGAGTTATGTCAGTGGATGGGAAAGCGAGACACGCGTTCCCATAAGAGTCAAATAGCTATAGCACGTACTCGCGTATCTACATACATATCTTTTTGGCTAGCTGTACCTGTAATGTGCGACATCGACGGCAGTGCGGATGAGGGGAATAAGTTTTCTGCGTGCGTGACACTCAGACACCGTGACACACTGGCAGTAGGAGAAGCAGGAGCCTCAGAACGATGACGACTTCTAAATGTCCTGGCTATTTACGAGGGGACGAGCACGTTCTGTCCCGTGGGAAAACTCACACTCCTGGTAATTCTACCAAAAGCAGAAATAAATAAAGTGTCGCATAAAAGGGTTACTTGCCTGCTGCTTTCGTATCGGCAGTTTTAATTAATTAAATTCTTTATCCGTAGATCTGCCCACAAGAGTCAGAGAGAGAAGAAGAAGAAAATGATATCAATTGACTCGGTCAAGTATCGCGCCAAGTACAGGTAACCGGCGGTACAGGCGGGTGCCCGACCGAGACTCGCCGTATATGAGTTTTAACACAGGTAACAGAATAAAGTTCATGATTACGTTGTTACTAACTTTAAATATCCTGAATCGATCGTCACATACTATATATGATATTATATACGAGTGCTCGAGGGACGATTGTATGAGTTTCAATTTTAGTTCCGTTTTCGTCGTCTTCGCACATCCATTACCTTTTTACACCGACGGATGGCGCTGGCTGCTTGTCCTTTTTCTCTTTTTACGCAACGGCAGGCACTGGCGATTTACCAATACACACTACAAATACATTTCATCCGTCAAGTTATCATTCACACCGAATTTTCAAATAATATAATGCTGCCTTCACAACAGTATAGAATTATTAATCTTTTAGTCCGCACGACGAGCAGAATTGACATTCGTCTATTAAAAGCATTAAAAGAAAACGCAAATCGCTCTTGAAACTTATAATTTAAGGTTACTTTGGCTTTAACATTAAGTATATAAATGGGCTATGTTCTTCTCGGTGGAGTCTTTCGGAAGTTTATCCATTTCTATTGAAATATGGGATTATGTGTTAAGAGATCATTTTTCCTCTATTTTGAAGTATGTTGCGATTTTTCGTGATCTATTTTGGCTCACCTTCTGCAGTAGAATTTTTATTTGAAATAAAAGAATTATATATATGTATATACAGGGTGTCCCATTTTAAGTTACACAGCTGAATAACTCAAAAAATTGCAAGTCATTTAAAAAATGTTTCAAATAAAAGTTGGTGGGTATCGAAGGGCTGATTCAGCCATGACCTTAACCATGACCTTGACCTACATTCTCAAGGTTATTTGAAGGTCAACTTTAGTTTTTCAAATGAAAACCGCTATTTTTGACCTCGGATTCCGAAAGAGCACAAAATTCTACGTTCGGATAGGTATTCATGTTAGGGGTCAAAGTGATCCCCGAAGGTCTTTTGCAAAACGTAGCTAAATACCGAGCGGAAAATTCTCTGATATAAAAACAGTGTGCCATCTGCATATCCACTATAAGGAACTGTTTAACGATGTTTATCTTATCTAGCAGTGTTCCCTATTTCAAATGATATTGCTGGACTGCATTTCGAAATGCAATATAAGATAAAACTATTATTACATTGCATACGTAAATTTCTTTACATTTCTTGATTGTTTTTTCAGTATATATAATTATGGATTGATTATATAGTCCTTTCAAATGAATTTTACGTTTAATTGAAGACTATATTTTCGATTCAAATTTCGATATATCTTTACGTACTTTTTTATGGACTTTTAAGAAAATGAATTGTGTGATGTGGAGGTATGTAACTTTCCTAATTCGCAGTGGTATTTTATTCCGTGAGTCCGTTTCTGCACGTAAGAATGACTTCTTGATGAGGTATGACTATCAAAACAAATCCCACTAACCAATTTGAGTTTTTATGTTTTTGGCAGGTACATAATCTTTATGCGTGCGGAAATTTAAAAAAATCGATCGTCTCGTTTCTAAGATAAATGGAGTAAAAATAACCTAAATGGCACAATACAGATATACTTGTGTTAAATTGAGATAAGCGATTTCGGCATCTGAACGGTAAAAATTCATGAAATTTTTACAGGACAAAAATTTTACATTAAGAAAGTCTATCACGGTTTTTTAATCTAAACAGCTGGAATTACCTTTTCCACGTTTTACAAATATATTTAAACAATATGGAGTATCGAAATTATAAAATATATATTGTTTTGTTCTCCGACTTGGTTTAAAGATGGGACGTTGTGTAGTAAATATTTTTGAGAGTAGCCTCTACTGATAATTCGCGAAAGGATGAAAACTACTATACAGGATGTCCCAGAATTACTTTTACACCCGAAAGTGGGTGATGGCTGGGGGTCCCCCGAGTACCCTCCCGCAAACCGTTTACGAGAATTCGCAATAGTTTTTAAATGGGAAGCATTTAAGATGCACCAATCAGAATGAAGAATTTCCGCGGGTCATGGCTGC
>JARQTI010000478.1:61164-85523 GCA_030142655.1 Trachelus tabidus
GATTGGTGCATCTTAAATGCTTCCCATTTAAAAACTATTGCGAATTTTGGTAAACGGTTTGCGGGAGGGTACTCGAGAGACCGCCAGCCATCACCCACTTTCGGGTGTAAAAGTAATTCTGGGACACCCTATATATAGGAAACAGTTTTACTTTTTAAATAGGTTAGCGTTAATTGCAGCGTTTAGGACTCTATTCAATAAAGAATTTAATGTATCCCTTATGTCCAAGTATAGTACGCAGCAGTATTCATCAATTGGTAATATCAGTGCTGATAATAGTTTTGCTCTGAGGTTCATCAGCAATAGATTTCGACAGGTCTTTCGTTGACGCAGCGTTCCGAAATCCTACTAGTGATGATGTTTATGTGGGGCAGCTAAGAGAGAATCTTCATGATCGTGACTCTTAAATTTGGAGCGCTGTTCAAGAAAGGGCACATTCTGTCTTCACAGAGAAGAAAAGAGGGTTAGAGATGAAGATAGAGAAAAAGGGGTCATGGAAGAGGGAGCTATATATAATCAGTACAGTAGGAAGCATGAAAACAGGCATTAATGAAATCTCATCGATCTGATCCCGTTTTCTACACCATGACATCTAATACGGTTGCAATTACGAATATTTATAAGAAAAAAGGCGGATTATGACAATGGTGCTAATTTTGAATTTCCAAGATAGGAAAACTGAAATTTCGGTGATGTTTCCGATACTTCAATGTGTACCATATCCTGTAGACTTTAGAGTAGACGCATAATCTACCGTATTTGTGTGGGAGTATTAAGTGTATGCTCGTGTGTGGCACAGGCCATAATGGACTATGCGATGCGGCATAGCGTGTTGTGTACGTAACGAAATGCAACCAAACATGAAAACAAAGGATCGGGGATCCGAGTATGATCAAAGTCAGAAGGAGGAGAACGAGGATGAGTATATGGTATATATGCGGTCCTGAATCACGAGGAAACTAAAGGAACCAGAATCGGCTAATCACTCTGGCTAATAGCTCGATTCATTCCCCTGTTTCAGCCTGGTTAATTAAGAAGTCGTATTTGCCACAACAGACTTGTCTATCTCTCACTATTTTACTCCTATTCTCCCTCTTTACCCCTTACCTTCTCTTTGTTCTGCCACTACTTTCGTGCTTGGGCATATTTTGGGATGCACCTAGAGCAGATAGAACCGGACGTTTTGAGAACTTTAGGTTCAACAAGTAAGCTGCTAGGGAAACTGAAAGCGGAATCCGTCGAGAAATAATACAGACAAGCCCTATTATCATTACCATCTTTAGGATGACTAGTATCTTCCACCTCCATTGTAAGATAATTGCGTGTAAGGTTTAATGGGCCGAAAGGAGAAGTTGGCACAGCTCAAGAGAAAGAGGCGTTTTGTCATCCTTTCACGGCGTATGAATTTTACGAGCGGGATTACTGAACTTCTAGCTTTTTCCTCAAGACTCTCTTGCTTTTATTTCTACTTTCACTCTCATTTTCATCCTTACTTTCTCCTATCATTCTCTCGTTCCAGAATCTCCAGCATGCTTCATGTTCTCTATGTCACTTGGTGTTTTCCATAGGGATGATCAAAGTGGCCAATTCGCTGTTTCAATTACCATCGTTGAACTCAGTTGAATAAGTTTGAAGACAAAGAAAATTATTCTTACAAAAGAAAATTAATAAGGATAACACCAAGAAATTTCGTCAATTAATTCGTTCCGTTCCACAGAGCAGAAAGAGGTATCAAGAATGGAGACAGTAGAAAGAGTGATAGAGAAGAAGAATGGTACATTTATTCTTGGCAAAGTAAGTATGTACAGGGGTTGAAAGGTTGACTTGCGATAGCTGATCGCTCTGTGGGAAAATACCCAACCAGTAAATTTTCTCAAGGTTTGCTGCCAACCCTTTCTCGTACAGTGGATACTCGAATTTTATCTAAGCACCACCCTCTTGTCCTCGTCTTCGTCCTCCTCCTGTTTGCGCTTTCGTCCGTAAACTCACCCTCTGTTTACCGAGTTATACATTTCCTCGACGATGGTATCAGACCTGGCAGCAACGGACACGCCTGTATTATGGCTCGCGACGTCCGATTACACGTATTATTAAGCGCGTTTACCGAAGATGTAAGATTCACACGCCATTTCCATAGAGTATGCCCACTTAAGGGGTAAAGGCAAAACGGCTTTCACTGGGTAATGGCAGGTGAAATTGAATGAATTTTTTACCTTCTTTTTTAACGTCTTTCATCTCCATATTTTTTCCTTCCTTTTTTTTTGGGCAACTGCGAGTGGAGATTAGGTTCGTTCGAGTGTGGACTAACCCTACCATATAGAACGCCTGTCCGAGAGCTGATCGTGAGTTAGTGGGTGTCTGTGCTGCACGGTTTATTCTCACTATCACTGGGACGCCTGACTGGTAGGCCGGTATAGGGCTGTCTGAACGAGCGAGAAATCGCATCCCAGACTAAAGAATTTAGGAAACAGGTATTTACTTGGCCAGAATTCTTGCTGCTATAATGTCGCTTTCTCCGACTCTCGCTTTCCTTGCGGTAAATAATTTATCGTCGACAGAAGGGAGAGAATACCATTATTGGGTTTCATTTCCTCCTTCGGTTTTGGGCTTTAAGGTGAGGGCCCCGTAGGGGACTTATGAAGGGAGAACAAGAGCCAAAGCGATATCCTGGTAGTTCTGGGCTTATGGGAGGTATAAAGAGCCTCGTATCGAATGTCGCAGTAGTCGTTAGGCACTGCCAGAACCTCAGCAAGTTGAAAATGCCTGGATGAGTGGTGGAGGTGAAAAGACATCACTATTCATGAGGATAAGTCCTTAGAAGCGTTTCCAGGTCTTTGCGGGATGCGGGGAGCTGGCGAAAGACGTTCAAAAGTTAAAGGATACGGTTAGGCAGACAAAGGAATCCAAAGGCAATTGATGTGTCGGAAATGCCGAAGAAACTGCAGTTTAGATAGTTGCTTTTAAAATGGTACCAAATATATCACTGAAGATAAACGGGAATAACATATTCTGAACATCCAGAACCGATCGGCTCATGATTGGCAATCCAGACTCCCTAGAAATCCCAACGAGTAGCGCGTCTATATCGGCACTATAGCATAGTGAAAGAGAAGAGGAAATAAAACGGAAAAAATTTGTTTACTGTTCACGACAAATTCCACTGAAATACTGCCATCTGCTGTTTCTGCGGTAATGCCTACGGTATACAGAAAAATGGGCTAATGGCTTGCCAGCCAACTATACGTTATACAGGATCAGAGGTCGCCCGTATCAAATGTATTTTCGATACAGGTGTTACGCTCCCCTCGATTAGATTCGACCGAGTCGTCATCTCCGTTTTTGTTGCTTTTTTTATATTTGCTACGACCCAACGATCCGTTTCAGTAATAGAATCATCGATACTGCCAATCAGGCATTCTTCTATCTATTACAAGTGAAACAGTTAGATATTTAATATTGAAAATCATAATAATATAAAAATACAGAATGAAAATCGTTTGATATAAAATCTTTATAAGTAAATGATACAAATAGAGTAATCACCAAAATGTCAATATGCGCTGTGATAAATGTGAGGAATTACATTGTTGACAGATTGCAATGCCAGATAGAAAATCTTTGATTGGAAATTAAAGTGGCACAGTAGCAGAATAAATGGATCGAAATAAAGAGTTTTGTGATTACACCGATATAAACCACACTGTTAAAGATTAACTATGTACTGAACATCGCACAGAGCGAATTCCGCATATGCAATATTTTGAAGGCGAAACTGATCATCATTTGTAAATATTGCTCTCTTGTCAATACGTTACGGCTGTAAATTTCGTGCTAATCTGTCCAAAGGTTCGTGTGAATTTTTCTGAGAAAAATATGTTTGGTCATACACAGATTTTAAGAAATGCCAAATATATTCCCACGCGTTCCATATGAGGTCGTAGCTCAAGATCCCGCATAATTGGTTACCAAATACTTGTTATAGTTTAAAAAAATACGACTAAAAGTTAGTATTAGTAAGAATAATCGCGAAAACAAATTAGTCAGGCATTGTGTACGAATAGTAAAATAGCAGCGCATAGACGGTTAACAATACAGAGATTTACGAAATGGCTAATTTAAGTACAGCCTGGCCACGAAATTAGACTCTACGATTAACCAATGAAAAAAAAATGTAAGGACAGACCAATTTACATAGCGTTAGGATTAACTTTAGTATGTTTGATTGAAGTTTAGCCAAATGTCTAATGAAATAAAATAGTTATTTTCGTAGGTAACAGCAAAAAGACAATCAGATAAATTCAGCTGCTCTCATCAAATTGATAAATTTGAAGGCGACTTAAAAGGAAACGTGTTTGAGATTCGTCGTGAAATTTAAAATGCTGACAGAGTTATTGTGGCATTACGTATGGACAGGAGCATATACATATACGGGTAGATGTATTCACTGATTTATGTGGAGGTCATTTTTATACACGATTCTTTTAGGAAGACAGGAGAGGAATGAATTTCTATCGCAAATACTAGTATAGTGTAAAAAGATTTACGCAGTAGAAATAAATACGCTCGAAAAATTGACAATGCACTAGTGATAGAAAAGCTTCGAGCGCGCGCATTGATTCATAGGCAATTACACAGTTCTAGAGTGAAGAATTGTGACAAAGGCATTCAAATATTAGATATAAAATTAATAGGCTGCTTGTGTATATTTCTTTCTCAAATTTTAATAAGAATGCATTTCTTCATTTCCTATGGGAAATACAAGAATTCCACATGGGGAATGAAGCAATACGAGGTTAGCCGAGAAAATAATTTCAAATGGAAACTGAAAAATATCTAACACTACCAATATAATTATCGTACCAGTATAACAATTCAATAATAAGGAAGAAAATAAAAGTATATACATATACATATGGGAAATGAAAATAATAATACGATGAAAAATCAAGGAGTCAGAAACAATTCAATAATTTATCGAGACTTACAATTACCATATTAGAGGATGACCGTTAACTGACGAACGTGTACAATTACTGATACCAGACGAATATCGCATTTCGGGTGGGCCCCATTTTCTGAAGAGTACCGAACCTTCTACTATGGTATCTAGAGGAGTGTCCTCGTGAACTAAATGCAATTTCGCAGACTTCAAATCAATTACATATACTTTCGCACAAAATTATACAAGCCTGCTATTGGAGTTCAGGGTCGAAAATGAGAAAAATAGTTATCTCGAATCCTCCTATTCAATTCTTTTCTATCTAGACTATGCAGTTATAATATGCAGTTCGTTGGGCGAATCGATGGCGATGCATTTTAATGGTTCAAAATCCCTGCATGTCGCAATTTTATAGTCTTCAATTAAATAGCAGAGTCTGGAGAAGAAGTATCGACTTGGCCCCGTGGCGTTACGAGAAATTAGTCGAGGATGTAATCGTTGACTTCGAAATACGGATGAGATACTTGACCAATGTGGTTCTAATCCTGACGTGAAGAAAATAAAGTTCAGGACATAATTCAGGTACGAGTTCTTTCTACCATAAACTCACTATTGAGAATTCGGCCCTAAAACGTATGGTAGAACGTATAGACGTCGAATACTCCCATTGTTATGAAGATATGTCTGTGGTCTATGACAGCTTATTCGAAGGTCAACCCCCTTTCAGGCTGTTACGTTCACTTCTATTTTCCAATTAAAATGAATGGTTTAATCAATTCAAAAAATGGTCGTTACACGATTGTCTTAAAATCTTAACCATAATATTAATTCCGCGATCATTCATAACCCATTCATTTGTTATAACTAAACAATTCAAAAAATAAACGTTGAAAAACAAATTTAAATATCATTAATAAATGATATAATAAAACCTATCCGATAATAAACGGTGATAATTTATATTCCTTATCTGTCCGGATACTGATGACGGTGTCCATCTGCGAATTCTCCTTCTTTTAATTCTCGTTCGATTCGTCACGTCTCATCAGATTTCCAGTATGGATGGTTGTTTTACACTTAAGATTTTGATGCTGAATCGCTAATTTCCTCCATGAACTTATTGGACATATCATATGATATCCGGTTTTGATTTTTATATCGAGAATATAGGTCCTCTTGTAAGAGCCCTGTCGCCTTTGCTCGCACTCAGCACACGTCTCGCTTCCACGACGGTCAATTGACGAAAGGGAAGAGCACGATAATTGCTATTTCTACCAGGGACTCTTACTGATTGGAGAGGGAAGTCTATCGCCGACAACGCTATCTATTGATATTATTCTTAAATAGTTTGTAGGCGCGAGTTTCGTTACAAGGCATCGGAAGTGTCGACAGTAGGGCAAAGGGCGTCTGATATAACTGTAAATATAAATCTATAATTCTAAAATACTTACCTGTGTTATTTGAACATGCTTTAAAGGAATTGTATCAACATGTTGTCTAACTTCTGAAAACGACTAAAAAGTGACTATACAGAATAACATACGTACATGTATTAAAATAATGCACTTAGGGACGAGACCTAGCGTGCACATGTGATACATGTAAAATAAGATTACAAAACAGGTTTTAAACTGAATGTTTTAATATTTCCATTCATAATCCTGGAATATTCAGTAGAACGTAAGTAGGTCTCTGCACCATCTGCATTAAAACAACACATGATACATTTAAATTATGTTTATTTAACACATTAAATGTTAACTACACACCTATGTGAATTGAAATAACACATTTTGGAATACCTTTACATTTGCAGTGTATGCAACCATTAAAACAGCAGCTTTACGATGTTTATAATTGATACAAGGTTTTTCCATTTTCCGTTAGCATTGTATTAATTAAAATAAGATAGGTAGTTGGCATGTTTAATTAGTTCCATATCTACCATTTTTTCTAATACTCAATTTTGTGTAGGTTTATACCTCCCTGACGAAGCAAATTGTACTTTTAAAGAGTTGGGTTCATTCTGGTAGGCCCTTAAAAGTTTGGAATAAATTTCATTGAATGAAAGCCATGCATCGGAAAGGTCTATTGTTCATTTATATTCTCCTACATATTGGTCGCCGCGAGGCGTCAGGCATTACACCAGTATTTCTACAAGCCGTGTTTATGTCAGATCAAGACAAATATTTTTTGCCAATAAAAATATTCCTTGCCGTGTACAGTGCCTGAAGTTAGCCTTAACGCACTTTAGTTTCTAAAATAAAAGTGTTACATGTTCATACCATTTTATGCTAAATTTGCATGGCAAGTACGTTTAGTGCATTAGGGATGTCATATGTAGATAGTTTATAAAGTTAGCTAAGAATATTCTTGAAACTAGCATTGTCATGCCTGTGCCAGGAGGGGGAGGGGGGGTCAGTGTTATTTTTAGAATCTATAAAACTCCAAGAAGTGTATTACTGACCCAGAAATTTGTATCTTGTGATGAACCGCAACCAAAAACTATTTGTATACCGAATGTAATTTTTTGTTTCAGATTTTGTGTACAATAATTTATGTTCACTGGACTATGGTATTTGCACATAAAGAGATCATTTGCATAGAAGTTACACGAAGAGAATTTTGTGCTAAAAATTATTAATCGTGTAATCATTACATTTTACAATGTCTTATGGTAACTTTTAAGATATTTTAAAATATACTCGATTCAGTTTTCCTTTTTACTCATTAAATTTAAAAGCGTAAAATAAACTGGAAAAATATTCCATATTAGCGCAACATTGTACCATGCAATATATTACTTTGAGTCGTAAAAGGTTAATTTCTGAGAAAGTATTGCAGATAGTTACAATTCTCCCTCGTAATCTCTGTAATTACAGTCGTACTAACATTTTGATGCTATGCCATACCAATCGAAGATCAACGTATGTAGGTTATTATTTGTTACTTTGTGGTAATTCAAAGAAAATTTTAAACGTGAGTAGGTATTTGTATAAATGGAAAAGATTAGATGACTAATTCTAAGTACAGAGATCTAAGAAACTCCACAATTTATTGGTAATCAAGCTGACAGGTTATTCTTTTAGCACAGTTTGCCTCTAATTTAATATTGACTTAGAAAACCCTAATGTTTGAAGTTTGTAAATTAATATTTGATATGGCACTTGTCAGAAACTTTAAACATGTTATATTACACCATTATTATATTTTTTAAATCTATGGACATAGAGTGTCTTTTGTTGAATTGATTATACAATGATAGTGTCCAGAGAGCATGAAATAAATAAAGAAAGAAAGAAAGAAACAACGAAAGAAAGAGAGTGAGAGAGAGAGAGAGAGAGAGAGAGAGAGAGAGAGAAAGAGAGAGAGAGAGCTACAGAGGTACAGAAACACGCAGAGGATAAGGATATAAATAGGGAATGCTTTTATAGTAATGCATGAAAATAGACCTTTTGGCCTCTAAGCAAACTGTACGTCATCATATTATTACTGAAATCTAACTGCATGAGGAAGAGAGTAGGAAAGAGAAAGCCACTAATTTGGCCGTGGAAGAGACCTTGCGGACCTGAAACAGATATACAAGAAAGATAAAAAAAATAGTGGAAAGTTATACATAAGAGGTATACAAAAATCTAGAGTAAATGGACTAGACAGTATGGATCAATAGTCGGAACAATCACAATGATAAAAGCGAGTAATAAAAACCAAATACAAAACTAGATACAAATAATAGTGGATATAGAATGGCGACGATAAGGCCAATGATCTATAATACAATATACAGCAAAAGAGTAAACTTAGAAGTAAATTATAAATAAATAATAAATAGCCGACAGTTGCATTACCTACACGAAATACATAGGAGAGATAGCAAAAGGAGGAACAAGGATGGCTCTAATAAGATCCAATGTTATTATGCCATGCTGGCCATGCAAGAGAGAGGAAAAGAGAGGGGGGGGGGATATGAGAAATAAATTAACGGGCTCTTACAGTTAACTCTTTGAGAGATCTATACATATGTCCCACTTTCTTTTTCATCCTTTTTCGATATTAATTCATGGCTGTTTGTTCAGTCCCGGAAAAGTTGTATATATTTCTGACTCAAATGGGACTAAATTAAGTAATTCTCATATTATTTTGAATAATTTGCCCATTGAATCAATTTTTAAGAAGCCGATTGTAGTGTTATGTCAAATAATTCTGCCAATTTTATGCCCAATGATGTTATTTGATTAGAATAATGGGATGAAGAATGATTGCTTGTTTTGAAAAATTATTTTTTAAGAAGAGTGTCCCTCAAAAGGTTAAGGGGTTACATATCTCCAGCCGAGCGAAAAATGAGTCATTTTAGGTAATTTTTTTAAAGTTGTTAACATTGAAAATACTCAATTTTATACATTTTTTCTGATACATTTTTTATAAACAATTAAAAATGTCAAATTTTTCATGAAAAAAAATAATTTTTTTTAAAACAAGGCCAACTTTTTTGTTTCAAATTCAAAAATCCCCCGTGACAGACTATAATGACAACATTACTTTACAAGAATCTTTTGAAATTTTACAGATTCATTAAGTTAAAAAGGTAGAGTCATGCAGACCTAAGCCTAAATATAAAACATTAATTTTTTAAAAAGTTATATAACAAGTTTTTTTAAATTGTTAAAGGACGAATAAATAATGTGTAATTTGTAATTTATTTTAGTTTTAATATTAACACCCTTGGAACAATTCACTAAATGACTCATATTTGCTTGGTTGAAGGTATGTAACCCATTAACACACTGAGTGTCATGGGGATCACTGGTTGCCGCTGTCGAAACTTAAAAGACTCGTAAAACTCTGAATGCGTAAATTTTATTGATGATGATATGTGTTGTGTTTATGATATGTTAAAAATATAACTGCTGCGGCGTCGAAGGTAAGAAATAAAAAATTTGTTGAGCAGTCAACGTGTTAAAATTGCAGTTACATAAGTCTAAATCATGTTTTGTATTCATGCAAGAACTCATAAAAATCTATTAAAAGAAATTATGTGACTACTATAATTGCATTGAACAGTCCTGGAAAATTAGGCGTCATTGTGGAAACGAAAACAAACGTATATAGAAAATAAAAATGTAAAGGCAGTATTTGTTCGTTGTACACCGGCATTGGATATCCGTCACGCTTCGTAAAGTGTTCCTATAATTCGCTTCGATGGGATTATTTCTAATTGCCACGATACTAATTACGGAAGCGGACGTGACGCGTCGCGACGCCCATTAAAATTTCCTATAATTCATCACGAGGCTCGCTTGGCATATCCATACCAGAATAGTCAGAACCATGAAATTTCTTAGCGTTTTTCTGCCGGCGGTTTTTAATACTTTGCAAGTCATGGTAAACCAAAAAGCTTATTTCCTGCTTATTCATATGGCTGATGAACATATTTGAAAACTAATAATTAGCATAATTAACAATTAAAGAACATTAACTATTCCTTCGAATAAAATAATAGCAAAGTGAATATTCTAAAACTTAGTTTGTTCCAGATTGGTGTGACTTGCGGTACAAATGTAAATGAGAACAGTTTGCGCTCGATTTCTCATGGAGATCGTGCATCTGCAGCTGTTACTGAGGCATTTGTTTCACCTCCAAATCAACATCCACCATCTCACAATGGTGTTTATCTGAATAATCAACTTAAAAGTTTTGAATGTTTTTGCAGGTTTGGCGCAATGCTGTCTATTTTATAATGTATATGAATTTTCTTTTCTTAGAAAGTAATTTGGTCGACTAACATAGCCTCAGGCTGCTCGACCTCTAGTTTCCAGGCGTACATACAAGTACACCATTATGATACGATAAGAAAACGTAAAACTATTCAATATCCCCATGCAATGTAATCCTGAAAAAATGAAAATAGTACCATGACAAAAGAAAGTGTATTTATCGATTTACTATGAATAGCTGACCCGCAGGTATCCCCTGGATGTAACATCTAATATAATAAATGATCTAGTTAAATCTAATAAAAGAAGTCGAAGGTTCTTCCGTTAATTGCCCTCGTTCATTGGCTACTAGAAAAGCATAGGATATTGTTCTTTCCTAAGGTTTTATTAGTCGCTCAAGTGCAGCGACTGCGACGTATAAATCACAGGGCTATGTGTCGTGGTCTCTGCTCTGTAGTTGGCCAGGTTCATGCCTGGGTGGATGGAAAGGCAAAAGGGTAGAAGGGTGGGTCGTCTCGGCTCTCGAGTAATGTCGGATTAACTGGGGGAAACGTCAACGGCAATATCCACTAGATGTGTTGCCTGTTCTCAGTTAATTAATCATCTCCTGATCATTGCCAGGGAACAACCAGTCGAGACGATACGAATGGGTGTGCTCGCGAAGGAAGTAGCAAAGCTTTCTCTGCGATGAATATGAATTTTGTAGGATACACGGGGTTAGCTAGATACCAGAAGGGTTTATTTTCGAGGGAAGGTAACATCATGCGAGAAGGGTGTCAGTAGACTTGCGTTGGAACGTCAGTCGAACCCTACTCTTTTCCAATTAACCCATCAATCGCACTAATCGCGTTACCTTCCTCCCCGAGTCCTGCGGATGCTCTTATTGTCCATCTTGTCTGTCTGTTTGTATCCTTATTTTCTTCCATTTCTTTCACCTGGCGATTTTATTGGTTGCCTCACGGGCGCGATGGCTCACACGCTTAATAGCTTCTCTCTTTGTCGACCTTGAGACAGCGTTTAGCATGCTTCTCCCACTCATCGGTCAATGACTGGAGGGTGTTAATAGCTTAAAGGTTGATTGATGCAATCCGCTGATCCGAACCCTCCTTCTCAAAGCATAATGTAATAATAGATACCGAGCTAATAGTCTTTTCACTTTAGCTCCGAAGCTTGATAGACAAGAGAACGAGGAATCTGAGCAAACCGAAAAGAAGACAGTACCGCGTCAGGGATGATAGTCATACGTTGTTAATTGTACTATCTTCGAGATTATCAAGCAAATTTGATTCCTGGCACGTACCAGTCCGAGGTATCACCCGGATCCTGGCTGGACCATTAGTCAGGGTTGCCTTCGCCTCCGATATATTTTTAATCCATTTCTTCTCTCGTTTTCTCGTAATTACCAGGATCCTCGAAGCATGCCGTCTCCTTTTATTCCGTCGAGAGAAAGCCAGTAATTCGATTAAACGTGACTGTAGGTCAACCAGCTTATTCCATTATTCTAGAAAGAAGCTCGCAGACCAGCCATGCCGCTTGATAATTACAGGTAATCAGTTGTCTTTCCGGATTGCTAGCTACTCACTGCGGTGGTCATCCTAGAACACACTGAACTTGGACTCGAAGCACTTTCTATCTTTATTCTATTTATTAAAGGTATTGCGTCTACCTTCTTTCTCTTCCTTACCTCTTTACTCTTATGGTTTACGGCACTCTCTCTTTTTCTCTCTAGTTTCCTTCTTGACTGGCATGGCCACGCACAAATGCTTTTGATTCCCGGCACGGATATAAAGCACAATGTGCAGGCGAGCCGTTGCGCTGGAAAATAAACCTCGTGATCACCATTGTAGATTCCACCCTCACCTCACCGTGAGGGTATTTTTTTTCTAAAACACGGGAGAGCTCGACTCTCCACTATCGTGCACCCTTAACGCGTCAGAACGTAGCACCCCTTGACAAAGCTCATCCTTTCATCTAGGAAACCATCTCGAGGTCCGACACGCTCCTTGTCGTGACATGACACACGTGACACGTCTAGGGCACGCTGGGCATAGACGGTACATACAATTCTTACAACTGAGCAAATATTTTTGTTATTATTTTAGTATCCATGCAACATAGGTATATCCAGGACCGACTCGGGTTCAGAGCATTCACAGGCAGTTTACAGGCTTTAGATTGGTAGTACGCGAGATTAATAGGCTCCCGTGAAAACGCAATTTTATGTCAGCACGGTTATCGGCTCTGCTAACCACCTTGCCACCTCGTGTATCCTCTATCATCCTGTGGGCTTATTCCTAGCTGGCTGTCTCGATACAGTCCTGACAAAACACTGAGCGGTTGGTCGACTATAATAAGTGCTGCCACTACACTTTGCACTTGCAGCGGTAGTATCGATTCTAAATATTATTTTTCGGTTGGACATAATTTCAAATACGATGGAATATACATGGAACAAAAATAATATACATAAGAGAGTGAGTTTAGGAAAGGAAAAAGTTGAAAATAGATCCGAAGATTTCGTATAACGTCGGATGGATTCACCCTAGTAGAGAGAGCTGGTCATAATTGAGTAATTGACATGGGACTGAGCTGTGCTAATTGGACATTATGAAGTCAGCCTTGGGTAGTTCCAGTGATGCCGAAGTAACTGATCGTTTCGGTAATGAGGACCGATTCAGAGTGAGGTGCCCAAGAGTACCGCAGTGAGTGAAAGAGCTGTCAAGCATGTCCTACACGTAGACCAGAATAAAAAAGAGGCAACAGGCAGTAGAGAATGAGAGTACCAGTTATTTTCCAAAGAATCGTACAAAGTCAGACTGCTGATTAGTGTGCTTCTTTCGAAATGCTGATTACCGCGCAAAAGTTATTTACCGAGCGAGTACGGAACGAGATGGCAACAGGTGTTCCATTCTTATTGAAATTTTTCAAAAAATATCTTCAACTTTCAAGTAGATATGACGAAGCATCTCCTGTTGCAGGATACGCAAGATACGCCGGCTGGACGGAATAAGTAAGAATAAAAAACATACATATATACATATATCCTTTATCTTATATACATCTAAGGATATAGGAGGCCAATAGCTGTCAAATCTCTAGCCGCTTTTTTTTTTCTTTAACCCTTGGCAATATAGGGAACGTCTTGGTAATGCTATTGGCGGCATTGCGTGAGAAAGTTGATAATGCCAGTAGTACCGGGCCACCGTCCGGTTCGAATAAATCTAATGAAATCGAAATCGAAAGTGTGGTCTAATGTTCGCCGTTATAAAGACATAGCGTTTTTGCGTCCTTCTAACATGGATACCATCCTACAACAACGTATAGCAACGGGGAGTTAAGGTGCGCAACCCTTGCTACAAGTTTAATGATATTGCCGAACGTAGATCTTGTTCGGGGTCGTTTACGTCTCCTCAGGGAGGAGGGTTACGCACGGTCCGACAATGAGCACTAGCCAATCCTGGCAGCTCTAACAATTTTGAACTGGCTTTTCCTGATTTTTCGTATTAGGCATAACCCCATGCAGTATGTGGAAGTGTGTTGCGTCATTCGTCATCGAAAAAAGCAATGTGTGTTTGCGTGCACGCGTAGGCGCATGAATCCACAAGATGCGACCTTGTGGTTCAAGCGATCAATTCTCCAGGCAAACTCGTTCAGAGTCGAAATTTTGTTTCTTTCTAGCAACTCGACGTACATCACTCGATGTACTCCCACGTATAGTTGGACTTTGAAGACACTGAAAAATGATTCTCAAAATCCTTATTGATATAACTAAATTGTATTGCAAGGATACTACCTAAATGGAAATTTTTCAAATAAATTTCACATCAATATTTAAGAGTATATCTTCTTCGACTTACAATGTTTAACTTCGTGTTAGGTAGTCATCAAATTTGAAAATGACTTAGCAAATGGTAATAAAGAACTATGTGTGTATTCGTAAGTATGACAGTTTAAAAAATTATTATATAAATGCGTTTCTTAATATATTTTCAAAACTTTGATAGAATATGAAACATTATAATAAATTGTAATAGGACATAGAGGTTTGAAATAGGTTAAAATAGAAAATGATACTACTTATAGATTCAAAGTAGGATCTAAGAATTCAAGAGAAACAAATGAGGCTCGACTTAGTACAATATGTTGAGGCAAAATAGAGATATTATTAAGAGTATCGGGGTACAACGAAGGAACAAAATCACCACTCAAGGTTTGTATTGATACATTTTTCCTATTTTCATCATTATGACTCGTCTTCTCTTTCTCCTCCTTCTTCTTCCGCCTCCAGTCTTCTTTCTCTCCTAACTCTTTTCCATGAAGTCTCAAACACGTTTTGGCGATAATTGGCCGCGTGCTCAACCGAGCGGTCAAAGTTCCTCCTGTCGGAGTGACTTGCAGAGGCGAGAATGTCCATCGGAACCATGGGCAATCCATCATTGTAATCTGCATACGTCGTTGCCAACCTGCCACTCTGGCAGAGAAGCCACACCAGCCACACCAGCTATACCAGCTACAACAGCTACACGGTCAGAGGAGGCAAAACAGGCACCATCCGACAGCATCTAACGGGCTTCCCCCAGTCCCACTTTTGCTCCCTCACCCACACTACCAAAAGGCTCTGTAATGGAGCGTGCTTAAGCTTCCTACAATTTCAAACTGACCGCCCAGCCATCTAACCAGTCAGCCAGTTAGGGAGATTGAGTACCCATTCGCGACTGGATACCGAAGTCTTGAATTTTGAGCTCATTAAGGAGAGCAAATGAGAATTGCAACTAGTCAGAATGGGTTGCATATTGGTCTCGCGTACTCGTGATATTTTTCTGCGAACGACGACGCTCGGCGTCTCGTCGTCCATATTTAAGACCTCTGTAATTACCTTAGCCTAGGACGTCCCCTTCCGCTTCCCTCTAGACGCTACTACCCGTTCGTATATCGTTCAGCGCACTTGCGATATAAGGGGCTGGTAAGCGGGCTATAGTCTTGGTAATACGCTACAGCGAGATTTGTACGGTTTTCTACGTGCATTGCTTGCCTTACGATGGCGCTGTGGCTCACGATTAGCTATCTTCACGTAGAAGCCGCGTACTATAGTCCGTTCCTGACGGCGGAACTTAGAAAATGGGATAGAATCATATCTAATAGCTCTTAGTTTTTTTTTGTAAAGGCGGCCATTTTGAAAATGTCAGAAAATTCTGGCAAGCTGTTTCCCATGTGGACACTCAACCAAAATGGCTCGATAAGTCAATGGTCCCACTAGCGTTGCTTGCGTCAAGTCAGCAGCCATTACTTAGAAGTATTTGATGAAAATGCAATAATTTAGCGCGGCAAACTAAAGTAAATTAGTACAAAAATAAGAAAACGATGTGTAACATTGGAAGAAAAGTGTTTTGCTACAATTCTTCAATGGGCTTCCTTTACTAGCTAATTACCTATGAAGCTACGTGGCTATATACTTGGTAGTCATCCAATGGAAGTCCAACGTAGATTTGCTATTTTATTTTCATAAACTCACGAAAACTAAACTTGTTACCTAAAGGGCACTCCACGAAACTAAGAAGTACATAACTGAAATAACCGTTGGTGCCATAGTATAGGACGGAAAAGGACTGCCTTGCTGGTTAGGAGAAAGTTTCGATGCGAAAAAAAAGAAAAGTGGGGAGCAAAAAACGAGAAAACTATTGGAAAGTTTGGGGTGTCGCTGCGGGCTGCACTTCACTTTACTAGCGTCTAAAGGATCTTCGGGAGTGCCTCGTCACTCGATGCCTCATGCTTCTACTACCATCTCCGACATTAGTTTCACTGTTGGCGCTGAAGTCGGCAGTGCTTCTGGCGTTGTTACTAACTGGAGGACTGCCACGAGAAAGGAGAAAAGAACCTTTAAGCAGAAAGGCGGGAAAGGAAGGGTGTTAGGTAGAACAAGAGATAGGATAATGTTCTGAGTGCCAGAGCTGCTACTCTCGAAGGGTTCATAAATTCGTAACCGTAGCATTGTCGCTTTATTATTAATGCAACGCTACTGGATGCACTTGTCGAACCGCAGCGATTCCATTTTATTCTCTTTAACAAATTCCTACGCCATGCCTATGCCTATACATATGTTATATAGTCTCGTGCTAATTTTCAAGGTATTTTAAGATATGTATCTTACTACAATCGTACAGGGCTGTTTAGGATTATTGTATCGATCGAAGTTAGTTCTACTATAGTAATCAATTGGACGACATAGTTTAATTTCGTATAATGATTCTAAGTAGTTGAACTTGGTCGAGGGACAAAACGGATTTCGGAAGGACCGTCGACTCACAAGTATCAATGTAAATGAATTTCTCAAACCTCACCTTTTATTCATGATCTATTATAATTCGTGATTCAGTTGTACCATTATCCTCAGTAGGTATATTCTACTTTTATTGTACATTTTATGTTTTAGTATATTGCTATAGTCGGTCAACAAGCAAAATAGCTCAAAGTGGTTGTGAAAAATTAATGGTTTTCCATTCACTTCCATTCACTTGTCACATATAATTTTTGGTAAAAATGACATAATCTGTATCATTATTCTTAATAGCTACTTCGGAAATAGTACAGGATACACGGTTAATGAGTAGGTGGTTGGTTGAGGGTTGCAGCGCGGGGGGAGCAGTTACTTGACACGCGAGCATCGAAGAAAGAGGGGTGTGTCGATGGTAGTTATCAGTGGTAAGCTCATTTCATTAAAATCGACCCTGTATATGTTTACAGGGTAGCCAATATACTGAGTGCTTTAGTATCACGACGAGTTATCGTGAAACTATTCTTTATCGACATCCTTATCCCGATGAAAAACGGTCAGAAGCGTTAAGGCGCGTGTGATCTACTCTAATCAGTCGATTCCTTCGTTTTAGTTGTTATACCGAACTTTAGTTTCACTTAAAGAGAGAGAGAGAGAGGAGGCCCCTCCTTCAACCCCTCTCGGATGTTGACATTCAGTTTATTTAGCACTAAAGTGCCTTCTGAAGTTATGCAATTTGAAACAGTAGTAAAAATGTCTATGAAGTTGAATTTGAAATTTTGATAATCTGACTATATTGAAGCTATAGACTGCTACTCCGGCCAATCAAGGCAAGATCAACGCATAATTTTGGCAGGTAAAGACAAGATCTATTCAAAGATTTGGTCACTCTAGGCAAGATTACTTCTTTCTTTTTGGCAAAGGAACTCAGTTTTAACACTATGCCTTCCGGCGACACCACACTGGTGTCGTGCGCGAAGTATCGCTCAATGTCAAAATTCAACTTCATGGACCTTTTTACTACTGTTGCAGGGGGTTTATCGGAAAATGATCAAGAACAAAACTTTTTTATTTTTTTATACAACACGAATTTGCAATAAAAAATTAGCGTTCCCATTTAAAAAAGTGTACTTGGGCCTCACAGGGCCCATCACAGACCCCAGGCTAAAAATTCAGGTATCTCATTAGATGACCCCCTTCGAGCCTGACAACCTTTGTTTCAAACATTTTTTACGAAAACTCCCTGTTTTCGAGATATTCCACTGTCTAAGTTAAAATAGGACACCCTGTATATATAAACTTGTCCAGGGGCAGTTTCTGGGACATAGGCCATTCACAACGGCAAACCAATGTGTTATTTAAAAAAAAAACTAAATTTTGGGACATGTGGCATTGAAATTCTAATCTAATTTAACCTAATGAACTACTTCTTAGTCTATCACAACTCCGAGTGTCTAAAAAAATTTTTTTGGGAAAATTCGGTGTGAGTGCCGCTTTATGGTCCTGAAAGTATACGTTACACATTTAAATTCTTTCAGACCCGTCCTGAAAAGCACCAAGTGTCCTAAAAACTGCCAATACTTAAGACAAAAAGTCCTGAAAAGTATCCTTTGACATGTATATATAAGAGAACGCGTAATAGAGAGGAAGAATATTTTGTTCTCTCGTGCTAAAGAAATAATGACTTCCCACCCATTTGCCTGGTCCCTTCCTCCAAGGAGCAATCCGTCAATGAGTGAATATTTGGACATGATAGATCGGCCGGTCGACTTGTCCACGTAATAGAATAAAAATTATGGTAAGCCTTGAGAGTAGGCAGCTGCCTACAGGGAAAGTGTTTTCAAAAGTTAGAGATGTCAGTTTCATCGTACCAAAAATTCGAGCAGGAGCAACGGCAACAGCTTCTTTTATTTTCTAGGGACGCCATTATCCCGAGAGATCTTGAAGGAGAGTTTTCCGCGAAGCAACCAGTTAATTAATCAGAAAATTCTTTTCCTAGTGAATTGAAGCCAATTAGTTTAGTTGATCTTTTTCATTTTTTTTCTTTTTTTTGTCTTCGCTACATCCTGCTACAGGATTGTTCAAGGTAAAGGTAAATAGTTTAAGAGGGATCTGGAATATGGAGACCGCTTGAGGATACGGATAGAGATACATATATATATGTTATCTAGTAGAGATTTAATGTTGTTTCGAGGAAGTAGCGATGGAAGCAGCTTCTCTATTCTGATCGCGGACACTGGCGTACCCATTGGGCCGTGTTAACGTGGTCACTCGGTGGGAAAAGGTGTCCCTCCTGGCTCGTAACTTCCATCTCGTGGCTCGTAGTTCGCATCGAATAGTTGAGGCTTTGGGTCGGCGGTGCGAAATCGAAAGGAGAATTTCTTCACCGCGACACACGCTTTTATTGAGAATCGAAGCTTTCCTTTCCTCATTTAACTGCAGTCAATATAGTTGTAGACATTCAACTCTCAGGCAGTTGTCGCACACCTTATAATGATACTGTTATTTATAATTAATTAAATTTCCTCGACGTTATAATCGCATGTAATAGGATTATGAGCGAACAGCTTTATCTGCGCCTCGGATAGTTATCTATTGTAGACCTACGTAACTGCATAGAGATATCACATATGGTTGTCGATATATTATATATGTATATCTAGTACTGCGTATTCCGTGTTACCTCCGATTAAATCTAATTGTTTATTAGTTTCGCTCGCAATACATACGATTTTCCATATAAATGAAGCAGTGCTTACCTATTTAGGTAGTTGTTTATGTATAGGAAAGGTGCGGTAAGAAGGGCACTCATAAAAGTAGTTAAATGTGGGGCAATAGTGACATATTTTTGGAATAAGTATTACTTCCTCGTGAGAGAGAGGGGTCTTATACTTCGAGAAGGGTGAAAAAAGAGGCAAATTAAACAAAACATTTTTTGAGAAAACTATGAATTTAATTGCATCCATTTTTTTCATTTGCAGATTCTTGTTTTCAAGATATCTTGCTACAAACTTTATAGAAAAATATTCCGAAAGGCTGAGATAAAATGATCGATGCCAGACGTGTTTTAAGTTGTAATGGTTTGAGATACCAGATGTAGTTTCTGCAGGATTCGATTAAAACCAAAAATCTAATTAAATTATTGAAATATAATAATAACCCCTTAATTCAGCGACCGTTATTTTTTTACAAGGAAAAGTTTTCAATATCGGCCACGATAAAGACTAGATTTACTCATTTATTTTAAGAATTACTTGGATTTTTAGTTTCTTACGTACAAGCTCTTTTGAGCGATTTTTTTACCCCATCTTTCCCTACACAAGCACATAGTACAGATTTTATTTGTATCTTTCGTTCATACATGATTTTCCTATTACAAATTGCGTATCATTTTGGATCTCTAGATTAAGAAGCATGATATGAGTTTCCACGATAAAGAGGAAAAAAATAGAAAATAGAAAATAACGAACTCATCCCTTTCGCCATTTCTGCCATAAAACTCGTGAGGTAGATTCGAAGAAGAAAGGAGAAAGGACATCCAATGTGCCGAGTCCTTCAATGTGTTCTGCTTTAATTCCGGGCATGTATATGTGCACATATGTGCAGAACGTTCAGGACCTCTACCCCCCCCCCCCCCCCCCAAGTCCCCGCCATACTTCATGTATGGCAAGGGAGATCGCGGATCAGACACTGTCGCTAGCTTTCATCAAGGATTATCCTCTCTTTCTGATTCTCTCTGTCTCTTCCGTTCTCCTCCGTCCACGTCTGTCCTCCTCCACTGGCGCCCTTCTGAAAAGTTAAACATCCCCTTACACATCCCAGCGTAGCTGCTGGTGATTAGTGCCGCGTCCCCTTCCATATGACAGTTTTCATTTACGAGGGACAAAGGTATGCCTTTTTCAACGAGCCGGTAATCAACGAAAAATCCCTGGACATCATTAACGTCCCCAAATTCTTCTATACACTTCAGGAACAAAGAGGTCTGACACTTCGTGCATGATCTATCTGTAGGTACTATGCAATTTTTGGCATCTTATGACAGTATTATGTTGCGTGAAATCCAATTTTCTCGTTCCTTTCCTTCTCTCTCAACTTAGAAATATTGTTCAAGCTGGTTGTCCTCGCCGTATTGCCATACATGGGTCTTTTATAATTCTAAGAGCCAAATCTTACAGTAAACTCCGTCTGGAGCTCAGAATGCAAAACAGTTAGCTGATCCTCGACCTTTGTCTGTAACATCTTGACAATAAAGACGATATTATTATTATTATTACTCTTTTACTTGTCGTATTTCTCAAGAAAGAACAGAGGGGCTTCAGGGAGATACGATGAGACTCTGCTTTGACGTTATACCCCAGCAATATCAATCTGCTCGTAAATGTCTCTCAGCCACACCGATGTTCTTACGTAGCGTCAGTACAGGATGTATTCGGTTGGTTTTATGGGAAGGAGAATAAATTTGAAGAGCCCAAGTTAAAAGACGTAACGTATTTTTTGTTTTATTGAGATGATAATGATACATAAAACATTGTTTATATACGACAATGAACAAATAACTTTTGTCTAGAGGTAATAATAAATTAATGCGATTATAATATTGGGAAAGGGAACTGCGAGAGTGGCAGCCATCCTTATCGTGGAAGAAGCTGCTGAATCTCGTGCCGAGTTCGAATTTGATACCTTCATCCTTTAAACTTTCTAAATCTCTTCCTTTTTCACTATCACTGGTTTACACCTATACTTATGTAGTATACTGCAACCTTTTTATCGTTCTTTTTATTTCTCAGTTCGTAGCACGTTGCTTGGCATAAATTTAGATACGCTTTACAAATTTAGTGTATTGAATGGAGTAGCGACTAGCGAGTACGGTAAGTGTATAAGTATCATCTGGAAAATATTCTTGACTAGCAGACCGACTCGTTTGTCTGTGAAGGGTGAAATGTTTAAGGGAGAAAGAATTTATGCAGATAAGTGTGGTAAAGGGACTAGCTGGGTGGTAGGCTGATTGATTGGCTACTGAGACAGGTAGAGCTCATAAAATTCCAAGAGTCCCTCGGTTGACGTCCGATCACTTATCAATGAGTAAACTTTCGTTAGAAATCGAGCAATTCGACCAATAGTCCTTATTATCCCGTTTATTGAAAGTTCCTTTATTTCTTAAATTTCTCACGGGGCCACAGAATTTGGCTAGACCCGAGGAATATGGTAAGTGTGTCGAATCGAGACTAAATGTGACACTCAAAAAAGGAAGGCTTAAAGAATGTCGCGCGTAACGCGACGCCTTGCATGGTCCTGGGAACGAAAGGGTGCTTCCTTAATGTTTATTTAAAATTATCAAGCATCGTGTAATATATCTTTTTCTCTAAGCCTAGTCGTTAAGCTACCCTCCTGCCCACAGGACCTGCTACCAATTCTCCTCGCTATCATCGTATTTTATATATACATTTTATATGTTGAACTCCTCTTTCTTTTTTGATACGTCTGTCTATTTTGCAAACATACACTTTCAATGGAAATTGTAAACTTTTTTGTAGCGTCTTTGGGATTTCGACATTGCGTATCTCGCAGCATCCTTGAATTTTTTTTATGGTTGTCATTGTTACTCTTGGAGTTATGTTATCGTGTCCCCTTTCTTGCTTTTTTGTTCTCAAGGTTTTTTGAACATGCACACATACACACACACACACACACACACACGCACTCTTTCTCTCTCTTTTTCTCTTTCTTTTAAGATATCCTAATCGGATAGGATTTACTGATGGGAAGGGGAGGGGATGATTCAAGCTATATACAGACGGGTGTATTCCTCAAAGAGGTCGATATGTCTCATTGGTGGCATTGGTGTAGAACTCCCCTGTACGGGAAGACCATTTTATAACTAACAGTTTAGCTTATTCTTTGGCGGACACGGATCCATTGGTTAAAGCCACAACCACGGTGGGTTCGGAATTTTCTCTGGAGATTGAGTTCGAGCTCCGTTCTAGGGACGAGTCCTGAAACAAAAAAGAAAAGAGCAATGTATATTAGTTTGATTCTTTTTGAGAAACATGTAAAAAATACAATCGCAGCGAACAGGAGACGTTTATGGAACGTGAGTGAATAGGAATAGTGGAGACTGGGTCCAGTTTAAGAAGTTTCTCCTTGAATCCAAGCATTGTCCTCGTTCAAGGAGGCTGAAAGTGCCGTTTCCTTCTTTTTAGTCTGAATTGTTGCTGATTTACACTTTAGCCTGAATGCCTAGTAATTGAAGCACTTTTTCTCATTTTAGGAACACTCGATGAAATAGCATGAAAGTCCTCGATCGCACAACGTTCCCTGATTTCTATAACTAGGGATGATTGGTAGACTTGGATATTCAGATATTTCTTTCTTCTATCATATTCTCTTAGCCTCATGTGAAGTATATTTTATTATTTTCCTGTTATGAGTTTCACGTATGTCGAAATAAAAGGGGTATATCAAGACAAACGGGGTTGCTATGAGACACGATTGACTGAACCATACTAAAGCATCTGATATATTCACCGGTTTCCCAATTTTTTTTTAAGTGATCATTGCATAGTACATTTGCATATATTTCTCATGGCCTTGCTTACAAATAAAAAGTTAGTAAGTAGGTACAGTCAAAGCGGCTAAAAGGTAAATCGGATGTCCGTTGATTGAGGTAAACGATACCGGTTCCTAGTAAATTGCTTCCTGGTCGAAATCTCATTGATGAGACAGAGGGTTTCCGGATTGGAAGTGTCCCTTTCGTCATTAGAGCTGAAATAGTCCTCGAGGATGTCTATTTACAAGAATCCAGTTTACCGCAGAGGCTAAAATCCTAGTGCTACGCTAGTCCTAATTCTAATAGTAACTATACTTCCGACCTTATTTAACTCTGGTTCTACGGAGTTCTGATACTGACGTAGACTATCACGATGTGACTTGGACATCTTATACAATAAAAATTAAATCTGTAGTATAAAATCATAAACGTTATACCTTCATACTAGAAATATCAAATTATAAAGCAGACGAAATGTCATTACTAAATAAATTTCATTACAGAAACTAAAGTTATTAAAACTTCAAATAACCAAATACACAGACTGGCAAGAATAAGGTTAACATAGATTTTAGGGCGGTGAATTAAGGAGCCGCGAGCTTCATCTTATCAAAATCATAGGTTATTTATTATCTTCGCTAGTAAACCTCTTCTGCTGAACTAAGGGAGTTTTCAGTGTTTATGTTACTTACAGTGCATACATGTATACAGGGTGTTCCGAAATTACCTGACCAACGGGGTATGGCGGTGTTCGGAAGGCACCACTGATCACAAAAATGACCTTCCTTTTCTCCGGAAGGTCATAGTTTTCAAATGGGAGCAGGTCAAAGTTGACCAATCAGAGCGAAGCATCAACAGAAACGTAGGCACCTACGAACTCTGAGTTTT
>JARQTI010000478.1:86723-98326 GCA_030142655.1 Trachelus tabidus
GGTGCCTACGTTTCTGTTGATGCTTCGCTCTGATTGGTCAACTTTGACTTGCTCCCATTTAAAAACTAAGAGCTTCCAGACAAAACGAAGGTCATTTTCGTGATCAGTGGTGCCTTCCGAACACCGCCATACCTCGTTGGTCAGGTAATTTCGGAACACCCTGTATAAAGAAGACTATAATTCTCTTAGACTTTCTTTTCGCTTCAACCCTGATATTATCTGTGTTATAGAACTCAGTATTACAATAATCAATCTGGCTCATATGCTGTGACCCTCTAGATCTCTAACGCTAACAATATTTTTATCAGAATATCAGAAACTGCAATGGAGTCGAAGGGGCGAGGTACAGAAAGCGAATAAAAGCTTCCGGAAGCGTGTGGGATTATATTAATAAATGCTATTACGTGTTTACTTGATTATTGTGAGATTGATTATGTGCTTGGGGTTGCGAAAGATAATCATGCCATGTTTCTAATGGTCGAAGTGAAGCCATCTCTCTGTAGACTAATCAAACTCCGACCTTCGTCTTTTGAAAGCAATTACTTTATCGGTAAACTACTTGTATAAGGATAAGAGAATTTTTGATATACCATTCCATGTCTCTTCAAATAGCTCTAAGTTTGATGAGAATTCTCTACTCTCTGCGCGCTAATTAAATATACGCAGCTGTCGAAAATGTCTCTAGCGCCAAAGATTCTTTTTAGTCGCGCTGGAGAGTGTTTCGTTAGGCAGCGGTTTCCTTTTATTAAGTTAATTGTATTAAATAATGAATTGCATTTCGAGGGTTTCGCTACGGGTTGAATTAAATTTCACGGAACTTCAGAGTGAGATGAAATCCTTTAGAAGGTCCTTCTTTCTATAGTTTGTGCTAGACGACTTACAATGCTGAGAGCGTGCATGATACAGGCTTGGGCTGTGTTCTCTACATCCGTCAATTCGTCGCAATCCTCGTGGTCTGATCCGTTGATTCCTGATTGCATTTTTATGGGCGAGGATACGCCTTCGTTGTCCGTCGATTTGCCACTGTCAGGGGATGGTAGAAGCTCATGTCCATCGAGGTCTTCCTCTTCGACGCGTTCCTCACTGTCCGAAGCCTTAATCTCCTGCATAGTAAAAAATGCAAGAAGCATTAAATGGGGTCTCACCTAAAAGCACAGGTATGCATATAACTACACACGATTGTCATTAACGATTACTTATAGCCGTAAACAAACGCTTTGCCTGATTACGCATACCACCCTGTAGGTGAGAGAGTCGAGCTTTAAAGGAGCTCAAAGTAAAGTGTCATTTCTCTTTAAGCCTGGGCGATCAGCGAGCCAAGGTTTGAGTTTAATTGATTAGTGGTGCTTTCGTGTATTTTGAAAGGCGATACCTCCCGAGAGGTCGATGCTTCCTGCAACCATAGAATAAGACCATGCTGAGAGTCACTAGTCTTTGGTTGGTACACATTCAATTCTCTGCTGTCAATTCCTACCATTAAAGGGAACAGAAACGCTTTAACTAATGTCCAACAATTCTGGTAATAGACTGTCTCCTCGTTAATTCTCTTGCCTTAGGGGGATGCTCTTCCTGTAGGTACGTAGAGCGAGTTAAAATCTGCGGTTTGTATTCACATCTCGCGTTTTAGATCGTTTTTAACAACCCTGAGTCACATGAGTATTTTACCCAAAGTTTCAGCCGTGAAATAATATTTATTTACTTGTTACTCAAAAATATTGGATAAATGAAGAACTTTATGCTACAAATACTTAGGAATAAATTATATAGATTTTTGAACATCAGCAAAATGTTCTCTTATAAATAATATGCTATTCTCATTAACACCTTTCGAAGAAATGACTTAGGAAGGTTATCGAAAACCCGCCCAACAATCAATCGATAGTCATTCTTTTGTAGAATGCTATCCTTCGATTGGGTTTTAAGTCGCCTTTAATTAAAAGTGTTCGTAAAAGTAAGATCTAAACAAGGATCTTAGTATTTTTCGCATTATTACCACAATGTGGGCCCTTGCCATCTTTGAAGCAAACTTAATTAAGTATTATTATATTGATCGCAACTCCTTGCTATTAATCATTTACATTGCTTAATACAAGCAACAGCATTGACATTGCGAGTAGTTATCACAGTGTTGAACGTTTTCCACATGTATTAGGGTGATGAAAAGGAGAAAGAGGATCTGAAAAATAGAAGGCGAGAGAAAGATAGAACGTCTTTCCTTTTGATCTCCTTTTGCAAATGGCATAGACCTAATAGCCTCGGCAACGGGACAATGGCAATTATTCGAAACAAAGCAGCGTCCTGGAAAATAATTACGCGCGCGACTTTCTCCCTATCTCTTTTGGGCCTTTCCTCGATGAACTGCCGTCCTATTCTCTTTTTAGATCTCCTGGCTTTTGGTTCCCATCGCTGCGTGCCATTTTCTGGCTTGACTTTTCGATCTACTTTCTCCCCTGCCCTTTGTCAGAATCCCGATTGCAGCTGCTCAAATCACAGTTCTATCCACCTCAACCTACGTCTCTTGATCTCAGGGGCGAGGGGCAAGATAGACAGGAAAAACGGCCAAGATTTTTGTCTAAAGAAGGCGAGATTAATCCGCACTAGAGATTCTCCGAGAAAAATGTCGAAATCTAAATGAAAAGCGTTCGAGGAGCTAACCCAGATTTTATGCATCGTCTCGCCGACGAACAATTTGCTCGGGACGTCCTCTATAAGATCCGACTCAGATAGGAGATAGGAGTAAATTAAATGCGCAGGGAATTCATTACCGCTCGAGGATAAGAACCAGGAATTCGTTTCTTCCTCGACGTTGAGCGTTCCAATAGAGTTCTAGTGCTTTGGAGTTTCACGACGAGGAAAACGGAGGATCAGCAAATCTGGCATTAAAATATATTCAGTCGGCGAACTGTGCCTACTGACTAACATTTATCTTGCTCATCGCTTTTGTCAGTCATTTTATCTTCCTGGGTTCTATAGCCTGTCGCCCTGTCGATTACCTTAATTAACAGAAATTTTCACCAATTGAAATACTTGAAATATCCAAGAGAGTACCTTTTCTCGCAATAAGTCAAAACTTAACAAGTCACTTCGATACGACTATTCTCCAATGAGCATATTGCTCTAATACCATTGCATAGCTGTGACTCGATTTAAACTGAAATATTTATGGCTGCGTCAAGTCAGAAACTATCGTACTAGTGAACTGCTAAACTGGCAGGCCCTCGAGAATTATCAGTTAGGAAGCCAAGAGACCAATCCCGATTTAATCGATTCTCCCTGAAGGCTAGAAGCTAGTGTAATGTACCATCGGAGTACTTGCTGCACTTTGGAATGAAGTAATGTTTGCTAGATTCATAACAGGATTTTCTCTGCGAGGTTGAGTGTAACGTGACAGTAGATGATACGAGAGGACAAGAGATAGGAGTAGAGCAGAGTACACTAGACTCTAGCGGAGTAGAGTAAAGAAGAGAGGACCTGGCGACCTCACTACTGTCCCTGGCGACTGTTCCCACTGTTCCATCTATCACTGAATGGACAAGGCGAACCGTCACACGTGTTTCCCTATAGTCTCCGTGTAAAGTACAGGCACCTGTCGGCCTCTCATTAACTGATGGCTATGGTAATGTGGTTTCAAAGGGATAGAACAGGAAAGAATCGAATAAAAAAGGGGTAAAAGTTGTTTGTAGTTTGTAGACTAGTTGGAGGTAATATGGCAGTGACACTCTAGTATCTACTACCGGGAAGACTTGAATGATGTTGAGATATTTTCCCGTATACACTTTTATTTTTGGTTACGTTAACAGTAATGTATATATATATATACGGTTAAGTCTTCTCGTCTTATCCACTATCTCTCCTTTTAGAAGTGCTTTCCATATAACTTCAACTAGTTTGTATTCACCATTTTTCGAGCGTACTCAGCTAATTTCAACTCCTGTTTGAAAAATGTGAAATATTCTTCAGGTCACAAAAAATTCGACTATATACTCCGGTATTACAAACTCTTGATTCCTCTTCCTATCCGCTTTCATAATTAGGTTTTATGTTCTCCTTCCTGCTTTTTCTTCTATTCCACTATACTACTTTGCTTCGAACATAGCCCTGACTTTATCCCTATTATGACATATTCAGAGGACTTTTAGAGGACTTAGGACATCTGACGACAAAATGGCCATCGATGATGTTCAGGAGATTCCATAGCCGTCGTCTCCACAACGCATGACTGTGATACTGGAATACTGGAGGACCCCTTGATGGGGCATTTTCACGTTCTACTAGCTATCAAATCAGTGTGCCAGATCTCTCTGCCTCTTCTATCGACTTGGTCTCGTAAATGTCCCTCGGGGATCATTGGACGAGCTACTGTCTTCGTTGGATCTTGGGTACCGCAAATTTTGCAAGTCGCTTGCTAAACTACCGACATTAAGAGTAGACTAAGGGGATTTAGGTTAAAAGCACCGGGAAGTGAGAAGTGGGAAACGAACAAAGGACGAAGCTTTCATTTCGTAATGGACTTCTAGTTCTTCTTGACTTGCACACTCATCGATTTAGTGTATTGCATGATTATAAATCTATTCACTCGTTGATTTTTAGCATCTCTAGGTGATTCTCTAGCACAAGCTGGCATGAATTGATATGAATATGAGGACTCGTGTTTAACATCCATGTCAATAGTATCGATAATTAGGTTCCAAAACTTACTGCGGATAATAAAAATATTATTTTAAGCTTTTATCTATAAGCATGCAAGAGAGATACATCTACGGATGCAGTTTTAATAGTGAATTTTTAAACGTCCATCAAATGTCATTTCGAAAACGAACTACGAGTCCAACGTAGAGTTACCAACTCTTCACCATTGTGGTACTATGTGCTAACAATAATTGTATATGGCTATTTTCATTGGTGTCATACTTATTCTATATGCACAATCAACGTACTGTAGCTTGTCCCTTCTGACTTTTATGTGAGTAGCTAGAATAAAAATATATACAATTTATTTTCGCAGCTCTGAACTCCTGCCTTCATTCTGAATGAGCCCTAACATCCTCGGCCATCGAATTTGCTTCTTTCACGTCTTATGCTATTTCTGTTTGTTCCTTTTATTTAATTTGTAGTAATTTCTACACGAAAACAATTTTTTTTAGATATTACAACAAATATGAGTGATTTATGTAGTTTTCACCGGTAATTATGTAAATAAAATTCACTATATGTAATCATCTCTTGCATTTAACAGTAAATATGGCGACAAATGCGGTTGTCATGAGTCAATTTTACATTGAAAACATTTGTAAAAATTGCACTTGAAGTACACAGATATAGAAAATTGATTAAACTTTTAATATTGATTGAAATATTAGCAAATTTATTGTATATGTGGAAACGTTTAAAATATTTTAAAAAATTTCAATATATTAGCAAACTATTGCTACCATGACAAATTAGATACTTATTGTATTGTGAAATCACCTAGCAACACCTGGGATATGAAAGTATTGAAAATTCAAAATTTTGTTGATACAAGTAATTATACGAATATGTACGACAAGGCTTTCATACACTGAAAAGAAAAATACCTTGTAATTATAATATTATAATACTATAGAAGTTGCAAGAAGTTAGTTCGTTAGTATGAAGTATATGTGACAGTTTCGAATTCATTTAGCTTAGTATATTTATAAAAAAAAAATTGTATCGTTATTTGCCAGTAAAATTAATCTGTTCGAAAGTAAAGTCAACATCGAAAATATCTTAGCCTGCATTCACAACTCGCTCTTAAAGTAACTAACAGAGTCCCTTGTAGTTAAAAGTCACTAAGAAAAAATTTAAAAGCGCGCTATTAGCACTAAAAGCGAGTTCTGAATACGGGCTCTTATCTTTAACGAAATCAGCGTAAACATGCCTTCAATGTTATTACTGTCTGAAAAAGTAGTTTCAATCATCACCATTTTCTCCGTATAGGGTTGTCTCATATCGCGATCTAACGGTCTTAATCATTGTCTCGAAATTCGGGAAATTAGAGAAACCGCTTTTGGCTCCAGGTATGTAGGCAATTAAGTTCGTCTCACTGTTAGTAAATTCTCTATAATATTTTCCCGCAGTATTGATTAAGAGTAATACATTTTCGGCTGATTAATGACTCTGAGAGCAACTACTGCTCTAATAGCTTATTGGATGAAGACATTCCATTAACGCTAGTCTGACCTGTGATAATTGATTAGAGGAAAAGCTTTTCTCTCATAATGGCGCAGTTCTCGAACATTTTTTGATACCTTGGTGAATATCTGTTCCCTGAGTTTATACGATAATGTCTAGTGTCAAAATTTCAAATAAATAAATAGTGCCTATTTTCTTGCTATTTTTTGTACGATAATCATTAGCACATTCTACATTTTTTTATAGAATGTCTATTTTCGACACTAGTGAAGTGTAAGATTTTGCCAATTACCCCTTGTCTCCCGTTCATCGGCTCGAGCAATGTAGGTACGGTTCTTACTTTTTGCTTATCTTACCGCAAGCCTAGTAGTACAACATCGCTTTTTGCTTGATATCTATATTATTTTCCGTAATAATTTCTGTAATGTTGTCTGGTATTGTTTGTCCCACCTTTACTCAAATTATTTAACAGCGTTATATTTCGCTAAGTAGAATCCTTGAGAATGAATATTATTTCATGTTATTCTTGGTTACCTTTTACGATAACGTGTCGTCTTGATCCTCCGATATTATATTTTCCTCCGATACATATTTTTTCATGCATGGAGAACACTCTGGGTCAATGTGACAATGTTAATAAGTTTTTTTTAATGACATATCCGTGCCATGTCCGAAAGGATTTTAATATAATTCATTCTGGTACAATAACATTTTAAAGGCAACAATTGAATATCATTTTTCATAATATTATGATTTTAGATGCTTGACACTCGTGAGCTCAAATACATAAGTTGTATAAATTCACGTATCCAACAGACTCGGATTTCGTTCCCGTGTAGTTTTCGCTTTTGTACTTAGTGTAATGTTTTAAATGATTTATTGTATCCTTGGATTTTGATATTGCAAATATTTCAAGCGAGCCTATGAATGTCCATTATTTATTTTTAACAATTGCGAGTAGCACTTTTTCCCGCAACCGAGAGCGTTTATTAGCCATTCAATTCGTGATAAGGTTATCTTTGTATATTATCTGCGGAATTCACTAATTCAAGCGTTAATATAATTATTTCTTTCATTGTTTTGTTTTCTCTCCTTGCCTTCTTAAGCACCCTTGACACATCATATTTATATGTGTAGGCAGAGTTCGGAGTACTTTATTTCCGTTTAGTTGTCGCCGTTAATGGATTAATTTATGAAATGTATAAACTCGCATATATTTTATCGAATTATTCTTGTGAATTTGATATATTTATATTCTTGCGCCTATATTATTCTTAGGTGCAAGTAAAATGTTATGACATATTTCATTATTTCCTACCTCCGAATTCGTTTCCCCGTGTCCTCCTCTATTGCTTCGATTATTCGGCTATTGCTGTAATTTATATAGGGCTCTGTCCTTTCCCTTATTGTGTAAACTCGGCTTTAAGTAATACTGGAAACCAGATTGGCTGCCTTCATCACTATGTGTTCCATCTACGTTTGGATTTGTAACTTTGTGTTTTGAAAATGATTGCTAACTACTCCATGTTTGCCTTTTCTCCATGTATATGCATGACCCTTTTCATTTCAATTAGAGCACAAGCACGTTGATTGTACTTTCCTTTATTATTTGCTCTAACGCCTTCACTCCTTTAATCGCCCTTTTGAGTTCCGATGCTCTTCCAACTCTGCTAGCCAGAGTCAGGTATTTATTTTTGCATGATTGTGTTTCTACTGGAAACTGCATATGGCAATGTCAACGTTTAACAGTTCTGTTAGATTTAAAATAGGCGCGATTGAGACAGATTTTGAAGCAAAGTCTCGCAACTGAAGTTTTCTTTGATATTGCCTGGATTATAAATAGAATGTAGTAAATATATAAATACTAATTATTTTCATAAACTCAAAATCTAATGTATGTACTTGTAATATTAATCAAAAACTTAACGCGTCAATTCAATTCGGAAATGATTGTTTATTTAATAACTATAAACAAAATAATAGTTGTGTAAAACTGTTGCCCTAGGATTGATCAATGCTTGAGCACCTTTGTGTGGCTATAATGTTAATATTTTTTATCAATCGTCACCTGCTGGAAATGATAGATTAGGTTAAATGGAGAGGGACACGTACGACGTTAAGTCGTTCTTTGAAACGTATAGACGGGGCGATTTCATGAGAGGCATCAATATTGCTAAGCAGTGACTTGGTATAATCAAGCAGTAGCTACAAAACTTCACACGGTGGTTAAAGTTTTTTCGTTTTACGCGTACTTTTATAAACAGTATTATATAAGTTCTATTACTTATTCTATTTACCTTAACTATTATGCGTTCCATGAAGACGAATTCTTTAAGTCCGCAATCACTGATGATTTTGGAGTCTGTATTTTTTAATTTATCATTAGCGGGCCAGATGTGTGTTCCCTGAGTAATTTTTTGTGTTTTCATAGTTTGATTTATAGGCTATCTCGGTATGAATTTTAACATATGTAAAAATGGTCATATAGACCTCAAACTTTGTTCGTGCATCTAGTCATTGAGATAATACGCATCATTCGCTTCTGCTATCCGTTATCTAGGTAAAATTCGTTAACTGATAAAAATTACGCATTTAAAATTCCTGGTACCTTCTTCTGGAATAGCTACCGTTTAACTTATCTCACGAAGGAAAAAAATGGTTCGCGATGATTTATTCCGATTAGTAATTTTGTCCGTAAAATTGTATTGTTACACCGTATACTATGGCATAAAATTTAGTTACGTTATCTCAATTGTATATTGCCAACCTACCTTCAACCTATTGTTCACTACGTATATTCCATATTGAAATTTCTAATTCGGCTTGCTTTCAGCTACATTAAAATGCTTATGTATTATTAATATATATATATATATATATATATATATATATATATATATATAGACTTGTCCTTGGGCAGTTTCTAGGACATAGGCCACGCACAACAGTAAGTCAATGTGTTTAAAAAACAAAAGACTAAACCTTGGGACATGTGGCATTGAAATTCTAGCCTAATTTAACCTAACGAACTACTTCTTAGTCTATCACAACTCCGAGTGTCTATCAAAAAATTTTTTGGGGAAAATTCGATATGAGTGCCGCTTTATGGTCCTGAAAGTATACATTACGTATCGAAATTCTTTCAGACCCGTCCTGAAAAGCACCAAGTGTCCTAAAAACTGTCAATTCTAAAGACAAAAAGTCCTGAAAAATATCCTTTGACATGTATATACGTATATGTTATATGTATATATATATATACATATATACATATGTATATTAACATCTACAGGGTCAATAGTGATTAATGGCTGGGCTAGATCGTACGTTATCTATGAATTATTCAGTCATACGCAGGGTGAGAGTTAGGAGAGAGCATCACTGACGACAAGGAGAAGGGTGGGAGGAAATGAAGGAAGATTTGAGCAGGGTGGATCTACTGGTCTTCCTTAGGTAGTTCGATTGCACTCGGAGCATTATTAAAATATTGCGAATTCCATGGAAGTCGGGCGATGATTATGTCCGCTGCGGTCTCGAGAAATGCCATCGGTGGATTAGGAACTTTGTACCTCGGATCGTAGTGCTTATATTTGGTTGAACTTTGTACTAGTTCGCAGCCAGCGTAGAGTTTCTTTTCTGAGGTCTATTTATTAATTCCTTTCATTGCTTTTATTTCCCTCCCTTTTTCTATTAATTTTCCCATTATTTTTCTGGAATAGTCCCGCTGCTTGTTCCTGGTTTCTTAATGCGTTTCTGTTCACTTGAAAATGCGTGAAAAGTGGATTTTCCTTGTATTTTTAAATCTCCCAGAAGCGGTTCAAGTTCTTCATGTAAAGTCGGGCGTCGCTCGAGGTAATACATTTATGCGACTGCTCTTAAAAATAATCAAAGTTTCCTGCTGAGCGCCAGTACGCAATTTCTCAAAGCTATTACCGGGAAGCAAGACTCTTAACTTTAATCAGGACGACACTCCTCTCATTCAGCTTGCTTTTGGCTGGTTGGCTGATTACCTACGTAATCGTTCAGAGTCTTTAGAGTATCTTTAACTTAAGGTGTGTCGTTATTTTGTATACTTTACGTACCTGAAGATCGTGGGGTGAAGGCGAGGATTCTTCCTTAGCATGTTGACTGGGACTTTGGGGTGGACTCTGCGTCGTTCTGGGACTCTGAGGTCGTGTTCCCAGTTCATATATGTTAATCATGTGAGCGGCCTGTGCATGGACCATGAGTTCCCACGCTGAGGGAAAGGCGTCCTTGCAGAGGACGCAGAGTAGCGACGCCGTGGAGTCTCCTGTGGAAGAGGAGCCTTCGTCAGCGCTCAGTTCTTCGCCCTTCTCCCCTTTGGAAAATGTCCACTTACGACACTTACGAGGCGTGGCACCGTTGAACGTATGACACTTGCACGTAAATCGCAGCTTACAGTAATTCCGCTTGTGCTCCAGTAACTCTCCCAGGTCAGTGAACATTTCCCGACAGTTGCCGCATATCAGAATATCCGGGTTACCTGAACAAAAATCAGAATGTTCTATCAGATTCCATGATGATGTAATTTCATAAGATTTTTATCTTAAAATCATGCTCTCCAAATACTCTACGTTAAGTATTATTGTCCCAAATCGCTATCAAAAAGTTATAGTATACTGCATTATTTCATGCACACCCTATCGTTTTCCTAATCGACAAGAGTATTTAGAACTACTTCGTACTACGGTGTTAAAGTGTCCACGGATGATTTTTTTCGTTAAAAGTTAAGCACATGCATAAACTCGTTGGAATATCTAACCTACTCAAAATATTTGTTAATTCTTGAAATGTCTATTTCTAGATGTTCGAAAGATTAACCAGGATTTTCAATTCAAATTAGAACTTCAAAATTTGCCAATTTGGAGGGAATCAGCTCAACGTCTTTAAGATAAGATATTCGCAGAATTTCGTACTTCCATTGTACTCGGTATATTAGAATCTGAATAAGCCGTAACGACGCAAAGATCGTTACTCGCACCAACAAGTGAGACAACAGATAAAGTATTATAAATTTGGCGTTAGGCTATTTTGGAGACAATTTCATTTACGCATTGGCTATTTTGAGGAAATGTGGCTGTTTTGAGGTCTGTTTTCAGAGAATTTTCAACGTAACAGCTTTTTTGAGGACCATACAGCGTGGGGTCACAACAAATTTTTTTAAATATGTTCAATGTCAGGCACAATTGTGATTAGCTTAGAAAATGTTTCCTCAGGTTAAGATAGGACAGACTTCAAATGCTGTGATATCCCAATGTAGTAGTTAAAAAACATACATCAACTCGCTAATGAGAATGCCCCTTTATTTTTTCTGTCCTCAAACTATACGATCGTCAAGTTTATATATACATATATTTTTTAAGAAGGGTAGTTTTCAGGACTTTTTGTCTTGAGTATTGGCAGTTTTGAGGACACTTGGTGTTTGT
>JARQTI010000478.1:103646-186585 GCA_030142655.1 Trachelus tabidus
ATGCGTTTATTCATATGGATAAGTACATCATTACTTCATTTTTAATGTCACGATGACTTTTATCGTAGAGAAATTTGTTTCTCTAACGATATCGATAATGACCTCGTCTATAGAGTTGGTAATGACAAATGACAGGTAATGACATTTCACGCATTAAAATATTAGCGGGGCAATTGTTTCTTTACGTGAATACGTAACGAAAAAACAATAAAAAAAAACTAGAGAGCTAACGTGAATTTGAATCCACCCTCGAAACTTTAATTCAGTGTAATTCAAAATCGGTGAGGGTAAAAAGGAAAGTAACATGGATGCAAATTTTAGTAAAAGGTTAGTGAATGACGTGAAAAAGAAAATTTTTGAAAATCCTAACATGAGTAAGCGGGGAAACTCTGACAGATCAGATTTTTATCGAGAAGCGTGTCTGTCGCTATTTCGTTCGCATGACAGATTGTCCGGATATTAAAACGTATATCAAGCCACGACTCGCCACTCTCTGCTCTCTTTCTCTCTCATTCTCTCCTCTTCTCTCTTCTGCTGTGGCACTGCAGTACATATTCTCTCTTTCTTCCGCTCTTTCTCTATCTGTCTCTCGACACTCTCCTCTCTCGACTCTCGGGAGTAACCGGTTGGCCGAGCAGCCACACGGACACGCGCCTCTCACCATAGCTTTGTTAATTACTAGTTATCACGTTGCAATCGGCTGCCAGGATATTTGTCTAGCTGAAAAAGTAATTGCTATTGATTGGTACACCCTCCGTGCTCGCTTAATGAGAAGGGAACAATGTGACGATTTCGTTGCAATTTTTTCAAATAGTCAATCAAATTTTCATCGTACATACACGTAAAGTCAATTTGCCGAAGCGTTGAGACATTTGTGGAGCATTAAGCGTCGAGTGTGCACTATCCAGTGGTGTGTATAATAGGGTAGCATAGAATGCCAAGTGACGCAAGGATAAGTGAGTCATAGTCGCGTTCCTGGGAAATGTTGCCAAGGCGTATTCGTACTCGAGCGGGGGCCATTCTTCGAATCGAAGAAAGCGTTCTGGGTCAGTCTATATATAAGCGCCGTTATTTTACGATGTCTTAAAGTATTACGAGTGGTATGGTGGTCGGAAATAGAAAAATATAAATAGCAAGGAGCGTGTATGCGAAATCGAATATGTGTAGACGGGGGCATTAATAACGTTGCAAAATTCTTAGCCCGCTGCCCGCCATCCGCCCGACTCGGGCAGCTGTTCCGACGCGTTCGCGTGCCGTTTTGCATCCGGCAACATGTCGTCCCTCTTGTCTCCTCCCCTCTCCTCACCCATCTATGCATCCATTCTTCTGTTCCTCATTCCTACTTATTCTTCCTGGCTCTATCTCCATCCATAGTTGAATCCATGATGCGATATTTCTCTCAAATCAAATTTTCCACAGTTTTTGGAAAATAATTGCAAGTTGGATATACATTTTGATATGCCCTCGAAATATAAAGTCTTTCTGTACTCATATTCTCCTACCTCCACCCCCCCCTCTCTCTCTCCCTTTCTCTCTCTAATCTGGGATCTAAACTACGAATTTTACGCAGCATTAATGGAAAAATGTCATCATACATGAGATGTCTAGTGTGCAAAACAATAATCGTTCCAATATGTGAATACTGTGCGAAAATAATGTTAGGAATGGGGGAAATGGATTTGTAATATTCGCAAAAGCTATAGCACAAGGGAATGGGAATTACTTAGACGTAGTAACGTTGCAAGAATAAAGGATATGATTGAAGGACTAAAAAAGGTAAAATGGAATATAATATATGTATGATTGTTTACAAAATAGGAAATAGGGTTTTCTCTATATTTATCAAATCAAAATTAGGCCAAAATAGATAAGAAACTAAACAAAGAAGTTATATCTATTTAAGGCATTCGTATGATTTAGAGGCCTAAAAAAAGGTGATTTTCGGCGATTTTTTTTATAGGGAGAGAAACGTCTTAAAATTTTTAGTGTAATTTAAAGTACGTTTGTAAAGAAAAAAAAATTTTTATATCATCAAATTATCGCAAAACGGCGGAGTTATTAGCTGACCATTGAAGCGCCTCGCTGCTGGAGTCTCAAATTGACGGGAAAGATGGTGTGCATAATTTTTGTACGAAACATAAAAACCAAAATTATTTGTAATTGAAATATGTTTTTATTATCGATATACCAAAAATCCCAGAAAAAACCGTAAAATCATATTAATTTTCGAGCTTCAACAAAAAAAGTGACGATTTTTACACAAATTTTTTTCTTTATTTGTGCAATAAAAAACTTTCAAAATGGCTTTTTTTATTAAACTTTGATTTGGGTCGATAGGTCAAATAGTTTTTTTTTTGCTATCACGCCCGCCAATTTGGAAAAATCACAAAAACGAGATTTCGAGAAAACGCGCTTTAAAATTCTCGGTCGGAAAAATATGTTACTGGTAACTTACACACATCTACTCGACGCTTACCTGTTCTCAGATCTGTATCTTCCAAAATAATTCGAGTTTACTTCTAAAACTTTAAGAACATACTTTTCAATAGTTAAGCCATCGATTAAAGAGGAAAACAAACGATTTTTTTGATCCTCTAAACCAGACGACTGCCTTAAGCAAGTGTAAGACGAGTGAAGAACAGAAAATGTTATAACTATATATATGTTATAATGTTACGGATTTAAAACATACACGGAGAGACATTTGTAGCAAACTTTACGATAAAATGTCTCAACAGAAAGTCTGAGAAAAATGTTTCATAATGAAATTTCAGTCTTAGTATATTAAATCTTATTACAAGGCACATACCAGTTAACGAAATGTAACACGCTGAATTTTACTAAGGAATGTCACTAGTTTTAAAATAGAAGAACTATGTCGGTCAAGAGCTAATTTACTATGTCTACAGTTCAAATTTATTTTTGTTGTTTATTTGCACTACTTCTTAGCATTTATTTTAATCGAATCCTCGTCAAATCAGTTGTTAATCATTGGTAAGGTATGCTCCAATGCAAATTAATATTTCTTTGCCTCACAACAAAATAACGACTAGCATACATGAACTGTTCCACCCATGTGGTTATTCGCGCACTCGGCAAATCGATCTACTGTAACTCCTTTGTTTAATTATCGGTAAAGAATAGGTTACAAAGTTAATTTTATTAAATTGTGACAGTATCATTTTATAATTAAGGTCCTAAGAAACATCCACGATTTAAAATTTTTTTAAGAATAATAACATTATGTAACGTGCCGCGGAAATGAGTGACTCGTGTGTGGGGTTACAGAATTTTGAAAACAACGATCAGGATTTTCGGATAAAATTATTGCTGAATACTATTGGCTCATCAAAAAATGGTAAAGATCTACATTTCGTATGAACAATTCCTATCTTGAAAGCTCGAAATCATGCCGTCAAATGCTATACATGTAATGTAGTAATCTGCTAATGATAAAAAACAAAATTGAACTATGCTGACCACAAAACTATAATCATTTTCCTTTAGATCCGGTAAAACTTATTAATTGTAAGTACATTCACTGTCAAAATTATTATATGTGCATAGTTATGTTTAGAGAGGTCCAATGTTATTTTTGCTTATATGCAACTTCACAATGTCACCGTAGTAAACTTTTATAGGAACATGTTGAATAATATCGTAAAAGTATTAAATGCGACTGCATCCATATCAAATTTGTTATTATTCCAGAATTAAATTTACTTTCATGATTTACTAATTTCTGTACTCAACAAATTACTACGTGTCACTTACAAAGGTAACCATTTACATAGTACTAATGAAATTAAAGCTTAACGAATTCAGGTACAATTTCAATCTGATTCTCGATCATGATGGTGCCATAGTAAATTGTATACAAATTTTTCTCTGTGTATATAGCGCGAGTAAAATCCGAGTAGTTTTATTATTAATATGAATATATTTGAATACGGACGGCAGTACAATATATCAGAGAAGACATTGAGGGAAAACAGATATTAGTTAATAAGTTAATAGGTAAAAAAATCTTAGAGTGGAAGTGGTATAAGAGGAATTCTAATTTGCATTGCATAAAGTAGGTTATGTATGTATCCTGAAGTGGGTCACTGTCACTTACTGCATACACATGTATATGTAATGTACTATAGTAGCTGACAAAGCCAATAAACTTCATTAATTCATCTATTCTATCTCTCTCTGCCTCTCTGTCTCTGTTCTTTTATACTTTCTGTTTTTCTTAGTAGGGAGATTGGCAATTTCGTGCAGCGACTCCTCTTCCGTGTTCTGTAAAAGGGAAGGAGGGGGGGGGGGACTGCCGAGGGGAATCGTGCGAAAAAGACAAAAGTCCCGTAAATATTGGGAATGCGCGAGTTCCCTGGTATTCTAGCTGGCATGGAATTCGTTTAAGGGAATAGAAGGGAAAAAGGGGGAGGAAAAAGAAATCTCTCAGCGTGACTTGGTTCGCCTTAACTCCTTCTTTGGAGGCATTCCAATCATTTATTCACATTTTCCCATAATCCCCGAAGTGAGCTTAAGCCCGCCAGAAGATTGGATCTTGGTGGGAGTTAAATTGGGACACGATAAAGTCGGAACGTCAAACCCTTGATTAATTCCGCGTCTGTCGGCGTAATCCTCGGCAAAACAGGCGCCAGTTAAAATCCAAAAGAACCAGTTCTCACAGCCCCCCCATCGATCCTCCATGTCGTAGGTACTCTTGCTTCTCTGCTTTTCCGACTTAGTTCTCTGAATTTCCCTCCACCTACTCTTCGAACGACTCCTGTCTCATAAACTTACGTTAAATTTGCGACGTGCTACCACCAATCATTCCGAGCTGTTTCTCAAAGGAATATTGATTCCTAAATGTCAGATCTGGCATTTTCTTGAGCAAATTTATTGCGTGTCGGACGTCAATAATGCTGATATAATTTCATTTGTATACGTTATAAAATTTGGAATTCACTGGAGGGTGCTATGCGAAAACAGTTACGTAATTATTCATGCAAAGCAGCCTTACGGGCGTCATTTGAATGTGGTTATCTTGGAAATATCTCAAACGATTTTACTGTTTCTCTTCAATTCAGACAATCGTCTCACCTTCCGAGTTAATCTGAGCAAGGGTGCTGGATTATGAATTCTGGTCGGTCTTGCCGAAAGGAGCGAATTCAATTGGTCAGCAGTCTTGCGACGTCGGGGAAGACGAGCGAATCAGACAAGCAGTGATTAATTTGCTATATTGAAATCCCGAAGGGAAAAGGTATGAAGGAAAGGAACGAAGGGAGGCTGGATATGATTGGGCGATCGGAAAGGGTATAGGAGGATCAGGAGGTTCGAGGATGGACGGCTGACTGACATTTGATTTCTATTCCTATTCGGATTCGGACTCCAACTGATATTTCTGAAGCTGCGAAAAGCCTGCAGTCAGCCATCCCTAAAAGATTCTGCCATTTTAACGGTAAAAAGGTGAAATGGCGAAACGGTGAAAGGACCAAAGCTATCCCTCAGAACAGGGACCCGTGAACAAGTTTCGAGAAAATAAGGGTAGAGCGTGCGTCGTGGTGGTTCGAAGAGAGTGAAGGAATCTCATGGGACATCATTTCGGGTTTAGCTCGAATGGGCTTCAGCGGGTCGCCATCCGAGATCTTTTCTATCCCGGCGGACTGTCAAGATGCTGATGACGAGATAGAAATACATTACCTCGGCTCCAACTTTCACGCTGAAAACTCATCTGGATTACTCGCGAGGCTCTCAAATCTCAAATCCCAAAGACCAAGACGAGTCTGTTAACTCATTGATCAATCGTGAAATCGTACCGCTGAATGCACGAAAGGCCTAGGTCAGAGTCCTTTTAACGTTTATCTTCCTTTCCGCTGGTCCGTCGGTTGACTAATGTAACCCTACAGATCGCTAAGAGCCTAGGAACTTTGTATTGTACTTTTCATATTTTGCATAGCAAATAGTGTGCCTGACAATATCTCAAGGGAAAGGACAAAATCGGTTCTAACATGCGACGATAACAGGGGTCAAAATATTCCCCCTGTGCGTGTGTTAATATTTCTTGTAATTAAAAGAGCCGATATGTTAATGTCGCTATCGCAGGAGAGTAGCGCGATGCGTGCTCTGAATATGTAAGAGTTTCTCGGGGGGTCTCAGCTTAAACCCATAAGAAGAACTTTACTTGCCCCCTTGACTCACTCACACTCTTTCTCTCTCATTCTCTTGCTTCTCTCTTGCTTCTTTGCTCTTTCCCCGCTACCTATATACCTGTTGCTTAGACGAGCATTTCCATGCTTTCTCGTCTACTCTAGCACATTTTCCCTTTGTGCCTCTTATTTTGTTTGCCACTTTAGAATTACATGGTACACCGCATATGCGCTTTAGCGTTTCTAGTCGTCGATATGAGGTAATACCGTAGAGTATTTTGAGAGTCAGCCACTTGCCTTCATTCTGATTGGATAATCGGTTTAATTCGGAAGTCTGTGAAACGTAGTTACGTATCACATTTTCTATTCTCATACTGATGCATTTCGCTGACTAAATACAATGTTTGCATTGACTTGTGCAGCAGTGAAAGAAAAAATGAAAATAGAGAGACAACATGTCATATTAAAATAACGACTTTGGCAATCGGATTAAACCTTGAATGTTGCTGTATAGATATAGAAACAAACGAGAGAAGGCTTTGTGCAAATAATTAGTTTGCATAACTAAAGCCAACTGGAGTGAACGACCCTTTACCGACGCTTAATATTATCCTGAATATATCGTAATACTTGACTAATGAACGGCGGTAACGATCGCGTAAATTCGAATAACGAGTGTCCCAGTGATTTCATTGATATCGGCAACTGCAGTCGACCGCGCACACGAGCTTCATATATTCGGATTTTGTCGAATTGTCTACGGGGTGAGAATGTGTTTCTAGTATTTAGATTCTCTTTCAAACAGGGTTTGCCTTGCGGCCAAAGAAGTGTGACCGGCATGCTACCCTGGTTTCTCCCTAAGCAAAACAAGTGCGTGCCGCATAAACGGTTCTTTGAATTTTATCGCTGTTCCTTGACTTAGTGCATAATGCATACAGAGGGAAGGTCTTTGCATATTTACAAGGCTGAGAAAAAGAAAAAAAAGAGAGATGGAAGACTGTAAGGCCTCTTGATAACAGAGTACGTTCCCAAATACGATAATGTCCTCTGGGATATGCAATCTCTGTACTGGGTATAATTGCCGTTTACCGGGAATAGTTGGAGGCGTAGAGCAATGTTCAATATGATATCGGTGTGCCGGATATCTCGAATCCGTGCACTTAATATGTGTCGGTGGGATTAGGCACTGGACCCCCACCTGCATCCCGACATCCCAGGAACCCGGCGACGTGTTCCTGGGTCAGATTGCAGCGTGTACCGTTAAGCCCAGGGATCACAAAGCGATGTCTTGGGGGACGGATGTCCCTGATTAACCCAACACCGTCTCTTGTATCCGGATGCGCGTTACACAGATCCGTCTCTACGCTTCGCCATGAAATTGCGCGCTTTCCCTGATCTCAGATCCTACCCTGCCAACTTATTGTTGAATCAGACCATGTTGCTTCTTTGGCCAATATAGTAAATCCCTGGTGGAATATCTGTCTCCTTTTGTCTCCCTATTCGCCTATTCTTTTTTTTTCGCTCTCTCTCTCTCTCTCTCTCTCTCTCTCTCTCTCTCCCCTTAAGTTCTGCTTCTATTCTAGATTTAATAATTAACCAGCTGGTAGCATACAGAAAACAAGAATAACGTGAATGGCAGAACTGACGTTCGGTGCGGTTGGCATAAATTAATTCACAAAAGTTGCTCAGCCTTTTTTCATGTAATCGCTTGATATATCTCCGGCTAGTGGCCATGGAGGGTTTGGTCTGTAGGTAATTAGAGGGCGAACTGTAGGAGTCCTCCCGGGTTGTTTTGCACTAATTCGCATCGGTGTAACAGCTAGTTTGAAACTGGTTGCGTTACGCTGCACATCCGTCCTTTAATTTGGGAACGCGCCTTTGCTTCGGAAAGCCAACCCATTTAGACGCTTCTTTGGTATCCACCTGCTGCTGCGAATAAAGCCGATCGCCATGCGAAATACAACACTGCTCCCTCCCGACTCAATCTACCACTCTTTGCCTGGCACATGCTGCTCCAGTCTAGCTCTCATACTAGTTTGTTGCTGCAGCTTTTGCCGAGCTTCTGAGTAACACCAATGGACGCGATCAGAGTGTATAAAGTAGAAAATCGATAAGCAGGTTACTTACCTTTTCTGACTTTTAGTCACCGTTAAGCTTACGGGACAGGAAATCAATGGAAGGTGGTGCAGCGAGTAAGACGAAAAAGATGGAGTTTGTGAGTTTCGAGAGCAGCAGGTGCATGTATGCTTGGCAACAGACGAGACACAGATTTCGCGTATTGCGGGAAGCGTGGCATTGTTCACGGAATAGGGAGTTAAATCGCAACAGCCAGGAGCGTAATCAGTGTTCTAAACTCGATTCCCTTTCGACGGCAGGATTTGTAACGCATTGTAAGGTAGCAGTATATTCGCCGTTTGTCCGAGGCCTCGGTGTAATCAACGGAGGTACTAAAGCCCGGGCCCCTTTCATACCCAGGATTTGTACGTGCTAGGACACTCGAGCATCAATGCATTCGGCTTCCTTCTCGGGGCTGTTGCTGTTCTCGCTACCTGCATCCTGCATCGTGACTCACCCCCTTTCCACTACACAACATGCTCTCTCACTGCTACGGTGTCAGCCAGAGCAGCACCTAGTGCCTAGAACTTACAACCTACCGCACTGTATCTCTTCTACGTCTGGTTGATACGGTCTGTACCCCTCTCTCACCGTCATTTCTCCTGCCACCAATTCTCATCACTGGTGTGGTCCACGAAGATCATTTCGCAGGGTCTTTACCTCATTGTCGACTATTCGGCGATGTAAAGTGCTCTCGAGACTTTCGTAATATCGGAAAAGTAACTTGCCTCTGATTTTATAGGGAAGTTGGAGCGCGACTTGGGAACCACGCCGTCCTTGGCGTCGACGTCGCCACAGCGCGACGCGTCGTGATTTTACTGGTATAGCCGCATTCAATTCGTTTAATGCGTTTCGTGCCGAGAAACTCCGAGTTTCTCATTCCTTCCTACTGACTTTCCTCTCTCGTATCTTCCTTTTTCGTCCAGTCCGTATTTGGGTTTTTTTAACATCGGTTATTTCTTTGGGTCATCCTAAGTAACTTCAATTTGGTAAAAAATTTGACAGATATTAGTAGTGGCCTCGTATACATGTCATTAGCGACTATTTAATTCCATATGACCGAATGAAAGGTTTCTCATTCGACATAATATAGAAAATTTCTCGCCACCAGCTCATCCTTCTATGTAAACCTTCTTGTTACTGTTCGTGGCAGATGAGCCTTCTGCATTTGACACCATCGCAACCAGTAACTCCACTCGACGCAAATCCTACTAAACGGATCAAGCACCTTGCAAACTATCGTCGGGATTCGCATGGGAGTGGCGAACCTCGAGACCGACAACCCTTACCCGTTTGAGCACTCTGTATTACGGTGCACTTGGCTGCGCTTCTCCACGCTCCCCTTCCGCATCCCTTCTAAACCGACGAACCCTCTCGCGCTGGGGCGTCTCACCGCAAACTCTTCCACGGCTTCGTGGCCACTCTTTAAGTATGTCCAAGGTACTTTATCACTATTACACTCTAAGGATTCGCCCAGGGAGTCTTGAGGGACAGATCGAGGCTCGGCAACGTTACACCTCTCGCCGTGTAGCAATTCTCGAGTCACCAATCCAATATAAAACTCGTGCTCGTTCTCATTTGATGGGCGACCGTGGTAGTCAAGATGTTGTAGGCTGAACCGATGGAGATGATAGGCTTCATACCAAATAAGAAAATAACTTTCTTCTTCTTCTCATGAAGGTACACCCTGGAGTCCCTTTAAAGGATATCGCGATAAATTGTGAAAATCTACCGCGAGACACGTGAAATTTTTCGTTGAAATCGAGTATAGTAGCCTCAATGAAGAAGCCGGTGGCATTTCTATGGGTACCATTAAAAATGGAATGACGGTGGCTTTAGTCGTAGCTGAATAATAGCGGTGTGTGGAATAATCCTTCTCAAATGGCAGGAATGTTTTTTCAACCTTTGCAAATCCTCTCAACACTGTGTCTGCGTTTATGTCGGTATCATTCTGGTACAGTATTCGTCGAGACGACGGCTGCGATTTTCTCTATTTTCCAAATTGAACGAAACCAGGACACAAAAATCCGAGCGGTCTAATTACGATTAAATAATTCAGTCATTCCATTTTTCCCAACAACACTCGGCATATTGTAAAATAGTATCCGTTTATTTGAGGGGGCAAAACTTGGTTTCCTGTGACAGATGGGACTGCACCGTCTCATACCCTCTCATTCGTCGTCCAACCACATTATTCGTTGGTGAATACAAATTTGACCCGGGCTATTCCTTTTCCTATGCAAATAGTCATGCCGTCGGATTTAATCTACGGTTTTGCCCAGAGTCACGCTCGATATGTAGTAGAAAATAGAAGCGGACGTATATTTAAAAAAAAAAACAATTATTATCATTCAATAATTCAACTTATTCTTATTTCCCGTGCTAATATGTTTAAACAAAAGTGTTAATTTAAAGACTACATTAACCCCACATGATTATCTGAGGTAGGTGTACTGTTTATGGTGCTTAATCTTTATTCCGTACTATGCTTAATTATCAATAAAAAGATATCTTTCTGTACTCGCAGAATCTATTAAAGAAAACAGATTTCTCATAATCCACGGTTCTGTGCTCATAAATTATACTATCTCGAAATCAATATGCTCCTCTCAGAAAAATAAAATCAATGCGATCAAGATGAACTCCTTTCATATCCTGAGTCGAAAAATACATTCTACATAAACAAAACGAAGTCTGAAGGGCTAAATTAACGTTTCGGTATAGAATCTCGTAAATACATTAAAGCTTGCTCTGAGTCTAAGCTTCGTATGTGCGTCCGCCGTAGAAGGATTGAGGATCAAAACTACATTTTGTAAATTCTAGCATATTTCCTCTCTGTGATTTTGATTCTTCCCACTCCCACATGTCCCTAATCCTTTCGCAGTGAAGTGAAACTAAAACAATTTTCGTTGAAAATGTGTTGCACAGAGATTATTTGAATTTTCATGACGGTCTTGTGGTGAGGTTTTTTTTGGCTCGTTATACCCGTAAATGATATTGAAATTTCAAAATACAAAATGGCGGATCTGACATGCCTAATCAAAGTACATAAGTCATCAGATTAGCGTAAAACTGTAAGGGTTTCTTTTTCTTTATACAGAATATATAAAGTTATTATTCTTTTAAGTTTTCATTCTATATGTATACTTTATGAACGGTATAAAACAATATACTGTTAGCCTAGGAGTATTACTGTTGCTTACGTTACATTATATTGAAAATTATCGACCCCGAGACTTTAGAATATAATTTTTAAGTAAATTAATTGACTCCTATGTTCCGACATATTCCATTTTCTAGCCTCCATGTTTGATTCGTCATTTTTAATGTTTGCTTTTTTATATTTGATTTAATATCAGCAATCGGAAAACCACTTGAAACCCAATATTTATGGAAATCCGATAGCATTTTGTACTTTTGGAAAGTCACCTTAGATCAACTATTTTGAAACTTTGAATTTTGACGTCAGATTAAAAGCGATCTCAAAAAAATGGAGAGCTAAATAATTATAAATATTGTAGTAGTGGAAATACATTTTTTAAAGAAGAATAGAACACCTAATATAACGTAATATGCGGCTATTGAACTCAAGGGGTCAGGTCCATCCAACTTATTATCTAATAGTCCCTTGAAGTCGAAAACGGCATTTAAAAAATGTAGAGACGGATATGAAGCAATGGCCGATGACTTCGAAGAATGAATGAAGCGAGCGTGATAGATGCGTGATCGAAGGTGTGAACGAAGTTAAGAAAGAGAATACAATAAAAAGAAAAGAGTGAGAGAATGTGCGATAAATGCGTGCATGAGAATAGGAGTACGAATGAGCGTGAGTCCTGAATAGCAGGACAAACTAGTATTTAATCTATATCCAAAGCTTCATTAGTACTGTAACGTTCAATACAGGTGGTTCAGTGGTTAGCTCAGAATTTTTTGTAATAAACGTTTTGATTTTGTACCGTGGCAAATGCACTAGATACCCCTATACCCTCCATGCGATCATTTCTTAAAAGGGAAGACCCCACGTTAAAGGACGGATAAGTTGCAGGCAATTTTAACGAAGTATTCCGTTTTATTCCAGGCATTATCAGACAGCGAAGGCGAACCTTCTAAATTATTTCTTGTAAATGTCTGGTAAGCCAGTCAGCTTCGTGTTCTCCGAGTTACGCTATTTCCTCCTTCTCATACCTTCGCACTCTTCGACATACTCCCCCTCCCCTCCCCCGTCCATCCTGCTTGACTTCTTTGGGCGAAGGTTGTCCTCGTGGTGTGCCAACTTCCAACCGACGCCGACACGAGCACACCCCTGCGAATAACTTTGAGAGATGAGAGTCATTATCTACCAGAGCCAGTCTGGCTCTACTCTCTCTTATCGGGCCACCTTACCGTCGATGTTTATTACCAAGAACGCGACATCTTCGCCCGTTAACGAGAGCAAGAAGGTCACTGGAGGATGGGACATTGAGAGGATCAGAAAAGGGATCTCGTGAAAGTACGAAACAGAACCGGGAAGCCAAATGGAAGATGCCGCAAGGGGCAGAGAGCGAGTCTCGAATTTACATTTGTGCAGGTTTAATTTCATCGCTGCCGGGCTTATGATTTTTATTTGGCCCGCGTCCTGGTATTTTGTTTCTCCGTTATTTTTCGTTGCCTAGGCCAGTCACGAAGCGCCTCTGAATTGCGACAATTAAAACAAAAGAAGTACGAGCCGGCACTTCTCCCCGTGCCGTCCCTCTGCATGCATACTAAATTACGCTGGATTTGTATGTGCGAACGTGTGAACGGCTGCACAAAAAAATCCCGTTTGTTGGCTTAACGTTTCAGAGCGCTGGGATAATTCTCTACAGCATATCCCGGATTATCCTTTGCTTCCTGCAACCAGCTGCAGCCCTCTTCTCCAAGGCTCTGCGAGCAGCTACAAGATACTTACTTTACAACTTATGTATCTATTAACTTATCCACTTATACTCCGTCATCTACCAAACGGGACACCTCACCTAAGACAATGTTTCTCTTAAATATGTTAGACGCCTTATCTTTCGTATTAATCTCTACATGATTTTCTTATGCGCTGTAGTTTCTTTCACTCTGAGGGTATCTATTGGTAGCATTATGGCAGCCACGGACTCCTGTAGAATGACAGAATTGTACGCGCGAACGAGCTACGTATGCATTTTAGATGTTATTGCTTTTATCGGTAGGGTGAAAATCCGTAAATTTCGTTTTTCCGGACGTAAATATTGTTTCATGCAAAACGTCTGAGCCGAGCCCCCTATCCACCCAGAGCCTCGCCTACCGCCCGCCTGCCGTCCCGCTATTCCAACATATCATTTATAACGCGTACTGCCAGCTTCCTCTGATGCGGAAAAAATGATTGATAGCTCACTCCTCCCCTTGACTCCCTTGCCCTGCACCCTTTCTTTTTCGGCTCCTTTTACATTCCTTTCTTTCTGTTTTCTCAGGAAACTTTACGACGTGGAGTTTCGCTCGAGCTAAGAATGTTTCGAAATCGATGGCGCTTCAATTTCTGTAAATCTCAATAGAGCTGGTCACCCTCTCATTTTTCATTCGAGAACGGCTCGAAGAGGTTATCGAGGTGTTAGAGGATAAAGGTTGAAGAGTGGCATCAACGACATTGCCAGTCTGTGACTTCCGTGCTGGAAGGGGTTCATGTAAATTTGTAAAACATGCGTCGAATTCATGGCCGCATCTCCAAGTCAATGGCAGTGCCATTGTCAATAGCAATGCTAAGCGGCCTGCCCGACGGGGAAAATTCAATTAACTTTAATGGGAGATCAAGGGTCGATGGGAAGCTGGGACAGGGAGCAGTGAAAAGAAGAAGGGGATGTTATTCTCGAAGGGAGGACGGCCAAGGGTTGACCTGAATAATAGAGAGCCGCCACTGTGATTCTACGCAATGCCGAAAATCGAGAGATCCTTCCGTGACAATAGTCATTTCCATTTGTAAAACACCTCTCCTCCTTTTCCTCCCTTACTTTTTGATTTCCATCAATGGTACAAATAATAATGAGTGAGACTTTTGTCTCTGATTAGTCACAACATACACTTAAAAATGAGTCAACCGAAAGTGAGGGACAATTGAGAGAAGATGTTTGCCTAGAGAAAAAGAGCGAGAGAGAGTAGATGATGAACGCAGCCATTTGTAGTCTTGGAATAATTTAGGTAAAAATATTGGCAATTGCCATAAGAGCCCAGAGACGTCGCGACGCATGCAGGCTCTCGTCCATTTCTAGTTTATACGTCTACATAGCGAGTGTGGAAGGTTTCTCCCGACATTTTTACATTTTTATTTCCTCTGGTTACTATACCTGCATGTAGCACGGCGCAACTATCTCTCCATCACCATGAACTCGACTCACCTGTCGTAGTAATAGTCCCTGAAACAAAGAATAAATAAAAGTAAGTTAATGTGTCTTTCTTTGCGAAAATCACTTAAAATTATTACGATATTCATCTTTCAATTCGTATTTCGTTTATGTATAATATTCTTATGTATTTCCTACTGTTTGCATATATTTTTTGTTCACTCACAATTGTGAATAAACGAGGGTGATAAAAAGAATTCATTATTTCTTAATTTTTGAAAAATTAAATTAATTTAATTTCTATGAAAAAGCAGCAGTGCTTGTTAAAATAAAACAGAACGAGACCAAGGCATGGAACGAGCTCTCATTTATTTCTTTCTCTATTTCCGTTTGTTTCTATAATCTGTACTTGACACTCTTGGAGACATTGTTTGTGGGCCAAAATCTCTTCAAGCAACTCAAGTCGTGGATCTCGTTTCGTACCTCATTGGTGTTCGTTTCAGGAATGGCGAATGATTTTCGAAAATTAATAAACAATTTTCTGATTGCGTATGTGTACGTACAAATATATAGAAGCACAAGCGTATATTTTATATACATATGAAATTGCAGAACGATTTAGAAGTGGAAGTATGTGTTTCAAGTCGGGATCATTTACTAATAAATTTTACTTCAATCCATAATATTGAGAAAATTTACCGTATGCAATTAAAAATATTGAGGCTCGATGAAAGGTACTGTGACGTTATTTTTGGACGTCACAAAAGTCTCATAGTAATAACTTACGTTTTCCAATTTCGGGACGCATTTACGTCCCTTTTTCCATAAATATTGCGCAACCGGCCAGGAGCTCCAATGTCATAGGCTGATTAGGGAACACTAAGCTAATCGTTTCTTGTAAAAGTATTTCATACGTCACGTATTTCAGCCATTCGAACAACTTGAAGCCACGAAGTAGGATAAGCACGTGACTATGTTCCGCGTGGCTAGCGAGCAGACGACCAGGATGTCAAAGTGTTGCGTTTAGTCCGCGAGTGGAACTTTTAATTTACGCCGGCCTTCCGAGTATCGTTAATCGTTGCTTACAGGAAGGCTTTGGCGTCTATTGAGTATTTTCGAAGTCCGTCTTGTAGGGGGTAAGGCGATTGAGCCACAGATGTCACTCTAGTGTTATCTCGTTTATATTATAGAGGAATAGTTCGAACGGCATGACTTTTGTAACGGCGTAGTAATACGAGTATTGTAAATCCTCCTGAGGACCTTATTGGCTATTTCAGGGCACTACTTTTGATTGTTAGTGGGGACACGAGTCCCAGTCCTATAGTGAACTTTGCGTGTAGAACATTCTTGTCTGAGTTACCACCGTGGTCGGGTGCGAATTTTGTAGCTGCAGTACTTTTGATAATACCGGTAAGAATCTTGTAACGAACCACGAAACCTTTTCCATACAGCTAACCTTAGTTTCGTTGTTCGCGATCGCGTTTTCCCCAAGGCCTCCGCCTATGGATGATTTCGGTATCGCTAACGTGGAAAAGATTCCGTGTGTCGCCTCTATTTCTGTATTGAACTATTATTTTTTAATTTTGTAATATTTTCTTAGCGCAAAAGTTTCGTGACCCTGAAGACCTAACAGAAAGAATCCGCGAGTCCTCGCTTCTCGAGGACGCGTGTATTCTATCGTGGATGTCTCGCTTCTCGAGACTTCACGTAGCGTCGCGTGTATCCCGCGCTTCACGGGAGTTCACGTATCGTAGACTAAGTTTCGAAAAGGGCATACTTTATTTTTCATGTGATTTATTTAACTTATTGTCGATCTTAGCTCTTTGAATTGGTTTCGAATTTATTATTTGCTACTTGTTGAAATTTTAAATCGTCCTGAATAAAAGGACACTTGTTGTTATTTTCTATTCCGAGGTTCTCATTCTCCTAATCAATTCCCTCACCAACACCTAGGTGGATCCCTGCCCCTCTACCATTTCTCGAATCATCTGTGCTAGTCGGTGGCATTCTCTCTCTGTCCCTTCTGGACTTATTTTGCAGATTTAGTTCCGTGACGCAAAGTCGCGTCTGGCGCCCAATCGGTCAATTTTTCGGTAACGTAATCCAAGGGGATAGAGCTTATTATTTGTTGACAGAAAAATCAGCTGTTTGCTACGAACGACTCGGGTATTCAATTTTGGATAATAAATCGGGAAAAAGTTTCGTCACAGTACATATTAAGTATATTTCCAAATACAGAAAATGGATACTTTTGATCTATAATACCTCAAGAATCGAACAGTAAATCTAAATTTTAGATTACTTGAAATTGAACTACCTTCTACACACATAAAGTTTGGATGTTTATCTTACAATTAGAATGCGTCAAGGTAATCGAACAACTTTAATAGTGTGATTCTCTTAATAAAGCAACACCCCAACGATATAGAAACTGGAAGACTAACGGGACTTTTAATATTAATTATTATTATGAAAAATGGAATCTTTATGTTTCATAATGACACATCTGTACCATTAAAAAAGTATGAATAGGTTACAGATTATAGACGCATAACTTATGTGTTTAATGTTATCGATTAGACATCCTCATAACATCACGACAACGTTTCCTATTTGAATAAAATCTTTTTTGAATCTTTGAAACTAGTTTTTAGATATTTTCTAGATTTATGTTACTACTTGAAACATGTGTACAGTTGCTTCACATGTATCGTCTGCCTTGCAGTTAAAATTTGGCTTAGACAGCTTTGAGTTTTGAGTATTGAAAGATTTATTAACTAAAATCAGGCTTTTTGAGTTCTAGTTACCGTATTACTCCACTCATAAAATATTTCACTTATGGCTGCCAGATATATTATACGTTTAGCAAAATTATAGTAATTCAATTTAATCCTGAAAGATTGATAATATAGTGTAAGCAACATATTTCTCATTATAATGATTTAAATTTTAATTCTCTTAATACAATTTCTTGACAAACAAACAAACTATATTGAAACTGGCAAATTAAACGGATGGCATTTGGATTAAATGAGGAATACTAAATTGAAACAAAGATTGCCGAACAAAACTAGTTTGATTCAACAAATGGGTTTTCCCAGTATAGAAGCAATGGGAGCAAGATGATTGGCTTTTCATGTCGATTTCAATTACTCCGCAATGGCGTCAATGACGAATCGATTTAACGATTGCGTGAACGAGTTATTCGAAATATGAGAGGACCGATATGTGATGGCGCTTGCAACGGGCCATCCTCCGATAGACCCACAATATTGCTCGAAGGACAATGCGGACAATCACGGTTGGCTGTGGAGTCAGGATCGTTTGGTACCGTTTCACCACATTCCGGGATATTCCGCCTTGTTCCACCCGGTTTCAGGCAGTTATCATTGACTCTGCCGTTTAAACTTTCGCGACAAATCCGTGGCCACCACTGTGTCCCGGCTAAATTGATCAGTACGTTGAAAGTCAGAGACCCAATTGAAAAAATTGAAAATTGCGTATAAAGATACGACAGTTATACGATACGAATCATTCATCCTAATATTTCCGAGTTGGCTGCTTCTATAACTAAATTGAACGAGAGCCAGAACTGGAGCCAGTAGGCAAAGAGTTAGAGAGGTTCGTCCCATGACGTATTCATTTTCCTGTCGAACGGTGAACCCGAAGAATCCCCAGGAACCTTGGAAAGCCCTGGAGGCTCCTCAGGACCTCTGATCTAGGAGATCGGAGGACTAAAGGGAACTGAAAGGGAGTGGCGGGTGTTGGCCACTTGTTTTCCCCTGACGTTTTCGTGGCGAATGCGATTTTCGAGCACTCAGCCGAAGTGGAGAGCGCTGTCCCCGGCACGTGCCCCACGGCTAATCCAGCCATCCTCATTCCCGGACGGCTCTCGTCGTCACTCTGCGAGCATGCTTCCATTTTGCCATTTCGCCATTCTGCCATTCTGCCATATTGCCATCCTACTATTACAGGTCCTCTACGCCATTCTATCGTCCTGTCATCGGGATGATGGAACGAGAAAACTCTTTTGATCCTACTCGCCTTCTAACTGGGCTCAAACCATTCTCCCTCGGCCTTCGGTCCCTCGAGTCTTAACTCTCTCCCATTCTTCTTTGCTCTTTTTCGCCCTAGTTCAATTCCTGTTGCCGCTTCCGTTTCCGCCCGCAGAGATACCCCCCTACCTGACATAACCTAAACTTAATTAGGAAGACGGTACACCAGTTGGAGACTCCGATACCACAAGGTGACTTTGGAACCATCTGAACTGTGCTAGAGACAGTGCTGCAGCAGCAGAGTAAGTATTTTTAGATAGCTGAATGACTGAAATAAAACGGCAATGCGATAAAGCAGTTCGATTTTCCAGAACCCTTGGGGATCACGGCTACCGTCAGGAGGGGTTTTGTGCTGGGCTTAGCGGCCGGTATCGAGTGTACAGTTACATTCGAGTGTGGGCACACGTTCAGTCATGTGCTGGACCCTGCGACAACATTGGTAGAAACTAATAAATCCCGTGACAATACGTAGTGTGGGAGCGATTCCCGAGCGCAGAGCTCTTTGTCATTGGAAAAAGAACAAACGTGTGCGGGGAAATATACCCTCACTCGTTTCTCCCATGTTTACGTGCTCACATGTTCGGTTTATATCTTGTTGTGTTCTACAACATCACTCGAGGCCAGTGTGTGCGAAAAGATTTTGCTTCGATTCGCCGCGTTCGGTTGACAAAACGAAACAACGCGTGGTAAAACGCGAAAAAACATAAATTGCGATATTTGCTTTTGACATTTGCCGCACGGACTTCTTTCTCGACTACGCTACGTATGATTCCTATGCAGGCAATCGTTGCATAGAATGTGAACCGTATAGAGAATAAAATTTAGGCTTGGTGAATCCTGTATTAGGTAACACTACGAATTCGAGTGATGCGTGACATAGATGTGGCCACCCCATGTTATACCACGCTTCTTAACCATTTTTCCCATTCTACCCTTGAGGGCCATTAGGAACCGACGAGGAGAATAAGAGGGAGGAATGCAAAAAGAAGAAAGCCACGATATTCCGGAGTGTTTGACGAGTGGCGGGGAGGGAGCGGGAAGACCGATGAATTGATGAATTGACTAACTGACGAGTTGACGAGAGAAGTAAATTGGGGATGAAGCGACCGGCTGATAATATCAGGACTATCTCATTCGTTTATTGGAATTGGTTTCAAGTGCGCCACGTTTGGTTGTTGAATGTCCCATTGTTCCTCCATTGTCCGTTTAGTAAACCTCCTCCCGTAGTCACGCACACCCACATTCCCCTGTTTCCACACTCCCATACCACGGGAGCCCAAACAAGCCTTCCACCCCCGGTCGAACACCGAAGAGCATATTTGCAAACTGGTCAAGCGAGTTCGGCCAACATTTCAGCACCGTTAGCATTCAATTACGCGAATACCGAGGGACTGAGACTCTGAGAGATCTATTCCTATACCACTCCTGTGCGTACAGTTTATTCGAGCTGCACTATCAGAGCTGTTGGATAACGATAACCAGCGAGAACTTTCCCTCTATTACTTTTCCAATTTTCTTCTCTCTCAATGACTTAATATCCTTATTACCTCGTTCCGCTGCATTCTGGGAATTAGCGATTGTTTTTTATCTCTCCTTTTCTCATGATATCTCGGTGCAAATATTGACGTAGCGCCGCCACGCAACGTAGCGATAGGTGTGAAATTCACCACACTTATTAATATGTATTATGTATGTCGAGTATATTGTGGCTCTCCGCGTAAGCATCGTATCAGTGAAGTTTACAAGAGCGAAGGAGAGTACAGGGAGGTTGTTACCGCAGGTAATTATGAGTCAAATAATGCCGCGTGCCAGTGACATTATTTATGTCGGCGTGTTTGCAAGTATAATTTTTACATGTGCCGACGTAGTTACCAATGCCGTCGCCGTTGCCTTCTTGACACCCAACTCTTTCCACCCCTTTATCTATACTTACTGTTGCCTGTGCCACTTCTATAGCGTAGTCGCCCTTACTCGGGTCTTGGTTGGGCACGCACGCACTGCATTGCTTGGCTTGCCTCTAGGCCCGTTGTTTGATATTCAAATGTACTTTCCGCGAATTGAATTTGCTTCGTTACCACGGACATTGTGCAGAATCGGACGGGGCGAACCGTGTGACATTGATTTGCGAGTTGCTGCGCCCCACGGCATCTTGCCTGTGACATTTACGGCTCTGCATGCCCTGGCCTGGGACCCTCCTTCCCTCGACCCCTGCTTCGCAGGTTCTTCATTGCTCTCTATAAATGATAGAGTCCGCAATGGAAAAAGAGGAACTGCAGCTACACAGAAAAATAGAGTAGCTAGAAAAAGGAGAAATCTCGCTTGCTGTTCAATGCTCCCTGTGGCGTCGCCCATTGGCTATTGGCTTCAGACTATGGGCTATTGTCTATAGTCCATTGGCTTTCGTGCCCCAGCCACCTAATAGAATTTTCGCTCGCGGTTCGATTCTCGTAGTTTAGCGGACGAGTCGCGACCGCAATGGGATTCGAGATTTTACGGCGTAGCTCGCGGAGCGCAACGTAACGTGCTGCCTCGGGGTTTCCCATGAGACACACTCGCTCCTAGGAACCATAGAGTAACTTAGAGATCCAAACAGGCCAACATCCTGAGCATCGGAATATCCTGAAGTCTCTGTATTCGACCCTCAAAAGCACATGGGAAATTCTCCGTCGAGTGCTACATAATTTCGAACCTCGGTACTTCGTTCTATTCTGGCCGACTGCCTTATCCTTGTCTACTCCTTTTCCATTCTTTTCTCGCTTTCTTCTAACCGCGCCTTTATTTCCCTATTTTCTTATTTCCTTCCCCTCTCAACTTCCATATATTCCCCTTTTACCTTAAATCCTCAAATCTAAATTTATTAATGTCTCGTGGATCGAACACCCTCGGGTCTGATAAAAGGGATACGCGTTTATAGAGAGTTCCACATACGGAGACACGCATGAGTATGCGTCCAAGGTATATTCGTACGTTCAGTTCTTCGGTGTTAGACTGCGCGAGTCCTGCAGTATATTTTGTGGAGTTTAAACTTTACCATTTCGCATTATGTGCTTTATATTGTGCGGCAATGCCTCCAAAAAGTCCACGGGGCTTGAGGAAGTTTGCTGCAGTCGACAATTTATATCTCTCCCACTTTTCCCCTCTATCTCGCTCCTCCTCTTCTTCATCCTCACCGTCCTTTCAGTCGTTCCGTACTCATACTAGTAGCTATATTTACCAAACCGGATGTCTCCTGTCGCGTACGAATCAGAGAGTCTTCCGCGGTTTACTTAAAAATCCCATTCTTTTGTTTATTTGCGTTACTCTTTTGTTTTTTCTTACGTAACTAGTTTACGTATCCATCGGCCACTATTATTGTGGGGAAATAAATGATTGGCTGTCCCCAGAGCGAGGAGCCTGAGGAATACTTACCAGTTCTCAAGCTCTTACGATTGGCTAACTTTACCTCGTAATAATTAATAAACTAATTACAAATTTTGAATTTTCTTGACGCCACTATTTTTATTTTTTCACGCCGGATCTAACGGTATGTCTCTTTTCCGGGGCTTAAGAAACACCCTGTATATGCATTTCCCCTGGCGAGAGGCGCTTATGAGAGAATGGAGGCATCGAGTGGAGAGAAGAGATTTGTATAGAACATGAGCTACTTGGCCCACTTTCCACCTGGCAAACACTTGAAGTGTTTACGCGCATAAGGATCAATCGCGCAAAATCGTTAAACGAACTGAAGTTTTTTTTCGGTTAGGTGTCGCGACATTGACGTCTCTTTGAACCCTACTTCAAAGCCGTGGAAAGGAAGAAAAGACATACAAGCTCATGTTTTAGGCTTTACTCGCGTAATACTATTTCTCTTAGAAAACTGCTGGATGAAAAAAAATTGACTCAATGAACTGCGACAGTAACCATCCTTGATTAAATAAACCGGCTATAGTATTAATTTTTTAATCTCGAAATAGCGAGAGATACACCGTGATAATTCTCGCTGAACAGAACTTATGGCAAATTACAATTCAGTATAGATGCAAAAAATTGTAGAAGGAGTCTCCGTTTATCTGTAATGGCCGAATTTATCAGTGACAAGTGCATTTCCATGATACACGCCACCATTTATGCAAATGTGACAATGTGAGAGGCCGATTGGTTGAAAAGCTGATGAATACTGCCATGAAAAGAAGAATCAGATATGACCTTGGCCTCTGATCGAGAACCGCGTGATCGTGCCCTGAGCACCGCACAAGTGTATTAATATTTGTAGAATTTCGCGAGCGGAAGGAGGGGGCTGGGAGACGCGCCACCAGGATATTTATGAGTAGTCCGCACGATACAGGAGTAACGCAGGGGCACTCGGTCACCCGCTCGGACGGTTGCTTCACGCAAATTATTTCTACGTGGCGTGATTAAGTAGCATGAATAATGCATGGCCCACGGCAAGCACAGACCCACCAGGATGAGCGACCCTGACCGTTGAAGTTACCTACGACGCCAGGCGGCGCCGTTATGTGACGCCGTAGGATACGCTCTGCATCACGCGTACCACAGCAAACAGTTGCCTAGCCACTAGCTGTTTTCAAACAAGCTGATGCACCACGCTTCACGTGCTCTTTTCTACGAAATTTAACCACTTTGAGGTTCCGCTACCCCTTTCGGCTATTTCCATTTTCCCAACGTCCACCTACTACTGTACATAGATACAAATCGCCCTGTGTCATCACCCTTCGTCCACCCTTACTCGGCGTTCAAATTGACTCGACCTTTTTTTTAATTCTCCACTCACCGCCTCGAGCAACGCGACGACCGCACTAGCAAACTTTCTTGGCTGATCACCCTTGTGGTAAAACGAGGGTCTCTTGTCAAGTTTATTTGAGTGCCTGCTTTCATGTGATTTTGTTTACTCTCGCTTGATCTCCTTTGCTCTGTTCTTGATACGGTTAGATGGCTATCGGGTAGAGACTGTCGCTTGATACAGTAGGTTCGTTTTCAGGGCAGTTAATCATCCAAGTACGATGATTAATTAACGAGGTGATAGCTACCCCCATAAGGTAATACTAATACCTCCTCGGTAGCTACTTCCTGAACGGACGAGGGCTTAGTCGTATTATGCAGCATGACAATCCCGTTTTCGACGGTAGCTAATGATGCGCTGCTTCATTAATACGCTTTTTCTGGCAAGTTATTCGCCCTTCTCTTCAATCTCTTGATTTTCTCGGTCTTTTGCCGTTTGGTTAGACTCTTACTTACTTTACTCTTCGCTCTAGTCGGTACGTCTCAGGAGACTTTAGTCAACTGTCCTCCTGTCTGTTCCATGAGAGAAATTCTTCGGCCCTCCAAGAATTCCTCGACGATCAACCCGTCGGCACGTCTACTCCGACGCCATTGTTGCCAACGTCAACCGACGATCACGACGACCACAAGGACGAAGTGAAGGACTGAATTAGATTATAACGCGGCGAAAATATTTCTGAACAGCCGTCTTGTTTTTTCGTGACTACCTTCTTGAGTTTCCATTTCATAATAAGGCCATTAGATGCAGAGCAGTTTTAGAGAACCACAACGAATTCGCATACTTTGGAAAAACGTCCAAGGGCACTTACGGTGCCCACCCGCGACACCGACGCCGGGCATCGAGTGTCGAGATTCTCCTCTGGATGCTGGCCCAGTATGTCTGGCGTGAACGAGTTGAGCAGCACTCGACGGGCAAATCGTCCCGTAGCTATTGTGCTCGTCGTCCGAGAGGTAGGGACACAAAAGAGAAAGAGATAGAAACAGTGTGGTGAGCAGAAAGACGGCAGAAAGCAACAAGAGCTTAGAAACAGTTCCTGTACCCCAAATACTAGAGAAGAAGAGTCTTTTCTCTGGACTGCTCATTCCTGACTCTTTCTTGACGTCATGTTGTGGCATGGAGACAGAAAAGTGCGGCAGCAGCAAGAGGCTGAAAGAACTCTATTGTACGATGGCAGTGGTGCACTATCCGTGAATGTCACCGATAAATAGAAACATGGAAAACGTCGATATCCTTCATAGTTGTTGTGTATTATCTCTTTAGTTCTCAGAAAGAAATGCAAGAGAGAGCGAGGGAGGGAGAGAGAGAGAGAGAGAGAGAGGGGGGGGAGGCGAAGGAGTGTAAAAAGTGGTATAGTAATGGAACAGTTTTAGCACACTGCTTCTACCATTCTTTTTCGTTCTCTCGAAGAAGCATTCTATCGGAGCGGTAGATACTCTCACTCTATTTCTTCTCTTACCTTTTCTTATCTCATCAATCCTCTCCAGTAATACTCCGTCATCAGTCGAAAATATTCTACATCGCACTCTTTCTTCCCTCTATCTCTTTACCTTGGATGATCATACTCTTATAAGAATTGTAAGCGAATGATGTTAACCTTGGCCCCAGCAACAGGACTTTCTCATTGCTCTGTTCTATGCTGTTTTTTTTCCAAGACATCTCTTTCCTTACCTGCTCTCGAGACGACCGGCGCCAGGAGTCCTGTAGTCTGCAGGGTGCAGACGACGCGCACTCTCAACGGAATTTGCAATCGCCTCGGCGATTCGTTTTCTCCCCAGGGGTTGAATGAGGAGGGTGGTACGATTACGTCCATACCGCAAATACTTGGAATGCTCTCGTCTACCACTCATCTGCCCTCGAAGTCAAGAACCAGAGAAAGACTAAGAAGCGTCTCTCAAGACGTCTCTCTAGACATGGCCCGGTTTATCGAAGCTATTCACATATTGCCTATCTGCCTATCTGCCTATCGAACACTTGTCCCTTCTACTCACTCGCATCGATCACTTGGAATAACTTATTCTCGTCTGATATCATAGTCATCCGCAGATCCTAATCCTATTAAATCTCCCCTATAAAACTGTCCGAACTGCCAGCTTCGTCTTTCTTCTCGAACATTTTACCTTCTACCTTCCACCTTTCCTGCTTCTCCTGTCGGACCAATCGATCAATCCCTCGCCTCGCTGATTTCTTCCTTTAAATCCGAGAAATGCGACCTTCCATCCCTGCCAATCCTGTTCCCGAATAACCAATGTGTCTCCGGTCAGTCTGCTCGTTCGGCTCACTCTTGCACCGCAGGGGATCTCAGTCTCGTTCTCAGTTGCAGGCCATTGTCCCGTTACCTAACAAATTCGTCTCTGCCTTTCGATCCACACTCTTTTATTACTGCCTCACGACATTACCTTACATCACCCTTTCGACACACAAAACCCTACAAATCTCTTCCATGTGTCTTTTCGTACTGTTAAACTCAAAGTTCCCAGTGATCAGTATGTCTGGATTATTGCGCTCTCGGAGAATGCGGATTTTCCAAATTTGTAATATTCCTGACTTTTACAGTTAGGAAAGAAAATAGTCAATTGGGTAAATGACGTTAGGTATACCAAGGATGTTGAGGGGAGTCTAGGGTTGATCGATCGATCAGGTTTTACTGAGCTTGTTTGTCGGTCCGGTAATACGTGCTGCAGCTGCATCCTTCTCGTAGGTTGGCTTCGCTGCACCCTTTGCCCGTCGGTTCAGGCTGCTTGCTCATATAGAGTTTATAGTGTATACACTCTTAAAGATATACCTATGCCCTGGTTGGGTAGTCAGTATGCGTACAGATGGATATAAAGTAGTTTACCTATATACATATACAGACGTATATTAAGTGCCTTCATGTCAGCCAATATTTACTTGCTTCTCTGCACAAAGAGCTTTGACATGCGTCTGATCTTTGCCCGGTATAAACTGCTCATTATCAAAGCACGCTCGATAAAGAGCCGCGAAGTTTACCTATCTCTTGCTCCTCGACCTCTCGACTCTTGCACCCCGTGGGATTCTGTAGTCTTGAGACTTCCCCCTTCTGCTCGTAACATCAGAAACTGTATTGGTGTATGCGTCGAAAACCCGTATGGAAGTGCATATACGTATGAGTAGAAGAAGAAAGTCCTCTACGATACAGCGTAGTCACATACGTTACTCTTAAAAATAAATTACTGGCAAATTCCTGGATAGTCTCGGTTTTATGAACTGTTCATCATTCACGCGGAAACGATACGCGTGAGAATCCGGAAGTTTGCTCAAAGAAAAACGACCCGTAAACTGCGGTCAGTTTTATTTAATTTAGCTGTTGGTGCTTTCTGGTATTTCCCCGACTTCCTATACTGTTTGCGTAGTCTTACTCAAGCGTCGAGTCTCCAAGAGGTCGAGTCGCCAATTAATCCAGGCAGATCTTAGGGAAATAACGAAGGCCATACCAGTATGCTACTATACCAGTGTAACCTGACCTAATATAATCTAACGATAATTCCGAGTTCAGCGTTGAACGTTTTAAAGTGGCCCACTGGCATGTTTGGGAAGTAGCTAGAGAAAAAGTAGTGTCGTGCTTCTACTTAAATGAGTCTTTCTGGGACCCCTTAGTACGTCTGCTACCGGCGCCATGCTAAAAAAAGGATTAACGCGCGTTTTGCGAATGTTTTTCAAAGCTTACGATTTTTTTGAATGGTAACATATTAGAATGGCATGGAAATTTCAACCCATGGGTGTAGACTTAATACTTCGAGTGCACTTGGGATTAATTTTACCCTAAAATTGCACGGGCTCTTTACAGCTCGCCTGAGAGCTGTGTATTCGAAAGGTTACACTTTTTATTTCAACTGTGGCCACGAAAATTGAACCTATATTAGACAAGCACCACGGGTGCTTCATTTCTTGGACCCCAACATTCGGGTGAATACAATATCCTGTACTCTTACAGAGGTATAACCTTACTCTCTAACTATGAATTTTAGGGCCCGCGCTACTGTTTAGGTTCTTGATAGCAACGCCATCTAGCCGAGCACGCACGGACTGAAAGTTTCACGAAAACATTTCGTCCGTGAGGTAGAGTAAGTTTCAAGTGCAACGGCACTGCCTATAAAGATATACGAAATGTCTCATCCACACGTTTTATAGTGAATCGGTGCAAAAGTTCAGTGTGAGTAATCCTTAGACCTTAGAATAAGGGCGTCTGGTGTACATGAGTGTAAGTCCTGAGCGAGACTCAAATTATTTGATCTTTACTGAACGGGTGTGTTTCCATATGATTTCATATCAAACTTTATTATTTTATTTTAGGAGCACTAGCAACTTTTCTCACAGTTCATGACCAGGCGTCGCTTCTCTTATGGTAAGGTTTAATTATTATTTTTTTCCCAAAAGTAATTACCATCAAAGCTTAAAATTTCGTGAATTTCCTTGTGTAATCATGTAATTTTTCCAACATAACATAACGTCGATGGCACACACGCTTCTTCACTCTGATTCCGTATCAATAAGTTTTATGTGTCCGTAAAATTTTCAACAGTATCGATTCATAGAAAACTAACGGTCTTGATATCGTCGCTAACTCCCTATAAAAAATGTTGTCGCGTAGAGGAAAAAAGGACTTTGGTCGGTTTTCTACGTTAATCGTTTTATAAATGTCAAGCAAATGAGCTGACTACGCATATTTCTGGAAGTAAATGAATTTTTTTTTTCTTATCAAAGCTTGTTTATTGAACGAATACTTTAGTTAGTTGCTGCGCTGATGAGGCGGTGCGGCGTATAGTTTTCCGTTTTTTAAATGTATTATATTGTACATGTAACTAATAAAAATATTTCATACGAAGTAAAAAAAGCATTTTTCATGAACGAAAAATGACTTCGATATATTATAGAATTACGAATTTTCGTGTCGCGAAATTAAGCATCCAATTATAATTAGGTAATCTGGCAAATTTTGTTTATTGCTTAAGGTTTCAACTTTAATTTCCAGGAGTTTCTTTAACTCTTTAACTCAAAAGTTTCTTTTTGGTATCTTTAAACACAAAACGTGGTCACTTTTTGTCCCGCTCTTTTTTCACTCACTTAACGTATTAAGAAAGATCTATAAACATGTATATATTATCTTTGAAAATTTTGCTACAACGCTAAAAAAATTTGATACAATTATTTGCAATATATGCTTTTATTATATATATACAGGGTGTTTCAGCACAGATATTGAGAGAAGATGTGACTTTGAATGTACGAAGAAAGATCCTCCCGCCAAGCACAATTCATGCAGTGAACCATCCTCTCCCAGCTTTTCCAATGTTTATTATAAACGCATCAAATCCGGTACTAAATTGAATCTCAATTTTGGAGGAAAGGGCATGTCTTTATATATTCGAAGCTTTCTTTACATATTCACCTTCTCTTAGCGTCTGTGCTGGGACACCCTGTTATTGCAGCAGATGCGTGACCCGCACGGGTCTCGAAGAATAATCATAATTTTTTAACGAAACGTCTGAAAGTAAAAATTCAAACGGCTAATTAAAGTTAAAAGATGAAGGAATGACTGTATGAATAAATATATCAGAAAATTGAAACCGGATGCTTAAGTTTTTATCATGAATAATCGGAATTTTACGGTACCGATATACTACAACCTTTTATTCCTGTCTGAATAAAAACTGATTATTCGGAAAAAATACATGAAAAATCGAACGTTTATCGTTAAATATTCCAATAATATAAAGTTCCCTGATAAAAAGACCGCAATGTCATAAAGACCCTTCGATCCACGAAAATCAACCTGGTCTTCGAACTAATAGCATTCTTCCGATAGAGTGGACTCTTTTTACTAGTGTTATATTAACAGGGACTTCGAGATAAATGATATGGAAGAATGTATGTAAATGCAAAATGTTTCATTTTCTCATAGTCATTAACGTGTTTGTGCAGTTTTTGGAAAGTCGGACGCTGCCGCAAAATGTATACATAAACATAAAACGTGTGTGAATTTAGTCCGCGCGTGATTTAGACCGCTCGGCATTCGGGTATGAACTGATGCAGGTTAATGACCGTTGCCATCGAGTTCCTTTCCTTACAAACTTCTTTTAGGGTGGGGGCGACCACGAAGCTGTGACTGCTTTTCAACTTATTTCGGAAGTTCAAATCGGCTCTGACAAAACGATCCAGGTTTTAGGGTTAAGGGTTAATAATCATTTGTTTAAAAGTTATGTTTTTTATTATAACAGTACATTTTAGGTGTTTCATTTTATACAGTGTGTCCGCAAAGTCCCGTATCAGATATATACTGCTAAAATCGTGGTAAAATTTAGTAGAATTTAGTACTTACAAAATTGAACAATTTTTATCGGTATTGAAGAAAATTGCAATTAAAAATTGAAAATTTCCATCAAGAAAACACGTTAGCTGATCGAAAAGAATCAGTTGAACATCAGAAGGATGTCTTGTTTTCCCTGCCTTTTTTAGTGTTTTTTAATGATTTCTTTGAGCGTGCAAGGAGTCTTGTTTAATTCGAACAATATACATATAGTGAGTTGAGGAATCCTTTGATATTCCTTGAGGAAAATGTTCCGCCAGTCCCATGTCCCACTATTTTTTGTCGATGAGTTAACGCTTTTGGTTGATTAAAATATTACACTTTTACTTGTAATTTTCTCCAGAACCGATTAAAAAATGTCAATTTTGCAAGTACATTTTTCTTCAACAATTTAACACGATTCTTTCGGTATACATATACATATGTGATACGGGACTTTTTGGACATCCTGTGTATTTGCAATAAACAATATATTTAAGCGAATTATTGTTCTAATCTTTAGTCTTCATTCAAAGGGATCAAAGAAGGTATATGAAATTTTACAGATATTTTGAAATAGTTTTACCCATTAAAAATCGCGTTGAACACAACTGACACATGCGTACGATTTAAGGGTGCCAAAAAACATCCGTATTTAGTAAGGGGTTAGAAAGCCCAGACCGAGAATGCTTCGTTCTCTTCAAAAGTCATTGAAAGGAGTTAATTCGGTGAATTGAGTCGTTTGTGCACCTATATAGGTACATTCATACATATAAATATCCCTTTAAATTGGCAAAGCGTGAAGCACCTCTGACTTGTAACTCTAGCGGTAGATAAGGAGAGAGGTAGCACAACGGCAAACGACCCACGAGAGTTTCCCTCGAATATATGGATGCTGGATTACTTCTCTTTCTCTTTCAATTCACTTCGGCGTGGAAACTTGCGGGGGAAACTTTTCTGCTGCTGTTATTGTTTTAAATTATGCGAAATGATGCTACAATAATTTACATCAAATACTCTTCGAACGGATAAACCAGTTCTTAATTGGGTTTCATGTTAAAATCAAATCAATTCGACCCAGTGGAGTTCCAGCCCTAAATTTGTCTGAGCGATGTACAAGAATAACTTCGATGCAACTTTTTTTCGATTTTTCATGCTCAGAAGGCTCTACGGCTTCGAACAGGATATTGATGGCAGAGTACAAGATAAAGAACTCATTCATTACAAAAAACAAAAGAGAACGAGAGCGTGCGTATGAGTACCCAAATCATACGATCAAGTGTAATCCCCGTGGACCGTAAGGTTAGAAATCAAGATACCCTTCAAGAAATTGAAGGAGTGGTTGAATTTATCATCATTATGATTACTCTTATCTATTTACAAACTTAAGACTGAAGTTCATAAGTCATATAACAGCCCCTATGGTCAACTCTTGTGACTCTTGTGAAACGATTATTAAATGATTCGTGTATATAACAATCACGTGATTATCAGATTGTACGGAAAGTAATATTAGCGTACATATTTGTCAGTATTGTCGATAACCATTAATTGATCTTTTATGTACTTAACTACAGGGTTAAGTATATAAATATATAGTTCAAGCCTCGAAACGTTTTTTTCCCCCGTAACGTCATTAGGATCGTTGATATTCAATTTCAAAAAATCAACGAAAAACGCGTTTTCGTTGCTTTTTAGCGAAATTTCATGACTTTTAATTTATTTTATTGAAAACATTTGGGGTGAAATTTTTTTAGGAGGATGTAAACTTTAATTCAGTGACTTGCATTACTTATGATAAAGATTTGATTTTACTAACTTTAATTCAATAAAAAACAGTAATTTTTGTGCAGGAACTTGCTATACTATGTGTGAATTTATTAAACTAGTAACATGGTACTATTATTTTTGTATTTTTATTGCTAATAAAATTACTACAACATTTAACTATGTCTGTATAGTGTTCACAATTCCATTTTTATACCATATAAATAAACTAGATTATATATACGGAAAATATTTGAGATAAGATCTAATTGTAAGATAAAATTAGGAACGAAATTGATAAAAATAAGTAATAATAAATAGTAATATGTACTAGAATAAAGGAAGATGGGGGAGGGGGAGGGGAGAGAGAGAGGGGGGGGAGGGAGGGAGAGAGAAGCTGAGTGGTGAAGCTGAGTGGTGAGCTTCGAGAGGTGGCTCGACGTAACAGAGATGGGGTGGACCAGTGGTAGCACCGACCGTCAGCCAATTACTTTAGAGCTTCGTATGTTAATTGGTTTCCCCGGGAGTTAAGGCAAGGAGTATCAGGCCAAGCCAAGAAGATTGGTAAGCCGAGATCACCGTTGGGACAAACGAGATGATACGTTAAGTCGCTCCCAGGAATTCCTATCTTATTCCATCATCTATCCGACACTAATGGACAGTTTCGAAAATTTAAAAAAGTCCCGTAAATTGGTGCTCTGTTTTGAATCTCAGCGTCTTTGTGAACGGCAACCGCTAACGAATGGATCCTTTTAATTGGAGAAGCCAAACCATGTTAATCGAGACACGCTACAGGAGCATGTAATTTGTGGGAGTTTCAGCCTCATTAAGATGAGTATCCAATTACGTAATTATACTTATTAGCAGTTGGACCTTGGATCTCTGGAAACTCGGATTCTCTTTTGTTTTAGCAAAAATAGGTGCAATGTATTGTAGCGTTTCATAAGGGTAAATTGCCCTTTCCATTATTTCCAATATAAATATCGAGTTAAATATGAAAGACCTTAGCAGACTTTGAAGCCTAACCGCTTGCATCATGTGATTGCATATTATACATTCGACGTTGTAAAAAAATTAATTCGCGGATGTAGAACTTTCGAAGTAGAATACGCGCGTATAAGTAAAATATAAAATATTCTGGATTTGCAGATGCAGTTCACTGAAACCGGAAATACTATACATCTACAAATATTGTTCTTGCATCCACGTACCGAACTTGACATCCCTCATAAATGTTGGCCTAATTGGTTTAGTCATTTGCTTGGAGTTTAGCTTACACAATTTTGCGTGCACGCATGCACACAGGTCCCTCTTTTTTAATGGTAAATGTATAAAACATTTCCATATGCTCCATCCTGCCGTGCCTAAAAAGCACGAGGATCGCACCACCTGAAGGAAGTTGTATTATACAAATCTAATAGGCGAGCTAACTTCAGCTCGCAAAATATTCCTGAATGGTTGAAATATGAAATTCTGGTATATAAGACTCGAAATTACCCCAGTATGCCATGCTCTTCTTAAATCAAAAGAGACTGGTAAAATTCCAAACGAACAATTTTTGTGGAACGTCGAATGCATAAAAATCGACCATATGGTCACAAGTCTCAGTGCCATTAACCCACTTAGTGCACAAACATCATTATCCTAGCGATCCAAGGGATCCACAGATGTGACGGTATGCACTGGGACGTTGCAATAATCCCGTCACAATAATCATATTAATTGTAACGTGGCGTCCAGTCACGACTCGTTACATTCACCTCAGTCATTAGCAAGGTGGTGCCTCCGGCCTACGTCTCTAGAGGATTCGTAGGTCCGGATTTGAAGAGGAGGGACCGGGGGGGGGGGGGCAAATGGTGGACTGGCGACGGAAGCATTTAATATCAGTACCTGAGGAACTTTAACCTACTGCGATCTGTGTTTCTGCGGAGGACATCGGATGAAGGGTTGTTTTTTAATAGGTCCATCGTAGGCAGTGGCAAGGATCAATGCCTGAGAAACAGGGATCCTTTCGGCAATATTCGGCATACCGACCGTGAATGTCCTTCTGGGTTCGAACGATAACGATGCTATCAAGAAAATTGTAGATTGCGAATTTCATGATTTCTCTTAGAGAATCGCAGTATGCCAAATTAAGGAGTAAGAATGCAATGCAGGTGTATGGATAAGTAGGTGGGCAGGTTGAACACAACGGGCTTGATGGACGCCCAGAGCTAGGAAATAGCACATCGAGTGGAGAACACAGGCGGTACACGCTCGGCCAATTTTCGGATCAAAATGGATAATGGGATAGCCAAGTTCTTGGCAAGTAGGTACCAGGCAGACGATCTGATTCAGAGAAAATCTCGCGAACGTGTATACCCAAGTGGGGATGATGTGGAGCTAATGTATGCAATGTGAATATCGAAATACAGACAGGTTGATATGAGAAATTTACAATTGAACGATGTACGGGAGCTTTTCCATATGCCTCTGTACTGATCTTTCATTTTTATGGTGACAATTTGTTATTAAGAATCATCTTAGGGGCGGAATACTTTAAAAACGGAGTGGGCGATGTATTTATTCATTTATTTATTGCGAGCATTTAGGTGGGAATCCTTGACAAAGGGAAGTGATCTAGCAATAAGGTATTGAGAAAATACACGTAATAAAAACTGCAATTCAAGACATTACGATATTTTCAGTGAAATCGAGCGCAAAACCTCCCTATTGATGATATATTAATTTCATAAATCTTGAAAGGTTCGCAAATATCATTGGCTTACTTTTTGGTTGATATTTGATTTGGTATCTTTATTTGTTCTTTTGTCGACTTTTGAACGATTAACTACAAAGAATCCGTTTTTGTGTTAGTGTTAAGGATGTTTCACGGCTTATTCAACATGATTCAATTATTTTGAAACTTTGACAGATAATGCCTTGAACTGAAAAAAGTATGCTATAAATTTTTTTAGATATTTTTTTATACAATTTAAAAGTTATTAACTATTCTTGCAACTACGTTTTTAGGATTGTGGCGAAATCTGACATTATAGTATTCTGTCAAAATCGAGAATAAAAAATGACTCCTAAAATTTGTAGACTAGTACATTAGTTCAAGTATTTATTTCTGAATCCAATGATTAACAACACATTTCGATTTACTATGTAGTCTCAAGATGTTGTCATTTGAAGTTAAAAAACAATTATTTTGTTACGGTAATGTCAGAATACAGCTGAACTCTCGCGTATGTAGGGTGTCTGATAAGTTCCATATGAGGTAAATACTACTAGAGTCGTGGTAAAATTCTAAGGGATTATCGAACTGATCGACCAAAAAGCAGTGAAGCATCGGCTTAGCAGAGCATTTTCCTCAATAAATCGATAAAATTACTCCATTACTACCAACCAAAAGCGTTAGCTGATCGTTAAGAATCAGTGGAGCATCGGAAGGATGTTTCGTCTTCCCTGTCCATTGTCGTGTTTTCGTACAATTTCATTGGGTGTAGGAGGAGCCTTGCTTAATTCGACCGATGTACTTAGCCAAGGGGGAAATTTGTTGACATTGATTGGGGAAAATGCTCAGCCAATTTGATGCCACATGAATTTTCGTCGAGCAATTAACGCCCTTAGTTGATGAAAAATTTTCAATTTTTATTGTGACATATTTTTCATCGCATTTTTAAGTTATCGAGTAATAGACGATTATATTTACTAATCTAGTACTACATTTAATTTTTAGATTTTCTTTTATGCAATGTATCTTGTGAATATTGAAAAGAACATCTGAGATTTATTTTTCGCAAGTTACGTTCAGATCGTATTATTACTTTTTAGAAATATACTTATATTTAGAAAAATACCCACGTAAATCGATAATAAATGAATTTTTTACTCACTAATGTTCACTAGAAATATGTTTATGCAATTGATTTCCAACAAAACAAAACCTGAAGTATCAAATAATTGAGTACTTTTAGATTTTGACTAAGTTTTGTCTGGAACTGTATACGTGAAACAGCCTTAACCCAATTTCTTCTCTCAGTGCAAACCAGCGCGCCTACATTATGAGAGTGTATAAACGACACCGTTATGACAGTATAAGAGTATAATTACCAAAAACACCTCTGGTGTAAAAAAACTACGCCAAGTGCACAAGTATTTGTACACTGGAATAAATTATCAACCGTACGTTATTGTTTTACATTTAAAAATAGTAAACTCATAACCTATGGCTAAATAAATACATATTACTTTATTTTAATTCGCATTATGTGACCAGATGTCCTTCTGTTTAAAGTGCATAACGAGTACACTTAATATCATTATAATGTGTCTGGAAACTGTAATCCGGGTGAAAATTTCTTGATGTGCAGAAGATGAACGAAAAATCTTATTGTATACATGTATCTCATGCGTTTGATCATTCACAGATCTGAGGCGGATCCTTGATCAGCATAATATATAACATACTGAGAAGATCAATCTCAGATCAACCGAAGATCTACACTACGAGGTATGAGAAAGTTCAATCCGAGGTTAATGGATAATTAGATGATATTTTGATTATATTAATCTGCGAATGATCAAACGCATATGCTAAATAGACCAAGAGGTATGGGAAAACCTCACTCCCCACATGAGATACACGTGCAAAATAAGATCTTCCGCTGATCTTCCCCACATACAACAATTTTTACCGGAGACCCTTCTATTTATTACACACTCACAGGATACATATTATAATGTATACATCATCAATAACGTAGATCGCTAAGGTATAACTTTGTTTACCTGAATAGCCTTTTTTACAGAAATAATAACATCAAGTAGGCATCGCGACGCGTATGATTTTTGTACCCCTCTAACGACGTCGCGCACAACTTCGGGGTATATAAATTGTGACATATGCTGTACATCAGCGTAGACTACAAATAAATACTTAGCCGCTCTCAACGTACTGAAATTCAAACTATGAGAAAATTCAACTGTTGGACCCCAGGTATAGTTTCCCCCCACCAGTGTTTACTTCTACGACCGATTTCCTCAAATCTTCCGACTGCTCAGTCTCACCTCGCTGAAAATTATAGAGGGGAATGTAGGGGCGACAAGAGACAATTTCGAAACCGTTGAAGAGGCGCGCAAAATAATTATACAATGGGTAGTGTACCGGTTTGTTTATTAGAGCTAAACAAATAAAGTAATTAACAATATAAATCCTGTCGCGTGCAGTGCACTTCCCAGCGACGACTCACGACCATTCTTAGTCATGGAGGCTAACCTACCGAAGAACTGCACCTATTTCGATGTGCCTATTAAATCCGCCAGTTTGAATCTTCTGGATTCTGATTCCGGATTCATAACTAGTGACCCCAAAACCCCCGAATACCAAATTTCAAATAAATCACTCCTATGGAAGAATGTATCTTTTAAAGGGTTAAATATGCAAAAAATGAAAGCCGGAGGCATCACTGTGCCATCGCTGGTGCACGAGGCTGTGGGTTCTTTGTAACAGATCGTTCTGATGCCACGTAAAAAAATGAATAAGCCAGTGCGTTTACTGTTGTTTGCCACTTATACTGCACATATCATTCAGATTGTTTATGAAAGAACATTAAGATTAGCATTACAAATAGGTGTTACAATGGTACAGTCAATCATTGGGAAAGAGATGAACAGTAATGCTCCGTAAGGCCCGAAATAAGTCCAAAGTCCGAAATATGATCAAGAGATTTGTTGGGGAAATTGTTTTCGGTTGAAACATAAACGAATTATATCTTAATTATTATTATTGATCAATCTTAAAGATTCTTTAAACGAAATTTCAGTCACTTTTTCTTAAAATAACAATAAAGCTGATCAAGCAATTATAATTTTTTCGCTACTAATAGCTAGTCGATTAAATCATTTTATTTTGTTCGACACGGTGTTCCAACTGACACGGTATCCCCTAAAATAACCTAATAAACGCTTTTAATACAACATCAACCGTGTCGGCCAAATTTCGTTGTCTGCTGTTCTCTCTCATTCATAGTATGAGAGACACAGTACAACCGCAAAGCCTCAGATGATCTAAAAACGAATAGTACGTTGCGAAGACGACGAAGACGAAATTGAAACTTTTAGACCTTTCTCGTCCCCTTGAAACACCGTGATCCCGTAAGCCGATCTCTGTCATTTTTGTGGTAATCGATTCAGCATACCCAAAATATATATAAATATATTGTACAATTTTACGAAATAGGGCTATTTCTGAAATATTTGATCCTATCCGCAGGTATAACTAGTCGGCTGCTCTAAGAATAGCCTGGTTGAGTCTCTTCATGAATGAGCAAAACCGTTTCAGATAAGGTGCCATTTGGAGCCTCTCTTAAAATGCTTAAGGTTTGAACATTCCAGTACCAGACTTTTGTTTCAGTTTCCGGCCATCCGCAGAAAACTATATTTCGACCTTTCTCGCACATGTCGTGGCTACCAATACTGGTAGAATACGGGTCTGGTACTGGAACGTTTATCTTATGTGCATTCACTTCAAAACAACACAATGCTGCTTCCGCCTTCATGCGTCACTCATTTCCTAGGAATGTTTAATTTATCTTTCTTTTCATTAATAAAGAAGATATTGTTCGTTGATAAGACTTGCTTGTCTAACATAAATCATGTTTTACCTGTATAAGTTGGCCTGATCTTTCTCTATCATAAAGAACTACATAAAGAAATGACAAGTAGTATCTTGTAGGTATTTTTTATAATGCTATCAACTGTTCCTGTTAGGAATATCGATTTCAAATTACTATTTATTATTTCTGTTTGCCGATATACCTTTCTTTCTTTATTTTTTGCTTCATACTATATTATTCAGCATCCCCTAGGGCGTTGCTACATTAACGTTACACTCATTTACTTACAATATGTGCTTATTTATTCTTCTTTTGACCTATATTACCAGTGATTTACCTGCTTATTGAAAAGCAGCCAGTTATTCACATTTGTTTTATTCGTGTTTTCCCAGAATTGGAAAGAATAACAGCTTGCGTTTAGTGTGTGTACCAGCATAGGAAGCTGAAACGATTGCCTACGCTGAAGATCTAAAGACTCAACCTCGTGGACTGACAAGCAAAGAGCTTAGAATACCAGCATATCAAGTCTCTGGAAAAAATAACATAGATGACCTACTCACAAATGGAATGGCATGTGAGGAAGTGCTGCGCGTATTTCTATTCTGTAACAGGTCTCAAGATAATTTTTTTTGTGACCTCTAGTGAGAAGCCTTTGACTTCTGACTGGATTTTCAACCTCAACGAAACGGCCTTTAGCATTGTCCCGAAATGTTCTCATCTTATGCATTCGCTGTTACAAAAAGATATTGATCTTGTGAATGCAGAAGTTTCAAAGTGGAAGTGTTCGACATTTGTAAATGTTATTGGTTCATATACTCGTTTAGAATTTTTCCTCAATATTTCAACCCAATTGGTTGAACGATTCTCTCAGCATTTGAATACACAGTTTTGACATCAGTTTTTAGGATCTTTGCCTATATGCCGTTTCAAACAGAATGTACTGCACATTTGCAAGTATTGTTGTTCCACCTACATCCGGAACTTGATATCTCCTATAAATTTTAGACCAATTGGTTCAGCCGTTTGTTTGGAATTTCGCCTAGAAAATTTTACCTGCATATACATACAAATGCATATGCATTTACATATTCGCAAGGACACACATCCCTCTTGTCCGATGGTGAATACATGTAAGACAGTCCTAATTATTCCATAAGCTTATGCCTAACCAAGTGTGGCTAAAATGGTAACGTTAGAGGTCCATGTTACCGTACCAGGCAACTACGTGTCATCGATGTTTGTGTTTCCGCGTAAGTGGACGAAAGTCGAGTTACTAGATGGAACATTGCCAGGAAGTTAAGATGTATGCCATTCTAGTGGGTAGATGCAAAGTGATCTCTTTTTGACGTGATTTAAGTGGTTCGTGCAAAAGGTTCCTCCAACAGAAGAACTTTTTCTCTTCGATGGTGAAATTATAGGTATGTAAAAACAATCAGGAGGCCCGTCAAACGTTGGGTAGACGTAAAAATCTATCTGATGATATAAAATTTAAATAACGGTGAATGAATTGATGTAAATAATTCGATCCCGTCCAACTTGTGTGTCAAACTGGTAAATATTAATGCTTCAGCATAACGATTGAGTTCGTTCTTGGGAAACGCATGGTCCAATGATACAAGTCAACAATTAGGAAGAAACTTTGTAATATAATTTAAAGCATTTCAATTAAACATTTGGAAGAATTATTGAAAAAGCAAGAATTTTTTTTGTAAATGCTCATAAATACTTTTGCAATTAGGTACTTCGTAAAATTATATTTGTAACATTTAGCCTGAAATGCATTAAGGTTTATATGTAATATAAGAATTATATTTTCAGAGGAATTCTGAAAAATGTATGGCTTATGGCATTTTTCTGATGCAATATATAAATTGGGTTGGTAACTTAGTGGGTAGAGTGTCACCCTTCTCACTTTGAGCGACCTTGTAATTACACTTTCCAGGTCTATTCCAACTCCACGTGTCCAGTAATGTATATTTATAGTGTCATAAAGAGAAACTCACACAGAATTTTCCAAATTCTTCTGCTGTTGCACACTCGGAGTTCCAATATGCTTGTTAATGATTACGTTAGGTTAAGACAAGTTAAACTCCAATGCCAGATGCCCCATGATTTGACATTTTCTAGAAAAAATATTAAAAAAATATGTTTAAATACAGCTACTAATTAGCAATTAAAGAGCACTAAATTATTACACCTGTTTTTAGCGTTGTGCTGAAGTGGCTGTAACAACTTTATACGCGTTTAGTATACATGGTGAACAGTCGTTATTTTTCGAATTACTTTCGTAATGTGCATCTATAATTTTTGAATATCGAATATATTCCTACAAGATGCAAAGTTTATTGCTCGTCCGTAAATATTTCCCTATTCAACGCTTTTGATCCTCGGAGTAACACGCAGCATTTGCCACTGCAGTTTGAATATGAACGAGCCGTTCCGATTCAACGCAAGTCGTTGCAGCCCGACGTGAGTCGAACGTACACGAGTCCGCTCGAAGTATAGTTGCTAACCGACATTATCAAAAGTGGTCCAATGGGCACATTTATGCGAAATAAACTTTGCTTGGAACTCTTCGTGCAAAATGATCACAAATTTGCTAACAGTATCCGGCAATTAATTCATGGATTATCCTATACATTTTTCACATTTGCAAATTGTGTTATATTGTCAATGGGAAAAACCAATTAAAGTAATGTGTATAATAAATTGCGGTGACAGGTACCACATTTCGAGGGATTTATACGTGTATATAACATGATATTATTGTGATATCAATATTTTTGTGGTACGATTTTCTATATTCCCGAGTAAAAAAATAATTGTAAAAAATATGTTAAAGCCTAGTTTTCGTTTCAGGTATTTTATTTGTATTTTTTTAGAATTCAGTATGCTCTTTGTATCCCTATATTCCAGATTCATACATAATTATCCCCTTAACTAAATAATGCAAGAGCATTATTCGTCATTTAAAATTATCCTTAAACTATCTCTCCCCTATCTTATAAACTTATCCCTACGATCTTAGCTTTCTTCTTTAATTATATAATATGTGCTTCTTCATTTCTATTTGTTTTGAATGTATTTAACAGATACCTCAATTCTCTCATTTCCTCTATACCTTCTCACATCCATTTTCTTTTCTATCCTCTTCCTACTTTTTGGAAACATATTATTTTGTATTTTAGTCTATTCAGAATTAAATATTTTTCTCCAAGTATTTTTCGAATCTCCTGAACATATCTTTCGTGTCTTCCTCTTCGTTAGCTAACATTACCAGGTCATCAAAATAGGCGAGCATGCAGAACTTTCCCACTATTACTCCCTACAATTGTTCTCTTATTAGCTTTTCTTTGATGTCTGATAAGAATAATACAAAGAGTGCCGGGCTGAGGTGATATCCTTGTCTTACTCCTCTTCTAGTTCAAAAATTATTTGATGCCACGCCTAAATATTAAAATATTACAGCGAAATTACCTCCATCCAGAAAGTTACAACAACAAAATTCCCACCGGCAGTATCCCCAACTTCAATTATTTTCGATAGTGCCCAATTCTCTTTAACAGATAGTTCGTCCCTGCACCTTGGGCCTCCTCATTTCTATAGAATATCAAACAGCAATCGCAGCATTGGTATATTTTGAGTTAAATTTGCTCGCTTGCTGATCAATAGTAATATCAATAATAATATAGGGCACTGGCTCATCACAGCACATTCTATTGTATAAAATATATAAGTATTTTAATAATGTTACTCATGACACCGAGATCGTCGAAAAAACATTTGTGAATCTCATTTTTTCGACTTATTAAAATAAAAATTAGTTTCTACAGTGCGATTATATTGTTCAATTTCTTTTGCTCCAAAATATTTTTATTTCTGAATATTTTAATTCGAAAATATTTCGAGCTAGGAATATTTTAGAGTGCTACCGATTTCATACCTCTTACTTTGTTATATTTCTTGTTTTTATGTATATTTCTTTTATCCTTCTTTTTAGTTATTTACTAATTCCATTCCTGCAAATTAAAACAAAGAGTTTTCCTCTTTTTCTACTGAAATCTCTTTGTATCAAGTTGTTCAGGATAAATATATTATCAATCGTGTGTTTACCTTTTCTGAATCCTGCTTGCGTACCTAGGAACAGTTTTCCTTTCTCGATTTTATTCCATAAGCTTTCCTTTTACACTATTGCATAGATTTTATAGCATGTGTTAGGTAAAGTCATTCCTCTTTATTCCTAGTAGTTCTTTACAGGTAAGATTTTATTACTCTAATATAATAAAATATTTGTTACTTACTACCTTCCTTTTTTTGTTTATACAAATATTTAGCTTTGAACTCAGGTCAAAGCGAGGTTCGACAAAATTTTCAACCTCACTATATAAAGTTCAACCCTTACCCGAGGTTGCTGAAAATGTGCTTCGCAAGTAGCATGTTTGAGGAAAGACAAGCTCCATATATCCAAAAAAGTTCATTCGAATGGCGAACAAAAATATGAAGGAAAAAGAGTCTCATCTAAAGCCGTGTTTAAATCTCAAACTGGAGTTCAATCTTTTTTCACAAATTCTTTTTTGTAAGCAGCTATATGCTGAATGAAGAAAATCATAGATAAATATTCATAATAACGTGCCGAACATATGGCAAGACACTCGGCCAAGTAATACTTTGTGACGCTATATTTCTCGTCAGAAAATCCCGAGCTAAACAACTGTCGTGTTTCTGATTACAGTACGTTGTATCGTCCCTCGGGGAGTATGGCGAGATGTACCGGCCAAGAACTCCAGGGTCCATTAGAATTTTGTAATAGCGTTAGACTAATTTTTCAAAGGCTTTCGCGAATTTCATTATCTCCAGGGAATCGACTAACATCGTGTTGGATTATTTAGTCTCTCCAATACCGAGAACGATTGCATAGTGATTATTAGTTCAAAAACAAATCAACGTTGAAAGGTAACATGAACATAAATAATGATTTCATAGATATAACAGGGCCCTTTATCTTTAAGGGACAAGGATCTTTTGGTCTTTATGACCAGAGTGTAGTCTCCTGTAGAGTTCCTAAGTGTACGGTCCTTCCTTGTTGCGTTAATAGAATAAAGTTATTATATGTATATGTATATCCACTGAATTTTATATTCATTTAGTACACCCATTTCCAATACATCGGCGTTTGTGGCGGCAATTTTGTCTCGTTATGGACAATTCTAATTGCAAATTCGGAAAAAACGTCAAAACTTATAAGAGCGAGTTGCAGTGGTACTTACCGATGAGATCAGATATCTCAAAAATGGTTCTGTGTTACAGTGGCAAAGAATACGAGACCATGATTCATATGTATACAGTATCAATTATCCGAAAGTATAAATATGAAATTATATTACTATATTATATTACTATATACCTATGTGAAGTTAGCATCTCATCTTAAAAATTGTAAGAAAGTTCAATCTTTTTAAATATAAATAAAAAAACGTAAATTAATTTATGTATAATTTCGACTCTGTATCGATTAAAGTACATTTTACTTGTTTTTACCGAATTTTTTAAGTATCCGATTATCCCCGCCACCCCTACATCAATTATTTTCGGATTATGCGTGCATTCTAGCTTGGTAGAGGGAGCAATAAACCCCGACTTCAAATGTTGATTTTTAGTTCAACATACAATACATCAATGTTGGTTACAACCACTGAATGTGGAAATAAGTCATTGGACAGTTATTGCGATAGATTTTCATAATAATACTGTCGTTTACATTGATTCGCTTCACAATACTTCTAACCGTTATATAGTCAAAAGAACAATGATGTTTTCTATAGAGTCATACTGAAGCCAAATTGTAGATGAGTAACTACAAAGCACCAGTTAACCGCACCGGATTTTGTGTGTTTCCACCGATATTTTCCGACAGCCTCGTGAAGGAAGCTGCAATATTTATATTTATCTTTGAATATACATACATGAATTGCCCCTCTCTACTTCTATTTATGTAGTCTGAGTAATTGAGAACTAACATGATATTCGGAAATGCCCAAAACCCTCCGTATTTTTTCAGCTCTGGCCTACCTACTCACGTATCGTACTCATTCACCTGGTTTTAAGTTTATCTTGTAATTTTTCCTCTACGATTCGAATATTGCATACGCTAAACTCTAGAAGACTTTTACCGTCGATCGGCAATTAGGCTTTATAGTTATTTTATTATTTTATAATCGGGGGATAACTGAACCCTTAAATTAATAAACAAAAATCTGCATGGTTAGTAATTATTCTGCGATAATATCGATTGTTATGACGTACGCATACGCATGATTTTATACTAAACATATTTTCTTTGTCCATTTTAGCATGTCTTTATGTTATCTTATGAAAATTCACGAATGAGTTTGCTCATATTGCGATGATTGGGAACTGTCAAAAATATACATTGAACTTGTGGACCGACTATATCTTTAATCGAGCGGCTCCTCTCCCTATGTCCCTCTCAACTATTCCTCAGCGATTTAATTACTTTCCTAGAAGGATGCGGCACAAGGACGAGCGACAGTAAGTCGGGCCAAACGTCGAGAAGATTACAGACGAGCGGTTTCAATTCGTCAGAGCAGATGAGAGCGGGAGAGAGTAAGGTCGGTGAAAGCTAGTATAAATCGTACAACACCCTGTGCGTAACGGAGCTCTCTGCTTACCCTAACTTGAAGGTATAACCGCACTAATTTCAACTAAGATTCCTAATTCCTGGCACGCAATGAATCTTAGACGGCGGTCCGGTTTGGCTTATATCTCGGTGCAATAAGGACGAGAAATCAGTCTGGAACGTGTCCACTCTCAGCTCATCTTGCTCTTTAGCTCTCGTGCATAAGTTTCTCTACAGAAACCGCGATGGAGGCAATATCAGGGAAAAAGCTTCGATACTAATTTTCCAAGAGTCGTGCGGAACGTCGCGAGGGATTTACGGTCTTCGCTTCCTGAAAAAGCTCTAAAGCTCACTCGGAGTTTGTAGAGGAACGCTGCGCGGTATATTTTGCTTAGGATTCATAGTCACGTAGCTCGCATAAAACATATTACCGACATCGGGAGTCGGAATTGGCTGAAGCTTATCCGATAGCTTTATGACGCTTTGCGTTTGTTTTCTCCTCTGAATCTTCCGATACTTTCTCAGCAGCTGCTGTATTTGGATTAATTTCTAGCAATAAAATTATTTGTCGTCTGCATAAAAGGATTTAGTTCAGGTGTCATAATTCACAGACAGTCATCCAATCATAGTCAGTCAGTCAGTCAGTCAGTCAGTCAATAGGCAGCACACGAACTAAAGGGTGGAGGGGGCGGGAGGGCCTTACACATTGGATTTGAGCATCGTCGAGAAAAGCTTGTTTTTCGAGAACGTGTTTTGCTTTACGAGTTATACTTCGTGATCTTGGTGGCGTCTTTCTTCTTTCTCCTTTCTCTTTACTCTTTCGCCTCTTTCTCATCTTCCTCGTCTCTCTATAGGAGATGTTACACTTTACGCTCTACTCGGGATGTTCTCGCCTTTGGAATGCCGATAGGTGCACTCGAGACTCTCTACTTGCTTAACTTTCTTGAGAGAGCAGACTCTTGAACTTGCCGCCAGCGAGATACGCAGTTCTACATCTGCATCTGAATTGTTTTATCAAGTAGTGACTTACCAGTCGTTTCCGGTCTTGGCCACGTTTTGCCGCTTGCGACCCGTCTGGTGAGGTTTAGGCTCGGCTACCATGTTTACGTCTGAAAGAAGGAAAATTCGTCGTTCTTATATTGATAGAAATGTATATAATAATTAATAAACATATAAAAAGTTAATGAATGTATGCATATAGAAATAAACAGATATGCAAGTATGCAGGAACACGAACGATCTTCCTTTCCTTCCTCTCTCACCCAGAAAGTACGTCACTTCGCAGCAGCACGTGGCTGCTTCTCGATATCATTTCCAAGGTGGATAACTGAGAGTAAACTAAGGGGGAACATAAGGAAGGGAAGCGAGTTAACTCAGAGACGAGTAAAGAATTGCGAGATAAAGTCAACCTTGTGGAAAGTTTATGGAGATGAGGGAGGCTGTGGGAGTTAGGAAACATGTACGATCCAGCAGTATTGCCGAACGGATAAACGGAGTGAGGGGAGCTGAAGAGTCAGAAAGTCCTAGGGCCAGTCTCTCTACGTCTTCTCGTATACTAAATTGATGTACAGCTTTTCAGCCTCGGAACCTCGGAAGCAGACGCCTCGGTTGATGAAAAGCAAACATGCTCGTGATTCCCATCCCGTTCAGGAAAGAATATTGACTGACCCTGGCTAACTAGCTTCAGCTAAGCCGTGGTAAATGAAATGAGAGTCACTACCCGTTCGGCTTCGAACTATTTTTGTAGGTCCACTGGGGTACACGGTACCGGAAGTTGGATACGTGATACCCGTGGTGTCCCTACTTCTTTCCTACTCAAGATTCAGATTGTCTTTGCATTGTCAGTGAATTAGGCCCTTCTCGTATGAGAAGGCAGATTTGGACACAGCACGCTTCCATCAATTTAATACTTATCGCTGAAGAAGGAGGAGAAAGAGCAAGAGCATCAGGGAAAGGCAGAGAACTGGATGAGAAGGTGGATTGGAAGGGGGTCCAGGGTATCTGACTCCTGCCAGAAATGGAATGGAATTAGCGATTGCAGTTGTCCTGCAGCCAGCGTGGCGCCTCGAACGGGACGGCGAATCGCAAAAGGCGCTTAACTTCTGTGAAAAGTTTAACCAAAACGAGGTGCCATCATCCCAGTTAAATATCCAGCCGTTCTCCATTTCCGCTTTCGCTCGTTGGACGGGCGAACTAGCGAGCTGGCGAACGGCGGATGGCTGGTTACGTGAGCTTCAGAAGATTTGCATATGTTAATATTACCACAGAATCATTGGAGTCAGAGAGTCAGGGAGCTGGAACGGGTGAGAGAGTAAGAGAGCAGCGTGGAAGATACGGAGGAAGAAAGACACGGGGAATGAGAGAAAGAGCGCGCAACCGGCGCACTACCGGCTTATCTTTCCTATTTATAAGTCGGCTCGTACTTTCCGCCATTTCTAGGCCCTTTGAGCTTTTTCACGAGATGAAAACGCGACCCGAGATAGCTTCGCGAATTATGCTCAGATCTTCAAAATGGCTCCACGAGGAATATTTCCAAGACCGATTCTAGGATTAGCACCAGATTCTCTGGCTTCGTTTGCAACTGCTAGCAGCGTGGTTAGCGCTGCTGCGTCGCTGGCGTCGTTTAACGTAAAAACAAGGTTCGCGGGTGTGAAAGATAAGCCATTTACGGGAAACACCGCGAAACGAAGCGTAATGGCGCGCCTCGCGAGAGCCTGTTCTCAAATGGTAGAGACTCGGTGGCTTTGACACGGCACTAATTAACGTCCCTGAGTTCGTTAACTTTGTCCTCGTGGAATCTCCCTTGGCCACGACTTTCGCACTTTTTACCGGTGCTAACGAAAAGCACCGTGCTTCTGAATGCTGTGAATACGATGGGTACACTGGAGCGTCCACGTCTCCCCCTATTCATGTTCACCATCATCTATCGAGTCAACGACGCCTGTGCCCACCGTCGTCGCGATGGCTCACAGTGCCTGCTCTCAGGTAGACTACCTACTGCTTGGCGATCTATTCTCGGACGTATCGGGCCACGTCAGTCGTTTAGGACTCGTTCGCGGTGTCGTTAGTCAGTTGGTCGCCGTGGCGGGCCCGTTTATTTTCGGCGGTCAGGTACCACGTAGGCTATTTGCTATTTGCTGCGGCATGCACCGTAACAATTGGGTTACCAAAATATGCTCGAACGGCCCATTAATTCCATAACTCTGGCTCTAGCCACGGTATCGGACACACGTGGCAGTGATGGGGTATCGATGTGCTCATTGATACACTTGACCCAACGAGCGCAAATAGTCAGCAAGGAACTCTTTAATAAATTTAGTTAACAATCAGACCGGAGAAAAGTCAATCCTCGCGCAAGCGCAGCAGCCGTGGCCCTCTACGAGTACAGTCGCAAGCAGGTGAGTGTATCGACGCACATCCAACTTCCCAATGGATGAAGCTAGTAAAAAGTACTGCCGAGGCACGTAGCAGTACCTCAACGAGATTTGCCTATACAATCCCGGTGTAGTCTCGTGTATTCGGAGATATTCTGGGATATGTTAGGATATACCGGATATTATACGGCGTATCACTAGATCTTCCAAGCTAGGAGAACTTCTCGGCTCTAGTAAAGTAAGATTTTGTATACATCCCTACGCAAACATGCAAACATGCAAACACCCTGAGAACAAAGATAGCTTGTCTGGTTTATCGATATTCAGACTCGATATGTTTTCATGGATGCTGCAAGAGCGACAGTATTCCGTTATTCAAGACAGAAGATCTTCAGCGTCGCGGTATCGAGCCGCGAGCTCAAGACGCTTCGAAATTCGTTGGGACAGAATGTCTGTTCCTCGCGACCGTTCTATACCATTTCTATTCCTGTATAAGGTATTATTCTTCTCTTTATAATTCGCGAGGCGTATTTGCAAGTCGGACGGGCTACCGATCTTTCGGCTAACGGTAAATCTACTTTGGCCGCCATGTTCTTACCGCAGATTCTCAAGGGTTCTCGTTTATTCTGTGAATTAGTGAATTTCCCTCACTTACCGTGGAATCGACTCCTGCTCTGCAGCCGGAAAAATCAAAGCCGCAGGAGTCGAGGGTGCAATTAGCCAAGGAAAGATGGACGGAGGGTGAGTGCTGCCTCTCGAAATACTCGAGCCGCTAAGGGAGCCCAGGAAATTGAAGAGCGAGGGTGCTCAAGAGGAAGAGGACAGACAGGAGTCGCACCTTTCTTTGGAGAATATCACTCGGCGCAGTAGTAGGATAATATTTCGACCAAGGGAATTCTTCTTATCGACTTGGTTAATTCGCATTTTCGCGTTGACGACGCTCCTCTTTGTCTCTTTTATCCGTCGTCAGGGCATGTCGTCTATGCCCCTTGTCCTTCCATGATGTCCTCAACGTCTGACAATATTAATTATCTACTGCTTTTTCGAAGCGCGTGCCACTTGAGAGACGTCGCGACGGCGACGTCATGCCCGTCGCGGTCGTCGTAGTCGGCGGTCCGATTCGTTGAAAGGGAGCAAATGAAAAACATCCACTTTCTTAACTCAGGACGTGCCTCGGGGTAAGAACCTCATCATTGCTGGTGGTTGCTGCTGGTTGATGGTGGGAGGACACTTGATGGAAATGAAAAAATTCACTAGGAATTCATTAAAATTTAGCCGCCAGTCACGCTTCTCAGTTACGCTCTTGCTTCGCACTGACATTTAGGTCGCCCCCCCCCCCCCCACCTAATGTTTTCCCTTTCTTATTATTATTATTTATTATTTCGAATCCTGATGCCTTATTAAATTACCGGATTATATCTGTCCCCGTGATAGACTCCATATGCGTTTCTCTCTTTTCATTGAGATCCGTAAGGGCATAGGAACCTCAGTGCAAAACGATACGATCTTATCGTGACGCCTGTGGTGATTTGAAAACAAAAGATAACATATTATAACTTGCAAGATATCTAGAGACACAGAGGGTAGAACGGTGAATAGAAAGTTAGTTGGTATCACGTTGGCACGCCGAGCGTCGGATATCGATGTCACATTCAGCGGCTGAAGGGTGACGCCGCCCGCATTGTGAATTGTACTTGGCGAACTAACAGGCTACAGATCTGTAAACGACACTGCCAGTAATGGAATATGACAACGCGAAGCGCATAATAATCAACGGCTTCCACCACAACTTTCCAATAAAATGAGTATTGTGTCTGACATTCGCTGAATTTCGAACTGTCCAGCGTCGGCATACGCGTTGAATCACATATACAACAGTTACAATTTTCTCCTATTTATCCTTACCGGCAGCCCCTATGACTCCTCTTTCTTATCGCAACATCTCGCCTACCTCCTGCTCTATGCTATCACATTCCCATGCCGTGTCCACAAGAGAAATCGTCACTATTTTACGATCACCTGATGACCTTTCCAGCACCGTTCCGTATCAAGTAATCGGCAATTTTCAGAAACTGTTAACTATTATCATTTTTCTGCGATATGCTTTCTTGAAAGTACCTATGCCTTTTCCCATTGTTCGTCTCGTATCTAGTCAGAAAACTCTCTGACGAGCTCAAATCCAGGAGCTCGTCAGAACTCTTGGCAGATTATTCTATGTATACCTCTTGTAGTTATCCTTATCCTACAAGTATTTTATTTCCTATATAATTATTGTATATTGGTGGGATAATTATACAGCGTTTGCTTCCAACAGTACGTTGATGGATAAATGTGAGGTATGGAGTAGCCCAGATACAATATTAAAAGTACTTAATTTTATACATTTATTTATAAACATTAAGCGTTATATCGTTATAAATACGCGCAGGAATATCATAATTTTAGATATCAATAGAACTCGTATTCGAGTAACAGTACTATTTCGTTGAAAATTCACCCACAGCTAGTCCTGTGTTATTTCATTGAATACCTATTACATATCTATAGGTGTCTTCCAACGTGTAACGATGTGTAGATTCGTGAGCTTTGAGTTGTATCGTTGTTACGCCTCTTTAACAATTCTCGCTACAGTATAATAGGTTGTACGGGCGCAAGTGTATATTTCCAAGTTGAAGCTTGAAACACGTCTAGTTCATTACAGGAGCATGATAATCACGTTTAATCCACTCGTGATATCATAAAGAGTCAAGCCTGCATAGCCACCGAAGACGTAAGAATTTTCAAAAAATGTCTACTTAGGTAATAACAATCGATAAATTTGTTCATGAACTGAAAATTTCAAAAATGTATTCTTACTCAAGCTGCCCAAGACACGTAATGATTTTTATAACACGTTTATTACATATTAGTTTTATGCAACCTATTAGTTCATGCTCAAATATATAACATCTCATATTTATTTTTATTACGTCAATTCCATATTGCCTTCTCATAACAAATAATAATGTATCTTTTTACAAATTATTGTAAGAATTGATTGCTTACATGTAATAAATATATTACATAAGTCATTCTCAAAATCAACATTTTGAAAAACTGCCAATACTCCAAAAAGCTTCCACTACTTCCAACAAACTTCTTGAGAAAATTAAGTAAAATAACTCTCTGTATTTGAAAACGAACTTCAGTCGATGCTTGTAAGCGGAACATCTTTTGATATTAGAAGATAACTACACGAAAGGTGGATCGAAGAATGTATATTCAAGTAATATTTTTTCCGAAAAAGTCAATTTTTAGTTTTATAAAACTTATCGGGTGGACATGGCCATACAAAGAATGAGTGAACCAAATTTTGTACAGAAATAGAATATTGCGAAAATACACTCTTAATATCAAAGGATCTCAAGAGAAAATAACTAATAGACATTTATTTTGTAGAATTGTGCTGGAGCATTTCAAATTCCGCTAATTTAACTTTTAGTGCTAGAAAGTTTATTAGGAAAACATAATCATGAAAAAGATAATAATAAGAATTTCATTCAATCATTAAAAGTTAGTGAAATAAAAAAACAGAATTATCAATGTGAAGTAGCAGCATACTATTAAATGATTCAAATTTTCTAAGAATTTGTTCTATTAACAGATAAGAGAATGATCTAGAATGTGATAAGAAATAATATTTTTAATTTTTAATTTGACTATCTGCTACACTGATATATTCTGTTACATATACTGTGGTGTACGTGGAATATGAAAAACGCTTCGTTTCATGGGTACATATTTGTAGATACCAAAATTAAAAATTGCATTAGAGCTTACACGTAATTAAAATCCATATTATATTACATTCAAAATAATCCAAAGAGCTTGCTAGGATTTTCTAAGTATTTTTCGTCGTAGTACAGCATAGCATGTCCCTGGAGACATTCCCCGAAGAAGCCAGAAACAAAGAGAGGAAAGAGCAAAGTCAATGCGTCTTTTTATCTAACTATAGAAACTGTAATTAAAGGTTAAGCATGGCTGTTCTCCTAAGTCTTACCAGTTCCCGGTGCTAGTTTTCCACGTACCGTTGCTACATGGTCGACTGTTACTTTTTTTTGTGAAAGCATCATCACATTTCGGTATATTGTTCCTCCCAGAGGTATAAAAGGCGCCACGACATGCGTCTGTCGTATCGTATGAATATAAGAAAATAAAATGTCAATACCCTCAATATATATTATCAGCATTGCTGAATTGTTAGGACCCTGAGAAGTTTTGAAGATCAAAGATTTAGAATTTAGAAAAGAAGCGATGGAAAATTGTAATATCCACACAAATTATTCTTAATCAAAGTAACGATGCGCGGTATCCTCGGAAACTTTAAGAAATAGGTGGATAGCTTTTGTAGTTACCGATTTGAAGGATAATAATAGACGTTTCGAAAAGGTGGAACAAAGACATAAAAATAAGAGAGAGAAACAATGGGAATGGGAATACGGATAGAAAGGATAAGAGCCAACGCCAGCATTATCAGAGGACGACGGACAGCGGCGTGTTGTCTGGTAGCTTAAGGTATCGCGTGTTCGCCACTCCTAAAGGTTCGCGTTCCGACTTCCTCTAACTCACTTTGCATCGCTCCGACTGCTTCCGTCTACCACCCCACTTATACGTATAGCGCATCCCCGTCGACCAGCCAAGTCGCCTATCCTGACTCCTTTCTCGGCAGGCTTAATATCTTATGCATCAGCCGCAGTCTTCTTCCGAAGAATCGGTATTATCCCAGGAATTCCCTTGAAGTAATTAAACTTGTCTTTTGAAGTAATGGAGCTTCTGCAGTCCATAAGTGTCCGCCTGACTCATTGCCGGTGGTAGCTACAATTCTCTGGCAAACTCTAAGAAATTCATCGAAATCTTGATCGATGCGGATAGTCGCTTCGACCTTTGAAAAGAAAGAGTAAGTGGGAAAGTTCGAAAGAAAGAGTGTGCGGTGCGAGTAATAAAGGTGGAAGGAACGGAAAAGAGTTCGGGACGCCATCGGGCGCCGAAATAAACGCAATTTGAGCCACCCTCATAAATTCAATTAAGAACTGCCCGGTGGTTGCATTATTCATACGCTTGGGATCCTCGGCTCTCCTGGCTGTCGGGGTAAGCAAACAAAACTATACGTCATTAACGATAAGGCAAGCCATACCTTCGCGGGGGAAGGCATGGGGTAGGAAATCCAGAGAAGGGAAGCCAAGCGAATCTGGGCGGAGGGAGTTCAGCCGTCCCGATTTCATCGCCATATTCACACTAGGAAGAGTACGACAGGGTTGGAGTCGTGCATGAATATTTAAAGTATCGGCCAGGCTACGAGGCTGCCAGCCACTTTTCCTCTCGCTCGTCCCCTCCTACTAACTGAGCTAACATAAGTATCGATTCATCGCGTGGACTTGTATTCGCACTCGGCACCTTCGTTGCGCGAATAAATCGTGTTCGCTGAGATTTATTCAACGGCAGGTAAACCTATACACAGCTGTAAAGCGAGTGAGTGAGTAAACGCAGACTACCTGGAAGAAACAACATAGCCCAGAATGTTCCACTGTAGAAAACAATAGCGAAGTTAATTATTCAGGCTAAAATAGGAAGAATTAGAAACGACCTTTTGGTCAACTCGGACATCCCAGTAGACTATTACGCCTGACCACTGCGAAACCACACACAGAGACAGAGTGGCTCGCCGCTGCGTTGCCAACTCTTTCTGGCCATTGCGAATTCATTACTCGTTTTCCCTACTTGACACTTTGCGCCTGGAGAGATAAGGACAGAGACGAGAGTCAAGGAGACGCAGAGCCAAGGGGGAGGCTGTTCGAGATTACCTTTTATACAAACAACCCCAATGCCAGCCAAACTCTGTGAAGCTTTAACTACTTAGGCGACGGATTATTTATTTTAACGCCCTAAGTGGAAAGTTGAGAAGGGTTGATCGGTTCGTAGGTTAGTTCTTTGCTTTCTCTACCTCCTCTGTAAATTACGTTACATTAGAGATCTAGTTTCGGTGATCGATCTACTCTAAACTCGAGCTTTTACAATTAGACTTTCTTAATCGGTTAAGCGATAGATTTACCAGTCTATTTTTAAATAGCAAAGGAAAAAGTTATGCGGAAATGCATTGGCATTCGTATAACTTATCTTAAGTTCGCCAAGTTTTCTTAACCGAAAACTGGAAAGAATTGAATAATTGAGAAGAGTTTTTCAAGGGGAAGGAAGTTAAGTCGGATAACGAAGGATGAGAAGATGCACGAAGATGAGAAGCGACGTGGGTGCTCACGCTGATCCACAGGTGTTCCTGTGAGTTCTATAAGAAAATGTCTCAGGAGTAAGAAGGGTAGAAGGGAGAAAAGCGCCGTGCATGTGTTGGCACGATCCACAAGGACTGGAAACGGATGAAAAAGGACAGAGACAAGGGAAGGATAGAGAGGAGGATACTCTCTTTCTGCTTCAGGATTTTACCCCTCACGGACGATTGGTTCGCACTGACCGACACGAGGCTGCACAGGATTGGATGCGACAACATAACACAGCGCACGACCCAGGCAAACAGGGTGAATCGTGTGAGTGAGTACGGCAGGAGTATTATGAGAGTGTCTGAGCTTCACGGTTCGTAGTTCGTAGTTGATAGTTCCTAGTTGGTATAGTTGGTAGTTCGTACCAGTCCGTTCCACTTCCATCCGAGTCAAGAAGGCAACACGCACGACAGACACACCGGCAGGTCCGGCAGGTTGGCCGCTCTATGACACGATATCATTGCCGTCATTGCTCCATATTCCTATATAGCAGCGCTCTTTAATTGCGGCTTGTTATTTATTACTGCAGTTAAAGTTCCCAATGGGGTTAAAAGTTTGGAAGCCCAGAGAACGGGTCGAGAATTTTTCCCTGAGAATGAGAGGACTGGCTGAGCTCATGTTAGTGCGTTCCTGCTAGCCGCGCTTTCGTGATGCGTGGAAATAAATAAGGACTGCTGCGCCCGGAAGGCCTCCACGATTATCTCGAGGGTGCTGAACTTCCGGTGAAGAAAAAGAAAACCCAAGAAGGCTTCCTCTTCCCTACCTATGCCATTCTTTTACTTTCACAGTTCTGGTATTCTGTCTCGTGTACTGGCCTCCTCCGCCTCCGCCTCGGCATCGACATCGCTGTGGTGGCTGTCCTGGTTGTAGTCCCTTTGTTTTTCGAGTTCCGATAATTCCTGGACGGCATGTTAAATCGGAATATAAATTTCTCTTTCATTTCCAGGCTGTTCTCCCGTTCTCTTTCTCTCTCTCTCTCTCTCTCTCTCTCTCTCTCTCTCTCTCTCTTCCAATATTCCGAACCCATTTAGGGATATCACCAGTAAATAAGTGACTTGGCAGCCGCGCATACAGCTGGCTATAGACGAGGCAGCTCTCATTTTTCTCACAGTTTCTTAGCTTCGGGCTAATATGGCAGGGCGGATATTTCGGATTGGCATTTTACTTTGGAGAATACGTAAAACACTTTTGTCCAGGAAGCAATGAGAATCATAGTACCAGGATGTGCCAGGGCCATCGCGTTTCGCGTCTCCTTGTCGCAGCACGACATGGATTTAATAAAGTAGTCGTTCTTTAATACGTGACGAATGCGAGAACTTGTTATCTCTCTTAATCACTCTGCTCTTTATTCGCCAACTATTATTCCCTTCCAAGAGAATCAGGGACGAGTAATCGGTAGGCAAGCACGTAGTTGTCGAGCAACTCTAAATTCAATTGTGGCACGTGCTCACTACGCTTACCGCGCCTGATTTTAAATTGGGCAGCCAACGAAAAATATACGTAAAGCGAAAAATACATGAAAAATCATAATCACCGCGATACTTGAATTCTCATATACACACGCGTACATGCATAGTGAAAAACGCATCACATGCCGATCCTATAATATATCGAAGGAAGAACATGTAGATGGAGGATGGCGAATTATGAGAACGGAGCAGACGAGGGTTCAGTATTTGATAACGAAACCATGTGCGTAGCAAATATTTACGATCAGGAGGAATTTCTGTGCAGAGATTTTCTTAGTGTCTGGCTATTGGTAAGCTTTAACTTACATATATGAGTTTTGTAACGTAAATGAGTTGTGCTAGATTTTTATTATTTTGTCCAACTCCCACTATTTATTATTCCAACAAGACCACGTGTATATTTTGAGATTTTATGATCGCCATTATAGAAGAAGACGGAGAAGTTTTCAGCGCAAGAGAGTTCTTTGTTTGTTTATAGAAAATCGTTAAGTTACACGTTCAGCATAGTACATATAAGTTGATCATTTGAGTTCCTAAGCTGTGCATCTATGCCGAGTATCTGCAACAATTATGCTACCTCAGATACTGAGTCTTGGACGAGAAAGTTGTAAACTGGTGATAGCTGACGATGCAAAGCCTTAGACGTGCTAATATTTATCTAAGAAAAGCTCGTGCATTACGTAATTCGGTGGAGGCTGCCCAGCTTGTTTTGAAAATTGATGTATGGAAGATATCGCAGTCTGAACGTAAATTGTGATTTTTTAGTTTAGGTTCACTAATCTCCAACCGTTTTTATACTATGGAACTTCGAACGTGCCTTTATGGATTGGGGTTCATGCGAATCATTACATATTTTACGAAACTAGTTCGTGTCTCTGGATGGAGAAGATGGAGAAAATTTATCCCCATGTATGCTTTAGAATAATTCTTCCATCTAATTCCCATCTATGATTCCAGAACTTATAAGAATCTGAATGTACTGTAATTCGATTAAATCATTAGTCATATGTAGAATACAAGCTGAATGTTTACGCCGTAGGATAACCTATTAAATTATTGTGATACATCATTATGTTCGAGATTCCTTATTAAGGATTTTATTCGAGAAATGGTCAGAATGTACAGATATATTTACTTCCAAATTTGAGGAAACATATTTTAATACAATCACGTCAAGTACAGCTTAATTTTTTAAAATAGACCAATGTTGTTTTTCATTTTTCCGTTTTCTCCAAAATGGTTTGAGATATCGCAAGATGATTTTAGAGATATAAGGTAGTACGAATCAAGTAGAATTTAATACTTTTCTCAACGTGGAGTTTTTAAAAATTTGGCAACTTCAATATTGATAAAATAACTGAATAAACACAGAGTACAACAGGACACGATGGAGAAATCTCTGATTTGACAAAATATCTAGTTACTTCGAGCACATGTGCATTTTACTAGCTTCATCGCTGGCATCACTATCCGTATCGGAATCACTAATAGCAGCGGCGGTAAGAATAGTAGAAACGTTAGCAAGAGTAGTAGTAGTAGTAATAGTAGGAGTAGTCGGGGTTATAATAGTAGTAGGAGCAGTAGCAATAGCAGCAAGAATACTCACAACCCATGGCACATGGTCACGATACAGTTCATTGAAAGCAGTGCATTCAACTCTCTCTCAACTGTATTGAACTCTCCTTCACCACATTTCAGTCAAGCTATTTTATAACCAAAACATTTTATAAGGGAATAAGTTAGAAGAAAAAAGAGATGGAGTCTTTCCACTTCCTCCAACTCTGTTGGTCGCTCCTGTGATGATCATTTTATATTTCGCGCGGAAGTTAGTTCGTAAGTGATAGCGTTATAGGCAAGGCAACTCCTACCGCCAAACTAGTGCCCTGTCCTGTCCAGTAAACGACAAATATTGGCCCATTTTGCCAATTCTCGCTTGGCCCATACGTATCGAACGGACGGAAGCACAACGTATAGGTTGTCATAGCGAACAGGTATAGAAAAAAGAAATTTATAGTGAATGTTAGAGTGAATGATAGGTTATAGTATATATTATATGAAGTTTTGTACTTTTTTTTATACTTCAAATCTGCAACGACAAAAAGGCTATATTATATATAATTCATTGTATAAAATAGACGATCATCAGAAGCATATCTAAGGAACAGAAACGGATCTACCAGTCTATAAATTGTTAATAATTATATTATACTAAGAAGAGAATGTTTCTGCTTGGATTAAGCCATGCTATGAATTCTTAGAACGTATTTTTTTACTCAATGCTATAAATATTTTACCAATTTATTCTAATAATAATATTTCACCTAATTTTACTTTTTCTTTTACTTTTTCAGTGTTTAACTTACATATTCCTATTATACACTTGAATGTTATACTCTTCTATATAGTATAAGGTACATCAAAATAGCATCCTTTACCAATGATTATTTTTCCAATTCTCTATCAACGACAATAGATATACAGATCTTTTCGCAGAAGCATAAACTAGCACTAACCCCTAAATATCCAGATAATCCCAAGTATTAATTATAAACGTTAAATACTTCTTATGCTTCAATTGTTAAATCTATAATTAGTGGGAAACGACTTGAATCGTCTTTTACCAATGCACAGAATTAATCCCTTAAGTCAATACCAGGGTACCCTTCTGATTTCTCTTACAAAAGTGTTTATGCTCAGGATGAACAACCGTCAAACTCATCCAAGTCATCATTATTTGAATATTTCCACATTAATTTGCATTGAAACATAGAACGCTTATTTATCGACCGGAGACCAGGGTATCAAGATAAAGAGAAAATTGCCATTTAGGTTATTTCAGTCTGATTGTACATAATATATAATTTAATTTTCATCAATACAGCTACAGTAATGCTATAAAAATATTATTATCATTAATATTAGAACTTTCAGAGCGTAATGAAAATGATTGTTACCGAGGGAATCAATCTTCGGCTTCACGTCAATAAAGCTGGAAGCACCACAATAGAAAATTGAAATAAAATCTATCACAAAATTAGGTGCTATTTAAGAGCTAATTAAATGCCCAAATTATAATTTGAGGGCCTATCCCTTTTAGTCAGACTCTGTGGCGATGCTAGTTTATAAAACAGTTGGAACCGCTACAACATGAAAAATAAAACAAATAAAACTTAGAATTTAAGAGCTAATTAAGTGCTCAAAAAATATGCAACAGTCGGATATCGAAGTCGAAAAACCAACCACCTACGTGGACATTCCTGTGCTTTAAGGGGGAAGATACATTTGACCGGAATTTTTTCAATGAATTTTTATGAATTTTTTGTGCCGCAATCGTAAGACCTATTGAAAAGTCCTTTTGCATACATATTTAATGATACTTTGTCTGCTTGTACAAATTTTTCAAAGACATTTCATTGCGTCGTACTCGCTCAGCGCGCTGGACCGCAAGAGGCTTTATTTCATTGGTACCCACGATTGCGCTCTTTTGACTGATCTGAAACAAAAAGTTCAGGTATATTCTGGTTTGTCAGATGACCTCTTACTGCCGATATTTCGGTCGCATTAAAAAATTGAAAAATCATAAAATGGCGATACGATAACGATTTTTTTTTTTAATATAGCACCTTTTTTCAGGCTTCGTAAAGTTGTACAGATCGTGATTTTTGAATTTTTCAATGCGACCGAGATACCAGCTATAAAGGGTCATCTGACGAACCAGAATATATCTGGACTTTTTGTTTCAGATCAGTCAAATGGGCGCAATCGTGGGTACCGATGGAATACAGCCTCTTGCGGTCCAGCACGCCGAGCGAGTACGACGCAATGAAATGCCTTTGAAAAATTTGAAGAAGCAGACAAAATATCATTAAGTATGTATACAAAAGGACTTTTCAATAAGTCTTACGATTTCGGCACAAAAAATGCATGAAAATTCATTGAAAAAATTCCGGCAAAATGTATCTCCCTCCTTAACACTTGCCTGACTGTCGCGTATCTCGGGAGCTCTTAATTCTTAGGATATATTCTAAATATCAAAACGCTGAAATTTCCACGTATGGAGGTACTCTTCTCTTGTGATTTAAGTATGAGGGGGTTGTTTTTTGACCAAATGGGTGAGATCTAAATTCTACTACTACGTATCATAAGAGGTCTTAAATTCTGGAATAGATTCTAAGTGTTAAAACACCTTAATGTCAACGTGGGAAGATATTCCTTTCTTGCATTCGGAGCGGGGGAGGGGGAGGGAAGAAGGTTGTGTATGGACTAAGGGAGTGAGTTCCAAATTTAGCTGTTGCATGTGCTTAAAGCACTTAATGAGCTTTTAATTCGGTTCCAATATTTTTTGAGCTAGCACCGCCACAGGTTTTGAATAAAAGAACTGGATCTCTAAAATTTTAATAAACGTACTTAATTAACTCTTACGTAGCTCCTAATTTTGCAATAAATTTTATTTCGATTATCCATTGTGGCGGTTCCAGCTTTATTAAAATTTCATCTTCACTGTCTGACAAATAAATCTCTGCTGCCTCCATAATAATAAAAAAAAAATAATAATTATCTTACTCCTTAGCAAATAATCTTAAAAAAATTATTTATTTATTCATTGCGCTTTTATATTTTTCAAAAATTTGTGCGCTGGGCGTTTCTCAAAGCTTCTTTCAAACTTATTAAAATTCAACTCTTGGTTTATTGTTCTATAATTTGCAGTCTAAAGAAATCAGGCACTCAACATACTTGCGCTCTACATATTACTATTATAATTATTGTACTATGTTTGTGTAGCAAATCGATCGACTACATTGAGGGTATTGTTTGACCTATTCTTTATATTTATGTACCGGAAAGCTAAGAGAGCCTTAATTGCAATACAGTGGAACATACAATGTGTTTGATAACTACCATTCCCTAGTAAGGATGGCCTATAATAATAATATAGAATCCCAGGTCATCACAACGACATTGGTTGCAGAGTCGTTGTAATGCTTTTTGGTATAGGAATAAGGACTGTTCTCCTGAGAGTTCTGTTACGATTACTTTAATGCAGATGCCTCAGCAGAAATTCCATTACGAAAATCGAGGGCCCGTTGAATTTCTAGCTAGAACTGGACTGATAAAGTGGGGACCCAGGCAGGCTTTGAACTTGCTAAAGTAAAATTTTCACCAAAGTAGATGCGGAGGCTTAGAGAATCTTTTCAGACACCGCAACCTATCACAACGATTTCTGAGATCTCGAGTAGTTCTAGGAAGGTCCAGAGTATCTATACAGCACCGATCACCATGACTTTTCCTGCTGAATTCTTTATAGATTTAGAAAAAACTGTTTGTGAATTTTTATCACCTCTGGTACGAAAACTTTGCTGTAATGCACCTAAGAAGGATAGATCACTTCTTGATACTGAGATGAGATAACAGATTCTCTGAAATCTGAGAGATTTTAAGCATGAGCTCCAAAAAGTACAGTATAATGCTAATTGGTTTGCTCAGGATTCCAGGATGAAGTTCCTGATTACTTTGTTATTAATTATAATATTTTAAAATCACTTTTGCTTGCCTTCTGATTAACTCAAATCGAATGAATTCTTAGCGCGAATCTCGCTGATTATATCCTAGAAAAATATACAATAAGTGTGGTAGGATATAAGATTTTTACTTAATGCAATATGTTAACACTCAATCAATTTATTAATTTGGTTTATATATTTTCTGCTCGGCGCGTGCCTGTGCATAATGCTGGATAAGGTTTCGCCTATTGAGTATTTGTTTTGATTATTTTTACACATGTGGAAACGTTACTATGAGTGCTTCACGACAATCATTTAAAAGTAAAGCGCGTTCAGCTCGTAGCGAATATTATTTCATATCTGATAGAGTAGTAACATTATTGTAAGGCTGTAGAACAGTTTTGAAGAGACTGTAAAGGGTTTCGAACTGTTTTATTGGGAGATTCCTTAAGAATACCATAGATATACATACAAGGATCCTAGACCATAACGCATGTGCCGTTACGTAGGGTGTACTCGTGTGCTCGGTTGTTGAAAAATGTATGAAATTCTAAATGCGTATTTAAGGATTAACGGTGATTCTCTGATACTATTACTATATACACTTCCTTTACTAAATAATAAACCAATCGATAACAAATAAGACATTTTAGGGTAACCTTTAAGATTAAGTACTCGTTTACATGTTTGACAGGAGTTTGGCATTTGAATTCATTAATATCCCGGAGGCGACATTTTGCTCAGATATGCTGGAGTGTCTGGTAAATGTTTATTTAATTGAGTGGCAACGATTAAAATGCGAATCAGCAATGGTTGAAAGGAGAACCCGAACGAAAGAGAAATAAGAATTAGATAACTAAGCAAGCGAGAAACAGTAAATTAGAGGAGAGAAGAACAACAGAAAGCCCGATTATGATTATTTTCCTTTGGCGCCGAAACGCAAAATGTTTTGGCCCCACAAGTATAAAAGAGTCTAAATGGCAAAATAACGGGTTGTTCAACCCTGGACGGCTGTTTGTAGGACTTTTAATTAGCCAGGCAATTTTAGAAAGCCTACTCTGGTTTTACTCAAGGTCTTTTGCGCGAGGAACTAGAGGAATGAGAAATTCGAGCCACCGTTGCTTCCATGCCAGTGCTCGTTGCGCTGCTGCCCTTTTGGTTTGGAGGGTTGCAGGATTACTAGGCTCCAGAAGCGCAGTGGTTCATAGGTGCAGTCGTGCTGGTGAAAGAGTACTCTCCTCAAGCTCCCCTGGTTCATACCGCAAAACTACCAACAGGCTGTTGGCTCCCCACTGCTGACTCGCGACTGGCAGCTCTATATCATGTAGCGAAGTCTACCAGGAATGCATTTGCAAAAAAGACTGGAAGCCACTCTTCTCTGGAGAAAGAAAAGAAAGTTACGGATTCTCTGCATGGAATCTTTCCCATAGAAATTTTAACCGACTCGATGTTCTGTATTTTAATAGCATCTATCCATACCTGGGTAAGAGTCGCGGGATTATACTTACGCGAGCTGCACTGCACTATGGACTATAAGTGATAACCCTCGCCTGCTTGCACTTTCGGACACCATACGTGTCGTACGAGTTCGGTTAAGAATCGGCAATTAGAATTACTCGAAGAGTAGAAAGTTAAGTAATACTTGGATTACTTGTACGTTTGGAAATGTAAGCTGTTTAAGTAAAGTTATATTTAATATAGATTTAGTCAGTAATTATTACTAATAATCTGACAAGGAAACCTTAGTAGGTGTCCGCCTCCGATTTTTTTCGTTTTCACATATGTTTTAGTACTCGAAAAACTAAGCGACATGTGTTTTTTCTTATCGGCCCAAACTGAACTTTTGGGGGTGAAAAATGCCCCCGAAAATTGGGGTGTTAAACGCTCATTTAATTATTTCACATACAAAAGCAGTATCTTTCACAATGAAACCAATTGGAAAAATTTCTTCAGAATGAGAGATAATAAAAGTGATTTTTTCAAATTTGTCGAATGTCTTTTAGGGGGGGTAAACTACCCCAAAATCGTTTTTCATTATATGCAAAATTGCCAAACAGAAGTAAATTCGAGCCAAAAAAATTTGAAAAGAATATATTTGGCTCGCGACAATTAAATAAAGTTTACGTGACTTTGCATTTTTGCGAAACATTATTTTATAGGGGGTAACCACCACCTAAGTACATTTTATTGTGTATCTCTTCAATAAAACAGTTTTTGCGAACGAGACCAGCTGGGAAAATTTCCTTACAATGAGAGATCAAAAATGTGATTTTTTCAAATTTTCAACAAATTGTTATGGGGGTGAATCACCCCAAAATTATTTTTCCTTATACAAAAGCACCATGAGTGCAGTTTATTTTTTGTATGTTCTCGTAGAATAAAGGAACTTATATTACGTAAATTTACATTATTAGAAGTACGCGTTACATTAGGAAAATGTGAATTACCAAGGAATTATTATAACAAATAGATTTATAAGACCAGCAAGCATTATCAGACTTTATTATTCATTATACTTAATACTTAATACTTGATACTTAATAAAATGTACTTAGGGGTGGTTACCCCCTATAAAATAATTTTTCGCAAAAATGCAAAGACACAAACTTTATTTAATTGTCGCGAGCAACATATATTTTTTTCAAATTTTTTGGCTCGGATTTACTTCTGTTTGGCAATTTTGCATATAATGAAAAACGATTTTGGGGTAGTTTACCCCCCCTAAAAGACATTCGACAAATTTGAAAAAATCACATTTTTCATCTCTCATTCTGAAGAAATTTTTCCAATTGGTTTCATTGTGAAAGATGCTGCTTTTATATGTGAAATAATTAAATGAGCGTTTAGCACCCCAATTTTTGGGGGCGGGTTTCACCCCCAAAAGTTCAGTTTGGGCCGATAAGAAAAATCATGTGTCGCTTAGTTTTTCGAGTACTACAACATATGAGAAAACGAAAAAAATCAGAGGCGGACACCTACCAAGATTACCTTGGTAGTATTTTTAACATAATGGTCCGTTTTGACTCTTATCACGACGAAAGGTGCTTAGTTGCCTATTAAAATAATCAATTTTATCAGCTTGCGCATCATTCAAATAAGGGTAACAGAGTATCCTTAATCCGCCCGTCTGCTTGATGCTGGCTGCATGCAAAACTCCACAAGCTTATAATAATGGCATTAAAATTAGTAATCAAGTAATTATAAATACTATATACATATATGTATATACACACATATGTTTGTGGGGTAGTATGGATCGACTGAAATTTAATACAATGGACACGATCTAACATAGCTATTGTCATTAACGGCATGGGTTGTCAGTTTGAATGGTATACTGATAAAGGAAATGACATTATTTTTACGCATTTCTCCTTTGTCTGGCTTATCACACAGTGTCTTGTGGCATTGATGTCTTTTTTGTATGTGGATATGAGAATTAATAATAAATAATTTGTTCTGTGGACCATATTCTTTTATAATTATGAAAATACCGGCATGCATGATAGTACGCTATGCGGGTACTTGAATGTGTGTACTATGGTAAGGGATGATCCGCAAGATGAACTATATTGAAGAAAAAATTAAAGAGCACATCGGTTCGATGTCGAGCCCATTCTGCGTTTCGCCTTTGTAACTGTCAACGGGCCAATCTAAGTGACGTACGGCATTGCACGACCTCGCGACCTCATACCGCACGGCCATAATCATTTCATACACAATAGTCTCGCGCTGCTCGCACCAGGGGTCATGCAAGAGTAATGGTTGCAATTTGTACCTACGGCTGGCCGATGGTACGCGCGGTGCACACACAACACGTACGCGACTCGGGCAACTCGGGCAACTCGGGCAACTCGGGCAGCTCGGCGGCCAGCACGTATGCCCATCCTGGCGTCCCGATGGCATCTCATACCTTTCGACCTCCCACTCATTCACCCATTCACCCTTCGCTTCGACACGCAGGTGTTAGTTAGTCCACGCATCCGAGAACAAAGTATGCAATCACGAAAGCGACTGGCGACCACACTCACCAACATCCCCGTCAACAGGGCTCTGACATTCTTAGCATAGAAGAATTAACTATAGCAACATATTCCCATGCCACAATTCTGAATACTGCCCATGCAAGGCGCGCATTACCGAGATTTGTTTTGGTATTAATTTTGCAATTCTACGACTATTTCTTCCTGCTTTTATCTTCTTCTCAGTAGTTTCCAGTAAAGAGAAACATATATGACTATAAAAGCGCTAAAAACAAAAGGGAAGAAAAATCAAGTGTCCCGAGAATCATCCCGATAAATCGAGCCCTAAATCCATAAGAGAGGCTGTGGCGTTGCTGAGGAAAATGAAATAAACTCTGGCAAAAGGAAGCTGAAGGAATGCCTAGTAGGTTTCGATGAAAAGCGGTCGTTTGGTCGTCGGTCGTTCAGTCAGCCGGTTGTCAAGTCCTCGTGTCGTTCGGTCGCACACATCTAGGATGATTTAGCTTCGCCAGCGAGGACGTAATTACTTGGAAAAAATTCCAGTCAGGCGGGCGAGCGTTGTTGAGTTAGAGTCGCGCAGTGGCGTGCTTCGACTCGGAATTGCCTCGCAATCACCCAATCACGTACCGCAACCCCTAGCAAGCTTCCAATCAGAACGCTCACCGAAATCCCGGGGGCCAATCAGAACGTTCTACCGTGCTCCCGGCAAATTGTTCCCTACTTTTAAATAATAGTTTTTCTACGAGGTCCCTCAGGACGCACGACTAGCTCCGCAAGGTAAAGAGATTTTATTAGCCTGTCCGAATTTACGATGGCGATCCATAGAAAATTCTATCAATGTGTATCGCGTTGCACTCCTTTGGTTTCGAGCTTTCGTCCCTTAGCATGCAGTATTCGACTCTGAGACGTTTGATTTCTTTTTTCGCGCTACTCGTGAGCCTCTTTTTACTACATCGACCACTTGAGTGCTGGGCTACTCGAATGGAATCTGCGCCTCAATGCTCGTATATCATAGAACTGTCAGAGACTAACGGGCTAACAGCCCCCGCACGTTTTTCCAATAAACTATTCCGTGCCGTTTGATCCGCGCCCGATCAGGTAACTTCGATTGCTAGACTAGAGCTGCGACAGATTTATGAACGCTCAGTAAAAGTTTAGTGCCATGTCTGCTTATTCTTTCTTCCTTATATTTACTCGGAAGTATTTTTAAGGGCTTTCCGAAAGAACAGAATGGTCAGGGTGAGGGAAGCTGATGGTTTCTAGAATCTGGGAGATCATAGAGGGTTCGCACACGACAGAAAGCGAGCGAGTGAGAGAGTGAGAGTGAGAGTGAGAGTGAGAGTGAGAGTGAGAGTGAGAGAGAGAGAGAGAGAGAGAGAGAGAGAGAGAGAGAGAGAGAGAGAGAGAGAGAGAGAGAGAGAAGGTAGATATTCCGGTAATTGGGCCGGCGACATCCTTGGCTTTCCGCCGCGAAACGCAAGGCAGCGGATTAATAATTCCAGTTTTACGTCAAGATTAAACATTGCACCACTTTACGACAGAAAAAAAGCGCTTAGGCGTCATTATTGCACTGCAGTTCCCTTCTAATTATAGCGAGAGTCCCTCGTGGTGTTCTTTCCTCAGCTAATTAGTTAAATTCTCCATCTCTTTCTCCGCCTGCCCGCCGTCCTTTTCAACCCGCTCCAAAGTCACTGTTGCCACAGCCAACCCCCATCTCTCTGTCCCGTGGGTGATAAGCTCGAGAATTTCATTCTTAATGACCCTTGTCTTCTAGTTTTAAGCGCGATCCCTTTGGAAGGACGTCATTTGTATTGCCGTGCGCCCTTTACTCTTCCAACGGTTCTCCCTTTCAAGAATTCCACGAATTCCTGTTCAAGTCTTCTGCATTTGCCTCTTCCCCTGCCCCCTGTTTCTCTATGCATAATTGTCTCCTCTTTACCTATTTATCCCATTATCCATTTATCTCATATTCACATATCGAATTCACCCACTTTCTACGATACGTCAGCCAATAATCATGCGCAGAGGTCGTCGTCCGGATCGTTTAGTGGCTTTAAATTTCAAAATAGGGATGAAGAATATTTTTAAGTGGCGCGACACATCCCAGAGCCAACTGTGAATATGGTAAACGTGAGGCGGAGGCATGCACAACCTACTCCAGCTAGTACGAATCTAAGACTTAGTAGTGAAGTAAGCAGGAAAACTCGTTGACTCACTAACTTCTTCCCTGACTTATTGTTAGTATGAAGAAGAGAGTTAAGAGCGGACAACGCGAAAGAGCCAACAGGAAAAGAAGGAAAGAAAAAACACATGAAAAGGAAAAAGAGTTGCTATTCGAATCTTGTACGAAGGGAGGTGCGCACGCCTAACCCTCCCATGTGCCTAGAAACTAATTTAAGTTCGAGAATCACTTTGTGTATTTCGATTTATTCAGATTCCGGGGGTATTTCCCGTGAGAACTCTGGAGGCGTCTGTCGCACGGTCGACGCGTAGTGCTTTATAAAATTTCAACAATCCACTGTAAGCTCACTCAGATATCAAAATATCTGCGGCTTATCACGTATTTCACAATGAGTGTTTAAAAAAGGGAAAAGAGGTAGAGAAGACGCATTGGATGCTCGACGGTAAGCCATAACCTGTAAGAAATTTATCGAAGATATACATATATATAATCTTGTAGTTCGTATAGTTTGAGGACCCAGGCGATTTTGGGGTATTCACAATAGCGACCTAATTTAAAAAAAAAAAAAAAACTAAACCTTGGGACATCACAGCATTGAAATTCTAACCTAATCTAACCTGGCGAAACTTTTAAGCTCATCACAGACAGTGGGTGTGTAATATTGGAAAAATATGAAACAGATTCGAATTGACAGCCACTTTATGGTCTTCAAAGCATGCGTTATGTTATGTTGAAACTAGATTGAGACCCGACCTCAAACTATACAATTGTTCTCAATGTGTACGTTGTATATCTCAAATTGTCCCCAACTACACTTTAAGCATGTATATACATATATATATGTCACTCTGCCCATGAATAGAATATCTTATAGAGAGGCCAACTTCCAATAAGTTTCAACCTACAAATAGTCCCCTAAACCTGAATGTTATTTGTACATATATGAATTATGTGCACTTATCTCAATACAGAGTATTCAGATTGCTGTAGTCACCCTGTAAATGTTTAATAGTGTGTTATATAGAATGAATTCCCCATTGATGGAACACCTATAGCACATAACACACTGTTCGGTCTTAGAATAATAAATCGTTTACGAAAAACTACAATATACGCATACTATTTGTTCCAAAATTAATTAAATATTGTTATTTAATAACTGTTTAAAAATTTAATAAAAATAAATATGAATCTCAAAACACCAATGACGGAAAATTTTGACTATTTATTAATACTCATAGAAAATTGTTAAATCACGTAACATTTAATTTAATTTTTTTATTAATTTTTATTAACTTACATATACTGACACGTGAACATTATAATTAACGTACAATACATCAGTAAGTTATTGTTAGTAATAGAAGTAACACTGGCGCACATTACTGCTTTCTTTGGAATAGGCTCATTCTATCATTTTTTACTGCAACTTAATTTTGGAGAGCAATATGCATTCCACGACTATGTTTTCAGTCAATGGCAAGATGTTAAATTTCTAACCCTATACATATATGAACACTAGTATACTTCCCATATTTTTTATTATTTCATCAAAATCACTTGATAGGTTTGAACAGCAAACTCATTTTCAGTCAAATTAATTATAATTTACTTTCTTTTAATCATGAAATTCAACAAAAAATCCTTTCGCGTGCACTGTATTTGCAACGGACTTTTGTTAGATGTCGCTGAAAATTGCTATACCACCAGTTAATAATCTTTTTAGAAAAAAAGTGCATTCTTGTCGTGAGATTTTCGTGAAATAAAAATTTTTTAATTTCTTTGTTTGGTAAATGCATCTGCGTCGATTATAAAAATCTGAAAAAATTCATAGGATTACTTTAATGTATATAGTTAGCGACGAGTATTATTTAACTTGAAAAAAAAAACAATCTTTTATATTGTAACAAGTAAGTTTTTGTCATAAATTTGGGCACTTTACGAAAGCCAGGCAACGTCGACGCATATTTTACGGCTAACAGACGAATTCGAATTCATAATATCATTTATGGAATTATTTTGGTTTCGTCAATTTCAAATTTCGAAAATCTGAGAGCAGATTTGTAATTAACGACCTCAAGGTACCCTTGATACCATTTTGATTCGAAAAATTCGTTCGTCAGATGTTTTTTTTTTTTCGGCGCTGGTTAGTTAAAAACTTAAAGTGTATATTCCAGGAATATGGGCATATCAAAGTAATTTTCTTTAAGAAGAATATAAATCACATTTTTTATGAGATCAATATACAGCTTTAATGCGCTACAGTATCGCATGTTTCTCAAGGTTGACAATGGGCCACGAATTCGACGAAAAATAACAACTGACTCAACCATTAGAATTCACTGTCCGTACTCGACTGGGCTGCGCTCTTCATGAACGCAAAAGGACCTCCTCGATTAATCCTGACGTCGTCTCCTTCTCACAACCCTCTCTCGACCTTCCTACGACACCCCTTTCGTAGACCCTGTTATGGCCATTACTATAGCGATCCTTCTGTATAGCAGCCCCATTGCACGCGAACTCTAGACGAGTCGCAGCTTCCTTCCAATGACGTAGCTATTTTTACCTCGACTCGTCAACCTCCTACCGGTTCTCTATGTGCAAAGCGCGATTATAATAGACCTTTCGCTACGTCGCCGGACAATGATTCATCCTCCTCCTTGCCCTTATCCTATAGCGGTGTCAATGTTTAACGATTTATCATACTTTTCCTTCATCAAGTTGAGAAGTGAAACAGTGGCAGTAGCAGTGGCAGAGGCACCAGTACCCATGAAGACAGAATCGAAGACACACAGGAAGATCTTCGACTAAGCTAGTAAGGTCAGCAGAAGTGATCCGAGACTCTCTCCTGGGAAAGTTGCATATACAAGATTAGCAACCAGAGTTAACAAAATACCTTTCGTAGTGGAGCCAATGGTCCGTGGACATTATCGGAGCCACCTTCGAAATCCCCTTTTAGTCCCAACGGGTATGTTAGGGCCAGCAGCAGTAGCTGCAGTAGCCACGTCAACCACATCAGTCGTTCTAGCTTAACAGAGTGTATATTCTTCTATAAATTAATGTTCTATGATTAAGAAAATAGAAAGGCAGAGTATGAGCTGTGATCTCGAGTGACGTATCTCGCCAAGCCAGACTGAAGCAATAATATTTAAGTCATGGGTTAGCCGCTCTTATCAAGTCTTCCTAGAGTACCAACCGATTCGACTTGATCGCGTGACCTATTTTATTCTCAACTAATTTGTTGATCTGTCAGTTTATTATGGTGATTTCTCCCGACGAGACTGTCAGAGCAAAGTATTAACTGCCGCTTCAAATAAATGCTGGAATCTGCATCCAATTAACGGACACACAATGCACGTCTCGCGGTGACGACATCGCTAATTAGGAAACATTAATTAATTACTCCACGAATAGTTTAATCATCTAATTAACCCGCTTTGAATTTGTCTGCCGAGCAAAAACTCTGACCCGCAGTTTCCGCAGACTGACTGACTGGGTGGCTGGCTGACTACTACTGACTGCCTGTCTGGTTGGCTGGTTGGCTGGCTGGTTCGTTCGTTAAGCATTATCGCTAAAAGGTGCGCTCGTGGTTGAAATGTTTTGCGGTCTGCCAGTTTCTTTATTCTTTTTTTATCTCATACCGTTGGCATTTCCCCGGCAAATATTTTAAGGGCACTAAAATTCCCCCGAAAACACTGAATGGTGCGCCGTTTCGGAAACGCTCGGGAACTCTCCTCTCGCTCTCTGCATACATAGAAATTGAAGAAAAGAAAACGAATGAAGAAAAAACTAAAGCGAGAGTCGAAAGGATTCCAGACGTTTTTAAAAGTAATGTATAAGCGCATAGCTCACGTTGAGCCAAACTGACTCAATACGGCCAGGGCTATTCCACGACTAAAAAAATTGATGAGGGGTCGAAGGCCAATTCGTTTGGGGGGCAACTCGTGATCAAAGCATTCATCTTAAAAGTAGGGAAGGAAACTGAGTAGCAGTCTGAGTCTCATTGAAGAGTGACATGCTGAATCAGGCCAGCTGATCTTTTGAACGGTTACACAAGTTTCAAGCGAAAATAGATCCGTGCAGAGGCCGATGACGGGATCTCGAGTACGTGTATAAATCGTAGGCGGTCGGGCAAAGTGGTCAGACATTAATAAAACTCTCAAGAGTCCCACAGGATCGCTACTCTCTGAGCTGTAAACCAACTCTGTCGACTATCACGCGGCCAAATCGGTCCGCTGGAAGGATTGCCAGGAGTATTCGATAATTTCTAACGGCGCCAAGGGACAGAGAGAAGGCGGGGGGGGGGAGAGATTGAAGGGTGGAGGAGCAAGAGAAGGATAAAAAGCGCAGATACAAAAAAAACGTAAACCATTCAGAGTTACTCGCATACATCTGTTCCGGTGCCCACGCTATTTGTGTCAGGATGGATTGGAAGGATTGCAGTTTTCGAGGAATTTTCACCAGCACATTTCCAATGGTACTGAGAACGTAGTGCAGACTGGCAGAGCGATAGAAGGACGTGGGAGCATCGTTCGTACAGCCTTTAGGTATGCCAGAAGGAAGCAGGGACAGCGGGATTCGCCAGCGGTGGGCGAGACTCGCGCCGCCGAACACAGTTCTTGCATTAACCGAAGAAAGGTTCGACTCGCGATTCAAACCCCACACGCTGAGTGTGTTCTCTCTCTCTCTCTCTCTCTCTCTCTCTCTCTCTCTCTCTCTCTCTCTCTCTCTTTCTATAAATGATAAAAAAATTAAATCCACAAAACCATCTGACAACTAAACAAAAATTGAGAACTCCTTAGCTCTTCTTTACGTACGTATCTGTGATATCACATATGAATTATTGTAACGTACTTCTCATCAATGCGACTAATCAGATTTATTTAAAAATAAATCGTCTTATGAGTGCTTACATGCGTTTTATGTATAATGTGCCCAAACATGAACATATCAACCCGTATTACCACATCTTAGGGTAGCTTATACCGGTCAGCAGAAAAAAGGAGTACCTGAATATGTGTATGACATGTGTTGCATTGTACAAGATCTTATCTTATATTGTACAATGTCAGCCTTCTTAGCCGTCGTGAATGTTTTTCGCTGTCCTTGCTCCGCCAGTGGCTCAGGTGTTGTTTGAGTATCACACGGACGTACTCGCTCTAAGAGTTTCGGGTTTCTGAGAGTAATTTTATTGAGGAACCATTTTATAACCTCTCTAATTTAGTGGATACCCTGTAAATTCTACCTGATTTACCTGAAGCTGATTGGATATCGGACGATTGGCACAAGAACTAGGTCGATCAAAATTTTTCGCGGTGTTTCTGAACTTGGCTATCTTCGATTTTGCCGATTCCTGATCGATGAGGTCATTACTACGTGAGGCTTTGAAGATCTGACTTATCTATCAGCTGCGGACTTTGCTGTAAATATGTTGGCTCTAAAGAAATACAAAGATTTTATAAAATGAGTACGCACGGTTTTCACTCGGCTTGTATAAGAAAGCACTTAGGTATCGTTTCAGAGAAAGATCCCCCGCCGGTATCTAATATTACATGTTTTTCTTGCAATCAGCTCTCGTTCTCTCTCGACGTCTTCAGTATCTTCAAGAAGCAATCTCTTGAGCCTCAGCGAGCAATTGACCTCGTTAGACGCGTTTGTCACAGTTATTAACAAAAGAATATTGATAATATGGATTGAGGCCTTCATGGCATTGCCAATATAATATTACAATTGAATGGTCACTTTGAACTCAGGACGGACGTTCGGGGATATCTCAGTAAACTCAATACTCTAATGGATAGAATCAACGCAGCGAAAAAGTCTGCAACTAATCTCACTCGCGTGTATAAGGTGCTATCTGATTAGTGCGAGGGCACTAGAGGCTCGTGTGTCCGACAGCAGCAATAACATTGAAAATACGCGTCTTGCCGAATCAAATATCAGCTCACTTCTGTAGCGTTAGCTATTAAACTTTAGACTATGCAAATTTGGACGCTCGAATGTGAAACATTCAATGAGAATCTCACTATTTCTGGTGAACCTGAAACAACTGAGCTCAGTGACAATGACATAGTTACATCAGTATTCTCGGTTTTAATTGTGACGATTAGCTCTCTTGTTTTCTAAGTCCCACGCATGCGTAATAGTACTAAAGCTATTACTTCGGGTAGACCGCAATTACTGATAACGTTCAGTACGTCTGAAACGTGTAAAAAAATTGTTGCGGCCAAACACACCAACATAATCCATAATCCTAAAGTTAAAAAGACTATTGCAGATACGAATGTTTATATCAATCTATTCCTTTCATCGGAACTAGAAAATCCTCTACAAGCTATACGTGAGGCTGCCAAAACCAAAAACTATCGTTCTCTTTGAATGCGAAGCGGGATTATTAGAGTTAAGAGAGATAGTTATTGATCTATGATTGGGAAACTGATACATAATTATGTATACAAAAAGTTATGAGTTGCGACTGCTCCACGCAACTTTTCCACGCTGGATGAGTTGACAGACTTGCTGGGAGTTTGTCATGTCGATGCATAATCATTCATTACACATTTTAATGAATTTCTTAATTACTTTGTAAGGGGTTATTATGACATTATGTTAGTATCTGAGTCGCGGTTAAAGTCTCATGTCAAAGTATTGTTAATTTAATTGGGTATTGTCTTATGCCTTATGGAGTCTGAATTTATATTTGGGACTCCCTATCTGCTAAGCATATTGTATCTTCGTTACCTTTAACTTCGCGCCCTGGATTTCGGTTCGTTCAAGTCTCTTGACTAAGCACTTTCACGTTGTTAATCAGGGTTGTTCACAGACTGTCAAAGATAGATTTTCCTAATGATTCGAATCACTTTTTGCGACATTCTGTCAGGACTATACTTTTATATCATTAAGGCCAATTGGAATGCGGACTTGTAATCGTTCAGTTTTCATAGCATTTATGTCCGTAGACTTTTTCAATGCTACAATTTGCATCGAGTTACCCGCCATACAAGAACTTCAGTTACGTGATTGGATCTGTGTGTGACTGATTCTATGGATAGGATAGATGATTATGGTCATTATCCTCATACGCTTCTAAGCATATCACCTTATTTATATTAATTACACAATTTCCATTTCTGCGTTTTGTTGTCTCTTCTAAAATAAGATGTTGGGACTGGTGTACCTTAAATAATCTCAACTTTTATTTGGAGTTGATAAACATGGATATAAGGACTCTTTTTCTACTTAGCGATACTTAGCATCAAATCGCGCTTCTAAGTGGTGATCTTACTCACATGCTAAATACGTGGGTACCCTTGCTTGATGCGATTATTAAACGCTCTTCAGCGCTATTCATCATTCAACACCCGCGGTCATTAATATGATCATGAAATCATCTTCGCGCTGTATTTGGGGCACACATTTGAGTCCAGACACTTCGTAAATATCATCGTCTACGTAAGCAGATGAAATACCACCTAATAGGTAAGACCAAAGCGAGCTACCATTTTGCGCTAGGAGTCTAAAATAGCAGGGAACGATCTACACAGACTTGGCGTTATTTCTAAAGTCGCGGCACTCTGAGATCCACCTAACACCCGAGGATTTAAACATTTACTTTTTAGTTGGTCTTTGGTTTGCGTCTTCTGCTTTAACCCCTTCTGGGATCGATCAGACTGGTATATTTGATGATACCAAGTTCTATTCTTCATTCATTACTTCTAACACTAGTCTCTGATATTTCATGCTTCCTAAGTCTCATGTATCTGACTCATATAATTTCTCCAGCTTCTTTTCAAAGCATCGCGTGTAGTTACTTCTTTCAGTGAAGCGTAATATATTCAATTTGTCACTCTCTGTTGCTGTATTACCGGATGCCTAGAATAATGCGATAATTACTCCGATTTTAGAGAAAACGTATTCGTCCGACACTACTGACTTTAGACCCGTTTCCTCATTCTGTAAATTTTTGAAGCTGCTCGAGCGTATTCTCCAAGAGACTGTGGGGAACTATCTTGTAATATTAATATATTAATTAAATAAAATTGAATCTAAATAATTTGCAAATTGACTATTAAAATCAAATTACGAAATTTTATCCTCTGCTAGAATTGCAATTCGCCAAACAATATGAATTGTTCTATAAACTAGTTTTTCTTAAATTGCACATCACCCATAATCTGACATTCCTGAATACGTTACAACAGTTGTTTATCATATGCCATGCGCTGTTCTCATCATCTCCGTCTCCTCGTTTCAGTGATATGGTTATATCGGGTTTCTCCGTTATAGCCAAAATTAGATTTCAGTGGCAAATACTCTAAACACTCGTCCGTACAGAGTGATCCGGTTGAACAGTTGACAAGCAAATGCAACGCGTGGATGGACTCTATCGGTGAAATCGCGAAATAGAAGACAAGGGCACTTAAATTGTTAAATATTCGTTCGACGCGCAAATATAAATTAACTTTCTACTTAATACGCTAGTTAGCTTTACTATTGGCGGCTCTACAAAGGCGGCAAATCCCAAGGTTACGCATGATGCTGGGGATGACGATCGAAAGGTACCGGTGACAGAACTTTTCAATTTCTCTAAAGTATTAGACACAATGGACCATGCTCGTCTAATTGACAAACTTGACACGTTGGGTATTCGTGCTCTATGCTTCGACGGTTTTAGTCATAGCACTTTACATTGATGTAATATTTAAATTCGTTTTTATACTGCATCTTGATTCTATTCTTCTGCCTCTACAAGATTTCTCTTCCGTCGATGAATTGTTGTACGAGGAATTTAATGAATTTGACAGTCGGAAAAGTATTAGAACGATGACTGTCAACATAAAGGCTTTTGTATACTAGAAACAAGACAAGATTCGATTCATGCTCATATTGGGGCTGCTCGTAAGCATCCTAGGAATGCACTCGGAACTTTGTTCTCTCTCGTAATAATTTGTTGTATCTTATGTACGTACGTTATTTTGTATGTGAAGGGCTCAATGCGTAAAACTACGTAACAATCTTTTTTCAAGAGTTGAGAATACACCCAGAGCAAGTTTAAGAGCAGTTCCTATCATTCCATAGGTAACAATGTATAAATTCATGCTAACATGAAAAAGTTTGTAATTATCGCCGCGTTGCTTTGCACCGTATCTGTTAACGCCAATAAATTTCTCGTGGTGACAACACATCAATTTGATAGAACACTAGCAGATGCTGAGAATCAGAACCCACATTCAATAGAATAAATAATGTAAAATCTACATAGGTGTATGTACGCGTGGATATGTGACATTAAGAGCTGGAGATTAGAGGCGATGTCCGGTTGCGCACAGATCCAATTGGACACAAATGCGAATTTTTGCCTCCCGAGCGATCTTCCACCGGTCATTCAACGATAGTGTAAACTTTCCTTATCTGACGGAACCTTTTCAAACAGTTAATGCTCCGTTCAGTCGGGCTCACTCGGTTCGCCGACTATATACTTATCCACTGACCCATCCAGTCTCCGAAGTTTTTGAACATTCCACCCTGTGCTAACCTGACCTAATCAAACCTAGTGTAAATTAATGTAAAACCGCATACAACACACTAGGCAAACACATATCGTTGCCGCAATTTAATCTATTAAGAACAACGTTAATATAACGTTGCAATAGAAATACTATATAATTATCATGTTTCGTTCGTACATTTTCTACGTATTGCAATTATAAATCATCGCTTTGTAATATGGTAGTAATAATTGCATATAACAATTATAATAATACGGTTATTCTGTCATTATAAAACATGACGTTAATTATGCGACCAAATTGAACTGGCACCGAGCAGCGACGCAGTGACCAAACAGCAGAAAGGATTCACCTCGTGACGTCACAATTCAGTTCCAAGCATCCTTTTACCATTGCTGGTGGCTCGCAGCGTTTCGTGGTAACGTGTGCAAAGGGCCTTAATCAGAAGAACAAAGATTCAAGTAGAAGCGTCGCGTGGCCGAAGAAAGAAGGAAGTGTAGTATCAAGTATGTTGAATATAATATAAATCAACTTGAAATAGAAATAATGTTGATATTAAATAATGGTAACGCTCAAATAATGTCAGCGTATTAAAATTGTTAATTACCTATCCTGAAGCTGCTATCTTATACGTACTTACAAGAGTTCACATGTGAAATTGCGACCCAATTTTATTTTGATGAAATTCAAGTAACTCAATCCCCTTAAGTAAAGTTACATTGCTTATTTGCAAAATGCGTTTGTAGAATGCATGCGGAGTTCACACAGTTGCAGGTTGAAGGCGCGACGTCGGAATTGTTTCGTCCTGTAACCTAGAGAGTGCAGTGAGAAGAAAAACGACATACGTAAGATCTAATCTAGTTTAGATTGATATAGATCTATTCTCTATGCACTATCTTTACAAATGTTACAACATTAACAGTTAATAAATTAAAAATCTTTTATTACACTTATTGGATGTTTTTTTCCATAATTTCTTTCTTTTTAAATTTTATGTGCAAATCATATTACTGCAACCGGCGATGTGTAATTTTAATTTACGTGTAATATAACACTATATATGTACAGTTGTTATATTACCGCGTTATAAGAATTCATTGCATTTATGTAATTGTTCGTAACACGACTATAACATAGTTACATTGCAACTATAAGTTTGCTACAATGGATGAGTGGGACATTTTGATGTAATTGGTATATCAACGCAATGAACAAGTGTTATTGCGTGTTCTTTTGGGTTACATGAAAATTACGTACACGTAGTATAACTGTATTTGTTGAGCAATAATAAGATATCGTTTACACCTAATTTTATTCAATCTATTTACAACTGGACAGAATTTGCACTAGGAAGTCATTTGTTTCAGATTGGATCTGTGCGCAAGTGTTCCCCCTGGAGATTCAGTGCAGCATATTTCGTATCGTTTTAAAATGTTTAACCAAAAATTATTTCCCAGTAATAGTAAATAGTAATGCACAATTAATAATTTTGTATTCAGTAAACATTTTAACCGTGATTCTAAAACAAATATGGAAAAATATCCTTTATTTTGTCTATCGCATACAGAAAATTTGGCACATTGCTATATGGTTATATATAGGTTAGTTGTAGGCATCTTTATCTCAATTCATAAAAAACGAAATATCTTATCATTGGCAATGCTCGATATTTTAATCAGATACAGTTTTACTGATCCACAAGTTGTCGCTGATAAAACTGAAATTTCGTACGAAAATGAAAAAAAATTTTCGGAATCACAAATCTATTTTGAAATGGTCAGACGTTGTAGATAAATCTATGCTAAATTCTATTAGTTAAAATTAAGCGAAAACCTTTTGCCTCCCCCCCCCCCGCCCCACCATTCGTATTAAGCTAGTATCTGCACTTGTCCAACCACTAATATATTACTGTTGTTTAGGCATATGCTATCTAGCAGGAGAACAAGAACGGAGGCTTCAAAGCGCTCTTAACACAGCAATTCCCCTCAATTTCAACGTCAAAGTTTTGGAGTACATCGATTCCTACTATAGTAAATTACAATGGCACAAAGTGGCATCATGGCGACAGTACATCTTAGGGTCATAGATTCACAGCATCCTGTATACCAAACGTGTTAGCCATCTTCCCCACCATTTTCCTACTCATAGTTCTAATAAAATAAGACATGTGCGAGTGAAATCAGTTGATACGATCATTTCAAAATGTAGATTGGATCTCTACAAAAAATTCTCTTGCCTCTCAATAATCTTTCTGTAGAAATCTCTACCCACTATGATTAGTTCTGTTCTTACCAACTCCGCTTTTGAATGATGTTTCTACTTTGTACCTCCTAGAAAATAAGTTCTCGAGTTGCTGTCGTTAGCGAAACTTAAGAAATCAGTATGTACACTGGCAATCTGCAAAGTCTGTATCGTCTCTCGGTTAATAATCTGTCTTCAAATTTAATTTTAGTATCGATTAGTTCGTAATCCTTGAAATGTATACTTACAATCATATTATGTTTCTACCCCTTGATTATTGTAAGGAATTATGTCATTGTAATGATGGTCCGGTGCTCTTAGGGAATGCAAATCCCAGAGCGCGCTATAAAGATAGATATTCTTTAATTAATTCTCTCTCTATCTATCTCTTGGACAGCGCGCACCTTACGTAAGAATATAGTTCACTATACTATATCGTACATCACGCCATATTATATCACACCGGACGATTTCACAGTATATTACATCATCCCGTTCACAGAAAGTTTTCGCCATTTTTGAGCCGCCCTTCCAGAGCAAGCAGTCATCTTTTTTCATTATTAGCAAGCGAAGATTAATCCGAATGCTAACTAAATAAACGGCACGACTGTCAAAACGTATTAATGATAATTTCAGGATGAGGAACAAATGAAAAAAGAGACGAAATGACGGAAGAACGGATAGATTGCATCAGAGGAAGGCTATGAAAAGAATAATTAATAAAACTTACCAAGAATCTGGCCGAGAACTGTACGGCCATCTTCCCCAAGGCAAGCACTACGAGCGTCGAACGGATTCGTGAATTGAACGAAGGCATATCCCTTGTGCATGGAGATTCCTGAAAATGAGAAACATGAGCACCCACTTTGACAAAGAAATCTAGGTATCTGAAGCAGCGAACTTATTGCCATTCTAAGAAACAATTTCAAGGCATAAATAGGATGAATGTTGGGGATTTCACAGACTTCAATGTTCCTATTTCGATTATCAGAGAGAACTGAGTTTTTAACTAAACAGAAAAATATTAACTTATGGGGTGGTATATGGCAATTCAAAACGGATTATAGTACGTTTTCGACGAATCCTTAAACAGAGCTTGATTCTGTTTTGAATTCGAGGTTGAATTCAGTCAGTCTAGCATAATTAAAGTGCGCGGTCTCTTTGTGCGGTGCTTATTGTCCTGAGGCTTCATTGAGAAAAAAAGAAAGTAAGCTGTTTATCGGCAGTTCGCAGTCGCTGGCAGCGTAGCCAGAGGAAGCGAGGAGGCGACGCGCGACGTCGCTGGTGGATTCAGTGAGCGTCCGGCACTAATCTAGCAGCCTTCCACGCGACTGTCGCTGTAGAAAGGGTGTTGCCTTGGGACAAGAGAAGCGAGTGAGGGGAGGGAGGGGGAGAGAGGGGAGAGAGAGAGAGAGAGAGAGAGAGAGAGAGAGAGAGAAACGACAAAGAAAAAAGGAGAGTAAAAAGAGTCGAGTAAGAGTAAAAGGAAGAAAATGGGATAAGCGGGAATAACCAGAGAATGGAGGTTTTCCTCGGGACCCGCTTGGGAACACAAAGAAATCGTAGGGACAACCGTACAGGGTAAAGTAGAAAATACGAAGGAAATAAATACACGGTTAAGGGAGTGAAAAATAACTGAGTAGCTAGAGCACCGAGTGCAAGCCGAGAAATGGCGGAACTGAAAAATAGAGGACGGAAGAAATGGCTGTTCTTTCCCCTTGGTAGGTATATCTGCCTTGCGCTAATACAGTGCAGATGTATACATGACTTTGGTATAGGCTGTAGGCCAACCATTCCAACTAACAGTAAGGATGGAGCTTGCCAGGTGGCCATCCAGTCACCCGGTCGATCAACCTTTCGGTTTATGCTTCTCCCTCCGTCCCACGATACTCATGAATGATTCAAAAGACAGGACGCGATACAGACGACTCTATTGCACCACGAGAAGCTGCATCCTTGCCGATAGCCTTGACGTATCACTTTGAGGATGTGGGCTGCGATACGTGATATAGGATATACGATACGCGATGAGAAAGAAAAGTGCAAAAAAGAATGAGAGCCAAAGGAGAAGGCGAAAAGTAGACCCCCCGAGTAAACGAGAGTAGAGTATGGATGCAAGCAATTAAATTAACGGTCGGTAATTAGCACAACTGCTATGTAATCTTCTTATTTGTTAACGCGTTAAGGCGCTGCTTAGTCCACGATTATTCCCACCATAACCTCATGAATTCAAAGGGGCTTTAGGAATCAGGCAGTCTAGTTTTACGAGGAACTTGGCCTGCTGCGCTTCCGCGTCACCCACATCGCCTACCATTTCCATCTTTACTACCCTTTACTATCGACGCCTTGCAACCGCACACTTTCATTTTTTGTGTACAGCTTCCTGTACTTCGCGATGAGCCTAGTGCAGCTACAAGCTCTCAAGTAACTAATAGCTATTAATTACGTAGGCACTTTCTTTGTTAAGCAAGCAAAGAAAATTTTGCGCCGCTATCCCTGGGTGGTCCACGCAGCATTATAAAAGATACTAATTCTTATCAAGACGCGTTATACCAGATAAATATTCAAAAACCAATTTCGTAATATACCCGGGCGGTGGTAGCAGCGGAAGCTGTCGCGCGGTGATGGCGTTGATGATAATAGTGGTAGGAGTGGTATTGCTGTTTGCGTGATATTTACTTTTAATATTATTGAGAGAATAGTTTGCTGCAGCATCGCGCATCGTTTCGCGACATGTTCGTGTGGACTGTGCAGTAGTGGAGTTGTGCTCCTGCCCGGTCGTGCATCTACATGCTTGTCTCTAGTGTAGTGACGTAGCCGTGGCTGTTTTACCACGGACACAACCAGCTGCATTATTTATTGCGCTCCAGGCGTACATTTTCCCGGCACCGCATACATGCGTTACGAAACACAGCAGCCCGGCAAACGCGTGAATAGATTTCCGCTGTGAGACCTGTAAATACGATAGAGGCGAAAACGCGACTGGCCACTAGTGTCGTCACTGTGTCACCGCTGCTACACCACCATGACTATCATCATCCAGTTATTGCACATAGGAGAAGAATACATAGCACTACAAGATTTATGTCTCTCGAGAAAATATAGCTACTTCCCTACCTTTGCTAGCCCAGCTATAACCACGCCGATAGCTTCCTATAAAAATGTCTATGCGGTGAAAACAAAACTCATCGGCCTACCGAACGAGAAAACGACGAACCAACAGAGCGAGTGAGCAACAGACTGAGGGAACTTTATTTCCCTCTGCGGCATTGTTCTCACGAGATTTATATCGTAGAGTGAATTAAATCTCTACGGAGTTGTCGCCTACCTTTTAGCACCCATTTTCAGGCGGGTACGACACTCCTTAACGATCGACCCACCCTGATATGCATCTTCCTGCTTGGTACTTGGAAGCTGCAGGAACTATTGATAACTATAGTCGGAGTTCTAAACGAATGCGCTTGAGACGAAAGAAAAGAACAATGGATATCTGGCACTATTTATTTTAATATCTCTCTCCCTCTCAGTCCCTTTCGACCATTCACCCCCCCCCCTCTCTCTCTCTCTCTCTGTCTCTCTGTCTCTCTCTCTCTCTCTGTCTCTCTCTCTCTCTCTCTCTCTCTCTCTCTCTCTCTCTCTCTCTCTCTCT